>CM062816.1:895682409-896282409 GCA_031772625.1 Pinus tabuliformis | reverse complement strand
ATTTATAATGTAAATGGATCTAAGTAGGTAAATTTCAAAAGCTCCTCCAAAAATCAGGTGAAAATAAATTCAGGAAGGACCCAACAAAAGTCAAAATGACATAATTAATTGAAACTACCAAACAACCAAATAAAACTCAAATGGAACCAACAACTAAACCCCAACTATACTGTTGGGGATGTGGGGGACCACATTATGTAAAAAATTGTCCTTATCGAAAAGGAGTAGAGCTAGTAACACACTTTCAAGGGGCATTTATTGTAGTGGAATTAGCGAGAAGTTTACCCATGATTAGCATTGCACTGGAGGATCAACAGGAAGAGTACCAACCTACCATGGTGGATTTTCAAGGTAAAATCTTTAACCAAGTTGTATCCATATTAATTTATCCAAGGGCTAGTTTAAGTTACAAAAGTCCAAAGTTAGTAGAAAAATGTCATTTGCAAACTGTTAAATTTAAGAACCCATGGTTGGTTCAATTAGCCACGGGAGCCAAAAGAAGGGTGTTAGCTAAGGTCGAAAACTTCCCGATAAAACTACTAGATTACCCAATAACATCAACCTTAAATGTGCTACCACTAGTATCATATGATATTCTCACTAGTAAGGAGCATGAACAAAAGTACTCAGCCTATGATTTAGAGATAACAATAGTAATAGAAGATCTAAAAATGTGGTGACACTATTTACGTGGGAGAGGAATCCTACCGATGATATATCACACTAGTATAACAAACTATTTTTAACAACCTACTTTGAATGATCGACCCACACATTGAATTGCTTTCATGAGTGAAATTAAGTTTGAAATTAAACATTTGAAAGGAAAAGAGAACCAGGTAGCTAATGCTTTGAGTAGGAAATTGAATTTTGTGTATGAAATTTCATTTAGTGAAGTAAAAAAGACTTTCAAGGAACATATTAAGGAGGTTGCTTAGAGGGATCCAAAGTATCAGTTTTTGTGGTAGAAAGCCAGAGACCTAAATAACAATGAACGGAAACTTGGATATGAGGTAAATGGGTAAAACATGTTGAGTTATCAAAATAGAGTGTATGTTCCTAATCAAACAAGCATTAAACAATTGATTCTAGATGAATATCACAAAATCCCTTATGTTGCCCATCCTAGATATCATAAATTAATTTTTGTTTTAAGGAAGGAATATTTTTGGGTGGCATGAATAAAGAGGTGGATGTATATTTTTCCATGTGTTTGGAATGTGAATGAGTGAAGACCAACCATCGATATCCAACCTAGTTTCTTCACCCATTACCTGTTCCCAAGTAGAAATGGGAGACCATTATGCTTGATTTTATTACTGATCTACCTAAAACTAAAAGACAAAATGACTCTATAATGGTAGTAATAGATAAATTGAGTAAGTCTATTCATTTCATTCCAGTGAAATCTACCTACAAAACAATTCAAATTGCTAATATAGTTATGAAATAAATTTTCAAGTTGCATGAGATGCCAAAAGTAGTATTTTCAGATAGAGATGTGAAATTCACATCTGCCTTTCGGAAAGGTTTATCTGATTGGCTAGGAACTCAAATAGAGTTTAATACTGGATACCACCCTCAAACATATGCACAGGCTAAGAGAGTTACTCACGTGATTGAAGATATGATAAGGATGTATGTAATGCAACAACAAACTAAGTGGGAGGACTATATTCACTTAATGGAATTTGCTTACAACCAAAAACTATCACACTCCTCTGAAGAGGAGTGTGTTTGAGGTATTATATGGGTGTAGGTGCAAACAATCTATTAATTGGAGCAATCCGGAAGATAGGTTAATGGTCAGACCTGGCTTATTGAATGAAAATGAAGAGGCAGTAAAGAAAGTAAGGGGAAACTTAAAATTTTCCCAAGATAAGTAAAAAATGTATGCTTATGAGAAGTGAGGTTATTGGGAATTTGAAGTAGGGGATTACATATATGTGTGAGTCGATCCTAAGAAGAGCACCCTACACTAGGGAGGTTGTGCCAAGTTGGTCCCCTGGTTCTATGGCCCATTTGATATTCTAGCTTGGATTATGCATGTGGCACACCAGCTAGCCTTTCCTAGCCACATATGTGTTCATAAAGTTTTTGATGTCTCATTATTGAAAAAGTATATATATGACTCTAGACATATCATTGATTGGCAAAATATACACGTAAGGATTGTAACTATGTATCTATATAAATAACATATAATCTGTTAATGATATAGACTAATAATGATTGTTAATTGTGAATATATAGGTAGAATTGGATGGAGAGTTTCTAGTCAAACCTCTAAGTATACTCGATCATAGAGAAGTAATGTTGTTCAAGCAAGATCTCACCTATGTTAAAGTGAAGTGGAAGCACTTTAGCCTAGAAGAAGGTACCTAGGAGGATGGAAAATTTATAAAAGAAGCATTCCCAAGTCTATTTTGGAATTGAGAAAACACTCGGATAGTTTTTTGCTCGAGGGGGGGAAGATGTCACACCACTTTGTAACATGTCAACATTTTTTTTATTTTAGTAATGTTACAAAAATTATATTATCCTATATACCATGTAAAGGTCAAATGTTAAATAGGAATATTTGATTTTATTGTAAAAGACTCAATGTTTAAGGCATGAGTAAAACCACATGATGAGGTAAGGTTAACTGAGACCCACTAGGTGAGGGTAGTTGGATAGTTACAGGTCACGTTGTTACTTGCCCAAACCCCTCTAAAAGGAAAAAGGGGAAATTGAGAGGGATAGAATGAAAAATGTAAATATTGTTATTATGAGATAGATTTCCTATTGGTTGGCTAGAAAAATCTTCTAGAGTGAAATTTTTCCTCTACTAAGTCTAGTTGGGACTAGATAGTTGAAAGTAGAAATTTGATGCACCCTCGAAAAAGTCTACTGGCTATGATAGCTAGGGAGGAGACACAAGTTCACATTAGTCCCTTTGGTAAGGAGGAAACCTCTATTCCAAGTGGTTGTGGCCACTTGAGTCATTAACTTGGGTAACCTAGATAAGTATTGTACTGTTATGAAATCCAATTTTTAACAGTTTTTAAGTGTTGCTAATAGACTGAAAAATGAAATATTATGTGTTTTAAATGTCTTCTTAAGTAGAAAAAAAGAGAGAAAATAATGTGTATTGTAATTATTGTTGTAAGGGTACAAGTAGAGTCTGAGTACTACTAGTAGAATAGTGTAGAATAGTGAACTAGTAAATATCGACTGTTACAAAAAAAAATGGTTTTGTGTCTTACCATAGAATACCCATGAGTGGAATGTTGGGGTGTTGTAAATATTTGTTAAAGTACCCTATTTTTCATATGAATGTAACAATAGATTTTGCAGGGATTATGGTTAAAAGTGCCTTCACAACCCGCACTAGGGGCGGGTTAGGAAATCTGTTGCAAGGAAAACAAAATTCTACTAAATAGAGTTGGTTGGGAGCCATCTCCTAATTAGAAAACTAGGCAGGGTTTCAACAAGTGCTACACCATCACAAAGAAAAGAATGTTCAAACATGACGTGTGAACCTAGGCATAGAGTAATTTGAGGAACCCACTTCATAGAATCAATATAGGTCTCATGCCAGAAAAGAAAATTGGGGTTGGATGGTGAGTCCTGTGTGCAACTGTTTCCGATAGCCTAAGAAAAATCCCTCAAATTTTCTTATAATTCATTTAGTTATGGGTTGAGGGAAAATCGTAAAAATTAAATTGCTCTGCATTTAGATGAGAGGAGAAGCCAAGTCTGTATTTAAACCTAAAAACTTTTACAAGGCTATAATAGTAAATTATAAATGGGCTATAATAGTAAATTATAAATGGTATTGTTCATTGTACAAAATCGTAATAAAATACCATGTAGGATCTATCTTTATTTAGAACCTTTAACTAAGAAATACTAATCAGTATATACAAGAAATCACACAATAAACTAAGATTTGGTAACAAAAATAACATGAAGAAATAGTCATATTTAATAGATATTGCATTCCAACCTTCAATAAAGAAAACATAGAATCGACGAGAAATTCCTCATAGTCCCGATACATATCATATTCAAGGATAGCGAGTTATGGACTGGTAAAACATGGTTGCGCTATATGAGTGTAAACAATTACATTAGAATTCAAATGGGAATGGGTCGTAGACCTGTTCCTGGCAGAAAGCCAAAATGTGTACAACAGAGAATGGCAAACTAAAAACCGTGAACCCTAGCTATTTTTTCTCCAATTCTCGAAGAGACACAACAATGGCTGAGATAGTATTGTCTGGAAAATATTTCATGTTGTGAAGGACAAAGCTACTAACCTGGAAAAGAAAAAACAATAAGTCGTTGGACCGAGATTCCTGTAACCTTAAAACATGATTTCAGTGGGCGGAAGTTTCACCTGACAACATACATAGAAAATAAAATGTGAGTAAGGTCGAATAGTAGGTACAATGGCTTTAGTAACAAGGAAAATATTAACAAAATCTGCATATGAACCCTTACCTGAGCAAATAAGATCATGCCTCCTAAAAATTCTGTCACTACGACAACACTGAATGGTAAGATAGAAGGAAAAGAAAAAAATTAAGATAACATCATTGTAAATTTGCATTTAGCACAACCAAAGAGGGAAACAATTTTGAATGTTTACCCCATCTGAGAAAGAGTCAGCCAATAGTAGCAGATCATAACCGAGAAGAGTAGCCTAAGACAACACTGAAGAACCCCATTACAGACCTGTAGGGATGAAAGTTCATTAAGTTTGATAAATTAGCCATGTAAAGGAAACCCTGAATAGAAGAAGAAGCTCAGTGCTTGAGGTACTGGTAAAAGAAAACATGAACCTGGGAAACGTGTATTTCTAAATGTCGTGGCCACTGGAGTTGCAAACCTACATTTCCTTCGATGTAGTGGGGCAGAATGAGCCTCGACAATGCCGGAGAAGGGTTTCAGTTACCTCAATGGATCTTTTTGCATCTGGACTATGGATCGTAGGGCTTCAAGGAGGTACACTGATCTGGGCCTAAATCTTGAGATCCATAGTGCCACTTGGTAACTCGTAAAGAATCCTAGAGAATTCAGTTTTATCTCTCGTTAAGCAGGGATGATTTAACCTTAATCGTGCATGTGTAGGGACACTTAGCGGTTTGTTAATCGTGCATGTGTAGGGACACTTAGCGGTTTGGAAGAGGTGGGAGTCACATCAAAAATGACAATGATGTTTTGTCATTAAGTTACAAATGTTCTTCTCGAACAATATTTTGTATTCTTGGTACTGATTAAATATATCAAACACCTAAGTTAACGTTATGAGTAGAGCTTCATAAAAATAATTCGCCATTTACAATTCTTATGTTAATTATTATTGTTTAAAAAAAAATTGTATATGCAATGAGGAGTCCTGACAAATTGACAGAATGAAATTATTTTATGTAAGATAAAAATTACCCTCGTTCTCATGCATAAAGATATTAAAAAAATTTAATTATTAAAATTTGTGATTCGCAAGATACCATTTTGTTGTTGACAATATAATGGTTAGATCTTTTTCAACTTTTGAATTTAAATTTCTACTTCAAAATATTAAAGAAAATTTCAAAATATTAAAACAAATAGAATTATTAAAGTTTTTGAGTATGGTTATTTTTATAGTTGAATTGACAAACTTAAGATTCAAAAGTTGTACGAATTTAAAGAGTAACTTCATCACATAGAACACAAAAGGACACGTCTCACAAATAGATCACATATCAATACACCATTATTCTTTACGTGGTTAAAACCCTCAAAGAGGAAACACAAAAGGACACGTCTCACAAATAGATCACATATCAATACACCATTATTCTTTACGTGGTTAAAACCCTCAAAGAGGAAACAGTCCACAACTTGAGCCAACGCAACCACTTCACGCAATTTATTAATGTAAAGAAATAAAATTTACATAAGCTTATCTCATGAATGGTCACCTTACAAATGATCCTCTATGCTATTTAAATAAAGATCATGGACCAATAAGGTGTTAAGCAACGAATCAAGTGTTGGTAATACCGAGGAGAGAATGAATCGTTGAATCACTTCATGTCTAGAAAAAATCGTGACCGTTGGATTGTAAGTTACAAAAAGTACATAGTAAAGAAACACACTTTACCTAACTATACACTAAACCAAGTTATACTTAACTATTTTCTATGTGTCGGAATATCCTAACAAAAGTGTTTAGTTAAAACAATGAAATTTCTGTTTTGCATTAAAATAATTTATAACTAAAATTTTCACAACAAATGACATCAATTTACTTTTGTTTGCTCTCTATATTTTTAAATAACTAATGCATCTACAAATGCTTATAAGTATTTATCTTGCATTATTTGACAACTTGATATTTGAAGGTCTTATATGATTCATACACATGTTGCCCCTAAAATCAAGTAGGCTATTAAAGGTAGGTAAAAATGTTTGAAAGAAAAACATTATATAATATTAATGGAACCCATAATTAATTATGAAAAGGCATATTGACTTATGGGCATACGAGAGCTATAAATATTTATAATGGAGGAGACATTGTTTTTTCTTATCAATACATTATATTATTTTGAAATATGTTGTTAGTAAAGGAATAGTTAAGTTCTAGGAATTTTATATTTTTAAGAAAAAACAATAGAAATATATTTATAAGTACTAGGAGACTTTAAGTTATTAATAGATTAGATATGCAATAGATGTAAAATTGAGACAAGTCCATTTAGAACTCAATTTATGAAGGTTGTGTTAATGTAGGAAGACTCAAATGCAAAAAAAAATTATAGGAAGAACTTAGATTGCATTTTTAAAAAAAAATCTATATTGATATAGGAAGTGATAGAATATCATTAATGTGTTTGTTGGATTTTTTTGTAATTGTTGAATTATTATTGGAGTCCTATTAATAAGTCTTAAAAGATATTTTTTAAATATATACCATTATAATTTAGGAATATTTTATTTAAGCAGTGTTTTTCTTGTAGTAAGTAGATTATAAAGGTGAATTTTTACATAAAGTGATTGTAACTTATTTTGGAAAGTTACACGGTAATTAAAAGTCAATACGAGTTTGACATACTTACCTGGAAATGAAATTTTCATAAATATTAAGATTTAATGTGTGTATTGTTTTTCATAAATATTGAGATTTGGTGTATATACTATTATGACACTTTGTGGGATATAGTTATTTTTTTCATAAATAAAGAAATTTTTATAAATATTGAAATTTGATGTGTGTATATTATGAGACATGGTGACATATAGAATTTTTTTTTAAATAAATTCTATTTATGAGAAATTCTATTTATACCCCATAAACTTAGTCATTTGATCTGTATGACTAAACAAAAAAAATATAAATATAAATTTCAAAAATTTCAAAACTTATTTTTTAATTTTCAAAATATTGTTTATAATTATTATTATTTTCAAAGCTTTATAAGATATTTTTAAAATTTCCAAAACTACATGAAAGTCAAACCATTTTAATTATAAAGTAATTACAATATAACTTGCCATAAACAAATATAAAAATAAACTAGTATATATGTACTTTCCATTCAAATTTATTGATCCCCAATTTAAGAGCTTAACTTTATATTTTCAATAAATAAATAACACATATGTACTTTGCAGTGAAATTTATTTATCTCAAAGTTTTTTGAAACAATAATGTCTCTGTGCTTTCAACCTAAATTGAATGCAAGTTTTTAATAAACAATATGTATGTCTAGAATTATTGCTCCTCTACAATTTAAAAAAAAATAGTTGTGTATACCTTGAAAAAACATTCACTCCATGTATGCAATTTAAGATTTAAGGTTACTCCCAAAGGTTTTCCCAACCTTCATGTAGCAAGTTTTCTTCAGAATTTCTAAGAAATATTTGTAACTTTAAACTTATGTAACAATTTCGGAGATAGATGCGAGAGCCTAGTTATTCTATTACATCGATGCTAGAGGCCAAAGTCTAGTGAAAAGCACTATAAAAAATTAAATGTATTTAAAAAATTAAAATTTTAAAACATAGTTTTTATTTATTTATAATATTTAGATTAATAATTTTTTTATTTATTTATAATATTTAGATTAATAATTTTTTTTGAAAACTCACAAAAAAATGTTGCTTAGATTTAGATTTGTATAAATTTAAATATTGAATTAATAAATAATTTTTTATTCATCTATTTTTTTGTGTGAGTTGTTATTTTTTTAATTCATTATTTAGTATTATTCTTAGTTTATCAATCTATCTATATTTACTGTTTTCTATTTTATAAATGAGGTGTTATTTTTTTAATTCATTATTTAATATTATTCTTAATTTATCTATCTATCTTTACTGTTTTCTATTTTATATAAATTATATTTAAACAACTGGGAGATACTAGCTATGAATAGGATCAACATAAAAGTTGATTAGATTCATAACTTTGTCACTCAACATAATAACCTAGTTAAAAAAATATGTCCAAAATTTGTTAATTGACATAATAATCTACTTAGTAAAATATGTTAAGAAATTTCTATAAATATAAACAATTGTTTACATCCTAGTTTTTTTTTCTCTAGTTAAGACTAACCTAAGTACCCACGGGGGATTTGAACCGGTGACCTATCGCAAGGAGTGCCTTAACAGTGCACCCATTCACCGTCAATCCAAAGCCCTGTGGGCTGTTTACATCCTAGTTACAATAACTTCGGATATCAATTAGATTTTTCCATAAGATACAGTACCAAGAAGCAATACACTGCATAAGACACAATACTTGTCAATGTTTTTTTTAATTTTCAATGTATTTATATATATATATATATATATATATATATATATATATATATATATATATATATATATAGATATATATATATATATATATATAGATAGATAGATAGATATAGATATAGATATATATATATAGATATATATAAATTGTATTTTTTTATGATTTAGTTTTTTTTCTTTTTTTTAAATGATTTTTGAAATGCACTCTTGTATTTATTTATTTTTTATAATATTTTTTTTTTCCATTTTTATTTTTTTATTTGTTTTCTAAAAGATATCTTCATGTTTTAACTTTAATTTTTGTTGGTCTAAATATTTTTTCCCAATTTTTGTTTTAAATGTTTTTTTTTCCTTTTTTTTCTTAATTTATTATTATTTTTGGTTATTTAACAGTATTTTTTTAACCATTTATTTTTATTTGATTAATTTTTTAAACATGTTTTAATTTCTTTTTTAACAATTTCTTTTTTTTGTTATTATTACTTAAATTAATATTTTTGGAAAGAAAGACTTCAAATGTTAATTCATACAAAAATATTATTTTTCAACTCTTTTTATTAAATTTTTTCTTAAAATTGCTTTATTTAACATGTCATTTTTATGAAAAGGTCCACATATATATATATATATATGCAAAATGTGTATTTTTTGTGAAGTGTTTAATTATTATTTTTTGCTACAAGTATGTTATATTTATTGAAGTGTTAATTAACAATATAAATATTTAAAAAAAAAAAAAAAAAAAAAAAAAAAAAAAAAAAAACCTAACTGAAAAATACTAATTTCATTATTTTCTTAAACTTTGCAAAAAAAGAAAGATTCATTATAAAAATACATTGCAAAGAAAAACAAAGGACACAAGCTTGAAAAACCTTTTAAAAACAACGATATTAGGAGATGAAGCAAGAAGAGGACTAAGACAACTTTCAATAGGGTTAAATAACTAACATTTAAAAAAAGAAGTTCATACTTAGGACATAAGAAAATTTAAAGTGGCAAAAAATGCTCATGGAAAAAAAAAAATATCAACACTTTCAAAATCCACATGAAAATCACCAACATTTCAAAAGAATTGTCCATACTTAATATATCAAAAAATTTAAAGTGTCAATAATAGTTAGATAAAAAAAGAGTTGGCGATGCTTTAATACTTTTCAAAATTGGCATGAAAATCACTAATATTTAAAAAAATTGTAAATAATACATAAGAAAATTTCAAGTGTCAAAAACATGTTAAAAAAAAGGTTGATTCTGCATCAACACTTTTCAAAATCGCATGATTTTTTGCAACTTCTAAAAATGAGAACTCCATACAGTTCTCATTAACATGGTAACTTTATTCATAGCAGAGATAAATATATTGATTTTGTTTAGCTTATCAAACCTATAAAGATAGAAGCAACATGATCTTGGTGCAAACTATTCAGGCAAGTACAAATCAAAGCAAAACCCATTAGAGATCTAGAAACAAGGATTGAAGAATAATAGGGTAGAATATAGCAAGTCAAGGAAAAGACATAAGCAAGCAAGGAAGATATAGTGAAAGGGGAAATCCTACTAGGAACTCTAGAAAGAGATTTAAGCAACCGTGAATAGTCATTGGGTACTAAAACCAAAAGACACCATCAAAAAAGGAGAGGGGAGAAGAGCTCAATGCCACAAGAGTTCAAGAAATCAAAGCCCCCTAGCTTTGATGAATAGATAAAGAAGGCTAAAGAGGTGAAATATTTGGTTGTCGGGAATGAAGAAATACTTTAGGGTGCCTCACTACTATAAAAACATGATGGCCCAAGTAGTCATTTTTAGCTTGAATGGAAAAATATGATATATTGCATAAATATTTGATAAATGTTAAGGACATTACAGAGAAAGAATTATCCCAAGGAAAGTTTGAGAATTATTTGCAGGAGTAGTACTTCACTTAGAAGTATTATGATAACAATGTTAAAGAATCCCACAACCATAAGCTAGGTCAACTTATTTTTGATGAGTACACTAACAAAATTTTGGAGGTGTTGACATATGTATCATATATTAGAGATAAGAAGGTGAACATTCAAAGGTACCTTACTAGGTTACCACAAGCTTATAAAGACAAGATTGAGTATAATGAGAAAATAACACTAGAGGATATTATCTGAAAGGCCAAATACTCTTATGAGTAGTCCAAATAGAAACCTAAGTTCCAAACATATTCGAAACAAAGAGATAAGACCACCCTCAAGGTAAAAAGGCTAAAACCCTCAAGATATAAGCAAGGAGAGTGGAATGTTGATTTCACCACTCATTCCAAGAATGAGTCTGAGCAAAAGGTCACTACTCTCAATAGAAATTGGACCACTAAACTAGCAAGAGAAGAGCCTCAGGGTTCAAGAAAGTGCTTGTGCAATACTGGACATGTAAATAGAACCATCCGTGGAGGGATTATCCTTAGCAACATAAGAATGACACAAAGTTGTATAATGTGCAAGAAGCACAACATGGAACAATGTGGCTTAGAATATACCATGAATTTATGATTCAATGGAAAATAAAAAATAAGACTATCAAGATTCATTAATTGATAAGGAAGGTATGGTTTTTAACCAACCTATTCCAATTTTATTTGACCTAGGTTCCAATTTTAGTTACAACAACCTAAAAGTGGCGGAGACATGTGCCATGTAGAAGAAGACCGATGAGAAACCATGGTTGGTTTAGTTGGCCATGGGAATTGAAATATTGGTGATAGACATGGTGGAATCATGCCTCATGATAATAAGAAACATATCTACTTCATTCATTCTCAACCTTTTACCATTTCGCTCATATGACCTTCTAAATGAGATGGATTGGTTAATAGTCCATAAAACCAAAATTGTTTGTTACAAGAAGAAGTTGGAGTGACTTAACAACGATGGTAATGAAAAAATGCTACTAGGGATAAAGAAGTTTGTCACACTCAGGAAAAATATCAGCACTAAAAGTGAAAAGATGTAACAAAAAAGGGTGAACATTGTACGTGGTCCAAGTGACGACTGAGTCAAAAAGTAGTAAGGTTAGAGTAGAAACTCACCCATTTTTGAAGTAGTTTAGTGATGTATTACCAGAAGAAATATATAGATTGTCACCTAAGAGAGACATTGAAGCTTCCATTGAGTTGATTCATGGAGTAGTGCTAGCCTCGAAAGCCACATATCATATGAGTATTGAAGGACTAGTGGAGTTGAATATGCAGCTAAAAGAAATGTTGGATAAGGGGAACACTAGACCCATTGTGTAACCTTGGGGAGACCCAAAATTATTTTTAAAGATTTAGGTAAATTGTGTTTATGCATTGATTACTGACAAATGAATAAAGCTAGAATGTAGAAGAAGTACCCGCTACCCTGAATCAATGACTTGTTCTATCATCTAAGAGGGATATTTTGTTTTCTAAATTAGGTATAAAATCCAATTATCATTAGGGTTGAAATAAGGATAGAGACAGTTGTAATTCAAAACTTAGGACAAGATATGGATGCCACGAGTTTGTTGTTGTACCATTTGCACTCACAAATGCACTAGCCACATTTAGGTACCTGACGAACAATGTCCTTAGTTTGTATTTGCACAATTTTATGTTGTCTTTTATGGATGGAATCCTATTTTACTCGAAAACCAAATAATACCACCAATAACATATAAAAGTAGTGTTTCAATTGTTGAGGGAGCATAAGCTATATTCAAAACTAAAAGAAAAATGATTTTTTTCAAACAAAAGTGCAATACTTGGTGCATATCATTTCAAAAGGAGTGGTTGTAGACCTTGAAAAGAACAAGGCCATAATGGAGTTTCCCACTTCCAAAAATGTCATACACGTTAGATCCATCATATGGTTGGTCATATATTATTAATGGTTCATTCAATTTTTTTAATGGTTAGGCATATGATCGCAATATTGAAAATGAAATGAGTCAAATTTTAATGACATTATAATTTGCAACTAGTTTTGAGTAGCTTAAGAAAAATTTCACATGTGCACTTATTTTGAGGATAGAAGATCCAAAAAAGGATGTTTTAGTTTGTACCAATGCTTGTAGGGAATGACTAGGTGGAGCCTCACTACAAAAAGGAAATGTGGTTTTTTTTTAGTCAAGGAAACTAAATGAACAAGAGAAAAACAATGTTACTCGTGACTTAGAGCTTGTAGCAGTAATGCACACCTTTAAAATTTTGAAACACTAATTTCTTAGGAGAAATTTCATGTTGATGTTGGAACATGGAGGGTTGAGATACGTGTTTGACTAGCCAAAGTTAAATGCTAGACAAGCTAGATGATTATCATTGATCAACGATCTTGACTTTGAGCTAAACAATATTAAATGAAAGGAAAATCAGGTATCATATGAAATTAATAGAAGTTTGAAAGTGGACCATTTGGAAGCCATGAGAACTCGTGAAGTTTACATCAAGGAAAGGATCAGTGAGTAATCTCTTTATAATGAGAATTACCAACATATGAAGGAATATTTGTTGAAGGAGTACGAGTGATCAATAAGAAAGAGCTACAAAATATATAATGATAGTATTTTGTTGTTCAAATAAAGAAAATATGTCCCTTGTGTAGTTCACTTAAGGAAGCTCATCATGGTTGAGTTTCATAATAGACATTAATTAGGTCATGGTGGTTATCAGAAAATGATAAAATCCATTAAGAAAATGTTTTATTGCTTAGCATTGAAGAGGAAGTTGGTGAATATATTTCCATGTGGCTGGAAATCCAACAAGTCAAAATAGAATGTAGGCACCCAATAGGATTGCTACAACCGATCTCAATTCCTCAGTGGAATTGCGAAGGAATATCCATGGAATTATTTATGGGATTAACAAAAAAAGCAACATGATGCGCTTATAGTGATAATGGACAAATTAAGGAAAGTTTCCCACTTTGTAGCTATTAAATCCACTAACAAAATGGTTGGAATAATCTCGTATATTCATGAAGGAAATATTCAGATTGAATGGTGCACCTAAGAAAATCTTCTTAGAGTAGGATGCTAATTTTACTTCCAATTTTTGGAAGGAGTTATTTGCTAGTTTTTCAACCTAGCTAAATTTTAGTACTGCATATCATCCTTAGAAAAGTGGACATATAGAGATAGTGAACAAAATTTTAGAAGACATACTAATAATGTATGTCATGCATTAGCCAAAGAAATGGAAAGAATTCTTACCATTATTGGAGTTTGTATAAAACAATAGGTATTAAGAGGCACTAAAGGTGAGTCCTTTTAAAACATTGCATGGCCAAAAATGTAACACTCTTATTAACTAGGATGACCCAATGAATAAAGTAGTTCTTGGTCCTAACATACTGAAATAAATGAAGAAAAAATTAATAAGGATTAGGTGAAAATCAAAAGAAAATGAGGATAGATAAAAGAGTAATGTAGACTAGTAGAGAATACATAAAGAATTCCAACCGAGAGAGAATGTATATCCACACCTTGACCAAGAGCTCACTAAAAGTTAGGTCTTGTGCTAAATTCGCATGCCTAGATTTTGTTGACTATTTCAAATATTGGAAAGAGTGGAATGAGTGGCTTATAGATTTTCCTTCAGGAGATCTCATCCCTCTCGTAGCCTGATAAATTTGGAGTTAAGATGAATCTATTAATTTTGTTTTTATTCTAATAAAAATAAAAGGCTACATGGTTAACTCAAATAAGATGAATCTATTAATTTTTTTTTTTTTTCTAATAAAAATAAAAGGCTACATGGTTAACTCAAATAAGTATCTTAAATTGTTGTGTCCATTAGCAATTTATTTATTGCTAGTGGGAATTATTAATTTTATTTTTTTAGTTTAATTTTTACTTATATGTAATTTCAATGTGTCAAAATGTTTTAATTAATAATTTTATTTTTATCTAATTTTATGAGGTCAAAATATTTAGATAACATAATATAATAGGACATTACAACATCTCTTCCACACTAGGATGGAGAGAGTTTCTCGACCCAAAAATGTAATAAAAATAAATTAAAGAAAAAATTATATAAAATATTTTGATTGTGAAATGAGAGATGGTTTTCCGGCATATGGTATTGGTGAGCCATGGTAATGGCCCACGGTATGGTATGGTTAATAATATCCATGATAAAGTGGGTGAGTATCCATGGTTAAAAATCTTGTTATATTGTAAGTATTGTTTGATTGCGAAATAGAGATGGTTTTTGGGCATGTGGTATTGATGAGCCATTGTATTGGCCCATAGTATGGTATGGTCAGTAATATCCATGGTAAAGTGGGGGTGAATATCCATGGTTAAAAATATTGTTATATTGGAAGTATTAAGTTTTAAGGTGATTATTAATCAAATTTTAATATGGTTACAAAATTATTAATTTAATTTATTTGGTGAAATAGATGTTTATTTATAGCTACTCTTTATATCTTATGTATTTTAATGTGATAGAGGTGTATTGGCCCATAGTATGGTATGGTTAATAATATCCGTGGTAAAGTGGGGGTGAATATCCATGGTTAAAAATCTTGTTATATTGTAAGTATTAAGTTTTTAGGTGATTATTAATCAAATTTAAATATGGTTACAAGATTATTATTTTAATTTATATGGTAAAATAGATGTTAATTTATAGCTACTCTTTATATCTTATATATTTTAGTGTGATAGAGGTGTTAATATATCTCAGCAGTGATTATAATATTTTTTCTTTTATATTTAACAAAAGAAATGTTATAAAATTAAATTCAAATAAAATATTTATAAAACATTTTGATTGTGAAATGAGAGATGGTTTTTGAACATGTTGTATTGATGAACCATGGTATTGACCCATGGTATTGTAACAAAGCCTATTTACAAGTTATGACAAAGTGAATGTGAATAACCATGGCCAAACATATTGTTATATTGTAATTTTATTGTAACTATTAAAGTTTTTAGGTGCTTGTTAGTTAAATTTAAATATGGTTAGAGAATCATTATTCTACTTTATAAGGTAAAATGGATCTTAACTTATCATTACTACATATATGTTTATATATTTTAATGTAATATGTATATTATGATTTTCTTTTATTTAAAAATTTATTAGTAATTTAATTAATAAAAACAAAATTTCAATGTAACAAATTGAATTTTTTTTATAAATGGGACCTATTAATATAAATTCAACATATTAAGCTGACATATGAAAAATTGTCTTACATTACACCTACACATCACCCATATACTCGATTGTAGATCACCTATCGGTGCAATAAATGTCACCTATCAGCGCAATAAATGTCTTATTTAGTAGTTTATATTCATTTCATTTATTTTCATTAATAATTATTATAAAAAAATAATTTAGTCATTGTATATTCATTTTATTTGTGTTCATCATTACTCAATATAAACTAATAATTTAGTAGTTTTAGATTGTTTTATGTGTTCATTATTAATCAAAACAAATTAATTAGTATGATTTTGTAACTAAACTAAAAAATGTCATACAATGTACATGTTCATCTAAAATGACAACACAAAGTTACATATGTTAATTACAATACTAAATAATATCAAGCACAACTATAAATAATTTCAACCACATAAATTATATTATATTAAATGTCAAATATTACAATATGAGTTTCCAACTTAATATTGGTTGGACTACAATTTACACATGAAATATTGTTTCATTAATTAAAAAAATTATCCTTGTGTTACCAAGGTATTGCAGGTTAATTCACCAACTCTAAAGACTTTACCATTGTTGGCATGGCTAATGTGTTGTCCTTGATGGAAACCTGTTTGAGAAAGATGTTGTTGATGTCAACTTGGTCATAATACAATGATTATGGAACTAATGCAGATAACATGTATTATGGTACAAGAATTACATAAGACATGGAAAAGAAATGGGAGTTCAATTACAGATGCATGAAAAATGTGAATTTTGATAAGTATATATGGTTCCTGTGAAGGAGAGTCGCGTGCATATACAGATTATATGAAAAAAGGCCACATACGTAATCTAAACCATCAAAACATGGATACTAGGGTTCATTACAATGGTAATTTCCCATAGTAATTGTGCCTGTAACATATATTTGATCCCATAAATGAATACTAATGACATTACCAAAGGATTTTCCTAGGCTATTAGCAAAGATAAAAGTTATAGAAGGAGATGGAGATCAAGGAGTTAAGTGTGCAAGTGAATGAGTTTTTCATGGATGATTTGATATGGAATAGGTGTGCACCAGGGAGGAGATGGCTCAAATATGATAGATATCAAATTGTTTTGAAGACTAATGAATATACTTTCTTAATCTATTTATGTCTATGTAGCTAACAATTTTAGATATGTGGTTATACTGACGGTATGATATGATTATGCAGTAATATGTGATGATTAATAGTATGTACACACATATCTGGTTTTGTCAGGGGTTATTATTTGCAACGAAGAATTTGATTCATTAATTTAAGATCTGTACGCAAGTTTTCTTTTTGATAATCACATACACACGAGAATATGCTTCATAGTAGTCATGTATATATTCTTAGTTAATTTTTCTTTAGATTGTTGTTTGATATGGGTTGTTTACATATGTTTGGATGCCGAATCAATTTATGAAGTCTGTATTATTTGTTGTTATTTTTCAATGAAGTCCTTATATGTTTGGCTATGGATTGGTATATTGTTCAATTATAATGTTGCATAAGTGTGACTATGTATGATCTGTGATTGATTCAACACTTGATTCAGTGGTTCATTCAATGTTATAGTGATTTAGTTAGCATTAAGTAATTTTAGATATGTACGTAGGTTGTATTCAAAGGAAGTGCATATATACAGGGGTATGCTTCAGGAGAGTCACATATATATTCTGAAATTAGTTTTGATCAGGGTTTACAATGAGAATTTTTTTTTTGTGTGATGAATAATAGTATGATTACTTAGTAAATGGTTGAATTTTAGTTTGAATGGTTAATTGGTTTTGATTTTATCAGTTATTGGTTGATTGGTAGCTTGGGGTTGGTTTAACATTCAATGATTCAGTTGAATTAGCGAATCAAATTATTGGTGATCTATTTTCAATGATGATTGTATTTCAGATTCTATGATCGAGTATTTTAGTTTGGAATTTTGGGTTGGGCTTATTTTTTATGTGGGTCTAGTGTGAAAATTTGATGAAAGGTTGCCTACATGTTTTGATGTTTGTTTGAGACAAGTGGATCTAGTGTGAAACATAATGAAACATGCTCCACAAGCTGCTGAGGGTTGGAGCCTTTAGTGAGGGGGTAGGAGCTCCCTTCTGATAGGAGCCCATAAATGAGATCAGGGGGTTGTAGCTCACTTCTAGTGGGTGCTAGAGAATGAGTGGAGGTTGTACCCTCCTTCAGGTGGGTCCCTACATGATGGTAAGAGTTAGAGCTGATACAATATGTAGTGAATTTTTTCTTTATAACAAAAAGAGAAGGCATAGACAACAATAATGGTGGTTTCCTCCCACTTTGGGTTTCCGCATTAAATACCAATGTTCATATGTTTTGATATGTTTCTTGTTTGTTGATGATCTATCTAATATTTACTTCGCATTATTACTGCTTAATAAATAGATAGTTAAATAATGATTCATTAGTAAAAGATAAACATATGAAAAATTAGGTATATGAATATATGTAGTTTGCATTCACTAAAGTTGTGTACACACATGGGTTACATGAAGAACAATAGTTTACAAAATTTTGAATGTGAAATTGAATGTTAAAGTTGACTAAAAATACTAATTCACAGCCCCCTAATATGTTTCCTAACAATTAGAATTAGAGCAGGTCCCTCAGAAAAATTTTTATCACTCAAAGGGAGATATAAAGGAAGAAGGAAGATGGGAGTATTTTTTCCAAATCCACCTTTGTTTAATGTAACTAACTTTATGTTTTGGAAAGGCATAATCATATCATAATTGTAGGAACTATGAGCTGATCTATGGGAAAACATTGGAAGTGGAAATCAATACCTAACCTTCATTCCCACAAATAATGCAGGAAAGAAGCAATATGAGAACAACGGAAAGGATGTAAACATTATCTTGGGAGTATTAGCTGAATCTAAGTTTGTGAAATTCATGCAACTGAGCACTAGAAGGGAAAGATGGGATAAGCTTGTGTAATGCTATGAAGGTTATACTAAGTTAAAAGGTCCTAAACTTCAAACATATAGAATTCAGGTTGAGTCTCTTAGAATGCATGATGATGAAAGCATTTCAAGATTTTTTCTTAGAGTAGATGTAATTGTTAACACAATAAAAAGTCTTAGTGATGAAACAAAGGAAATTTTTGTCGTTGAAAATATATTGAGATCACTAACCCCAAATTTTGTTTCCAAAGTCTCTGCCATTGAAGAAATGCAGGATTTAAAGAATCTCACCATTGAGCAACTCCATGGGATCTTGACATCTTTGGGATATATGAGGTGCTTAATAAGCCACATAAAAAGGGAAAGGAAAATAAAATCATAAAGATACAAGCTACATTTCAAATGAGGAAGAAGTGAATTTCATGAGGAAGTTGCAAGTGCGAACTTGTAAATTTAAAGGTAAGGTTCCCTTTAAATGTTTTTCTTGTGGAAGAGTAGGTCATTATGCATTGAAATGTACATATAAAGAAAATCAGGTTAAGAAACAAAATAGAAAGGATGTTGACAAGAAGAATTCCATAAAGAAGCCTTTTTCCAAGAAAATATTTTATTCTAATGAAGATACTCAAAGCACATCTGTAATTAGGAAGATTGAGATTTAGATTATAACAATTTTTACCAAATACTTATGGCTCTTGAATATCAATAAACTAGTGAATCAAATAGTTTTAAAGAATATGATTTAGTGAAAACATTCAATGAATTTTATAGACTCAGGAATGAAAACAAAGAACTAGAAACAAAAGAAAATAGTATTGTCAAGGAAATGAACTTGATAAAAACTCAATTAGTAGCAACCAATAGAAGAACATAAGTCCTAGCAACAAAATTTCAAGAAAAGGAAAGTCATTGTGAAAAAATAGAATAAGAAATTGTGACTCTAAAGAAATATTATGAAAATATCAACAAATGAGTAAAGGCATTTGAATGACTAGAGAATATTATCAATGAACAACTCTCTCGTATAATCAAGATAGGCATTGGATACAATCACATGGATTCATATTCAAAATCTAATGAAAAAACTATCATAAGTTTTTTCAAAAGAAATCTGAATCAAGTCACACATCTGAAAGAAAATCTTCGAGATCAAATTCAAGATTAGTCCCTAGGCTAAATGATGGTTTCATGGACATTGTTATTCTTATAACTATTTTGGGTATAAGGTAATTGATTGCAGGTCAAGCATTTGTAATGGAAGCAAAATATGGGATAAGTTCCACATGTTTGAGAATGTGATTAAAAATTGCAAGCATTTTTGGAGGAAGAAGGGACATTAGTCTGAGACGTAGGAAATATTGTCCCTATTGTAGTCCATTGTTCTTAAAAGTATACTTCTAAAAGTGATCGCAGAAGTGAATGTGAGGTAGATAACCTCATGAAGAAAAAATGATGACTATCAGGTTGACATGATAAATGGTGTATGATCTTAGGGGGAGCTATCCTACGCACTTGATCACGATTTCATATGTTGTTAATATTTTTATATTATTAGTGTTGCATTGATGAAGAGAATGCGAACTAGAAAAAACATGACATGTTCAAGGGGAGCTATGGCTATAAAACTCAATAGTTTATATTCTTTACACAGTTCATTTTAAATATAGTCACATGTATACATAGTTTTTGATCTAGACAATCACATATGATTCTTCATGATGAAAAAGTAGTCGAAAAAAATTCAAGGGGAGCTTCTCATATGTTTCTATCAATTCATTATTGGCACTTCGGTTCTGATATTGATTCATTACACAAAGTTAATGATGCCCATATGCTCCTTAGTAATGATGTAATTTCATGATGAAGTTGTGAGTTGTTGCAAAATCTTATGCTATTGTTGTTGTTTATATGATGCATTTCTTGTTGGTAAGAAGGATATGATCAGATTTGATTGACATAAGTTCATGGGGAGCATCTTTTATGCTTCTAATAATTCATTGCTGACATTATGGAATTTTGAGCATGGTGTTTCCTATGATGAGTACATGGTTATTGCCACTTTCATCGGCCTTATTTCATTACTCACTACTAAAAATATATGTTCCTATCTCTATGCCATGGATGCTTGAACTTCATGTGGTGAAGTCATGGTTGATACCTATATGTTTGTTGAGTTTCATTTGGTGAAGTTATTAATGGTTTCCTAATCCTACTTCATACACTTGATAAGGAAGATATGTATGTTATGTTGGTTGATGATGTTGCCGATCAATTTTATTCTACTTAATGGCTTGTGATGTTGGAGGCTTTGTTTTCACATATGTTATTCATGCATGTATATGTTAACTATGGTGTTGTGGCTCAAGATATTGATATTACTGCTTGTGGATTATGACTCTTCCTATATATTGAGAGTGAGTGTTGACCTTGATGACATGAGGTCAAGGGGATGAGTTGATGACAAAATTGTATTTCACAATCATATGCTTCTCCTACAATTTCTTGGTGATGCTTCAAAGAATTTGATATTTGGTCACATGTTGATATTGAAGAGATTGATGCTACACTGTCTTATCCAATGATGAGGATATTCATGTTGTTGTTTATGGTTATAAATGTCATATATGTCTCTTTATGTAAAGGTCATGAAAAGACCCATGTTGTAATCATTATAAAATTCAGTCATGTATGGGTTATTGGGATCAAGTCATGTCATGTATTTAACCCCATTATTTTGGGTAATTGATGTAAAATTGGGTGCAATATGTAAAACCAATTTCTTGGGTGATTAATGTAATCATGGGAGCATATAGTCATTGGTGATAGGAAATGTCATATATTTCAAGTCTTGTACTTTTATTGCATATCTTTAGAAGATTCAACATATGCTCATGGGGAGCATGGTCAATATGCAAATTTCATATCATCAGATCATATTTACAGTATTGAGCTCTACAAGGGAAGTTCTTCATTCAACCTGGTTCAACCCTTTTCCCTTAGTTTCAAAGAGGAAGAGAAGACTTGATGCTTGTAGATCTTTGCAGTTTGTTTCCAAACACCAAAGTGGTTACCATCAAGCCCAAAGGGGGATATTGTTAGCATTATGGCTAATGTGTTATCCGTGGTGGTAACCTTTTTGACAAAAATGTCATTGATGTTAACTTGGTCATAGTACAATGATTATGGAACTAATGTAGATAACACGTATTATGATACAAGCATTATAGAATATATGGAAAAGAAATGGAATTTTAGTTACAGATGCATGAAAAAGGTGAATTTTGAGAAGTATACATAGTTCCTATGAAGGAGAGTCACTTACATACTCGGGTTCTGTGAACAAAGGTTGCATACATAATCCAAACAATGGAAACCTGGATACCAAGGGTCATTACTATGGTAATTTCCCATAGTAATTGTGGTGGAAATGTTTATTTGATCCCATCAACAAATATTAATGACATTACCAAAGGATTTCCCTGGGGTATTGGCAAAGGAAAAATCTATATAAGAAAATGGATATTAAGGAGTTAAGTGTGAAAGTGAATGGCGTTTTGATGTATGACTTGATCTAGAATAGTTGTGCACTAGTGAGAAACTATATGGCTCATATCTGATAGTTCTGAAAGTGCAGTGAACACTAATGAATATACCTCTTAATATATTTATGTCGATGTAGCTAACACTACTAGATCTACGGTAATAGTGATGGTATGATATGATTGTGCAGTAATATGTGATGACTGACAATATGTATGCAAAGATATGGTTTTTTTCATGGATTATGATTTGCATGATCTGCAACAAAGAAGTTGATTTAGTAATTTAAGTTTTATACACAGGTTTGCTTCTAAATAGTTGCATACATATACATATATGCTTCATAGTAGTCGCGTATATATTCTAAGATAATTTTCATTTAGATTTCTTCTTGATATGGGTTGTTTATAGATGTTTGGATGTCGAATAAATTTATGAAGTCTATATTTTTTTCTTTTTCTGTCAATGATGTCTTGATATGTTTGGTTGTGGATTTCTATACTGATAATTTATAATCATACAAAAGTGTGATTAGGTATGATCTATGATTAATTTAGTACTTGATCCAGTGGTTGATTCAATGTTACATTGATTCTGTTAGCATTTAGTAATCTAATATCTTTACACAAATTGTATTAAGAGGAAGCGTGTATATACATAGGTATGCTTCAGAACAATCATGCATATATTCTAAAGTTAGCTCTGATCAATGTTTAAAGTGATAGAGCTTTGTTTTTGTGATGACTAACAATGTGATTACTTACTAAATGGTTGAGTATGATTTTGAATGGTTGCTTTGATTTGTTTTGATCATTTATTCATTGACTGGTAACTTGGGTTTGGCTCAACATCCAGTGATTCAGTGGCATCATTTAATCAACTTATTGGTGATTTAATTTTAGTGATGATTGTATTTTAGATTCTGTGATTCAGTATTTTAGTTTGGCATTTTGGGTTGGGATTATTGTTAATGTGGGTTCAGTATGAAAAATTGATGAAAGGTGGCCTATAGCTTTTGATGTTTGTTTCATGCAGGTGGATCTAGTGTGAAACATTCTGAAACATGGTTGACAAGTTGCTAAGGGTCGGAGCCTTCAGTGAGGGGGTAGGAGATCCCTTCTGGTAGGAGCTGGTAAGTGATGTTAGGGGGTTGTATCTCCCTTCTAGTGGGTGATGAAGAACGAGTGGAGGTTGTAGCCTCCTGTAGGTGGGTTCATGTGTGCTGGTAAGAGTCTGTGCAAGTACAAGATGTAATGAAGCTTTTATTTATAATAAAAAAAATATAAAGATAACAAAAATTGTGGCTTTCTCCCATATTGGGTTTCAACCTAAAATCCTAGTCTTCATATGTGTTGATATGTTTCTTGTGTGTTGATGATCTATCTAATATTTATGGCTCGTGATTACTGCTTAACAAATGGATAATGAAATAATGATGCACTGGTAAAATATAAACATTTGAAGTAACATATGAAAAATTAGTTATCTAAATATATGTGGTTTGTATTCACTAGATTCACGTACACACAAAGGTTAGAGGAGGAAAAATAGCATACAAAATTATGAATGTGAAATTGAAAGATATAGTGAATTAAAAATATTGATTCACCTCCCCCCCCCCTACCCTCTTAGTGAGTATTTTTCCTAACAGCCATTAGTCTGTATGTGTGTGTACCATGCATGATATTGGCTTTAAGGGTATCACTAGATCGACTCTCTTCTCTCTCACTTTTTGCTTTTTTTGTTCCATTGTTATTGTTCTCCTCTTTCTTTAATTCCTGCTTCTTACCATCAATACTATGTTCCTCTTCTTAAAATGAAAGAAGATACAATGCAGAGTATAAGACATGAAAGATGTTGAACACTGTAATGACTCTCTTATCTCTCACTTTTTTGCATTTTTTTCTCTAGTGTTATTGGTCACCTCTTTCTTCAATTCCTGCTTCTTACCATCAATACTAAGTTCCTCTTCTGAAAATGAAAGAAGATACAATGCAGAGTATAAGACATGAAAGACTATGAACACTAGAATATAAAATAAAGTTTATATTAAGGATATTTATGACATATACCTCAACATCAGCAATGCCAATGTCATTTTTCTCCAAAAAATCAATAAAATTGAACAAATTTTCTTTAATTGGGTGGTAGTGGCCACTATGTGGCCATATGACCTGTATAAACAAATAAAATAAAATGTCACCATAGAAAAGAAGACCTTAGGAAATTAGAATTTAAACTTAAGGAAAATCTTAGGCACGGTTATGCCAACTAAGTTACATGCTAAAAAGATCAAGTTGTAGATAACGTGTGAATATAAATAGAAAGAAAAATACAACAAATAAATAATTTATGATAGCTGGCTAGAAAATTACATCATAGAAGGAAAAATTTCTCATATGGTTTCCCATACATGTGGGTGGGTAACATTCTCAAATATGCCATGATCCTTACGGTCCAAAGGAAGTAAACCTCCTACTAACATAATGATTGATTGGTTGCATCTTGGTCTTGCCTCTCTTTTGTGAGTCAAAAAAATAAAAATAAGTCCATCCTTAACTAGTTATACTCCATAGTATATTTTTCGTATGCTATCTCCACATATCCACCAAAAATGTTAGATAAGTCAAACAAATGGAATTTTGGAATTGTTTCTAAAACTATGTCATTCAAACTCCCTTCCAATGTATCTAACCAAATATACCCACTTGATTTTCTTCTTTCACATTCATTTACATCCTGAAAATTATATGTTTCAAAAACCAAGACAACCCCAATAGCTCTGGATCCTAACACTCATCCATATGTTCCATAGACTATAGGAATTAATACTCTCTTATCATCAACCCACTAGTCTTAATATATATTTTTTTCTTCCAAGTATTGATGCACATATAATGATATTCTACTAGTTGGTCCACAAGGTGATATTAAAAGTGATAATTCCATCATTTTTCATGAAATTTTTCCATGCAACCTTCTATTTGTTGCCCTCACAAAGTAACTCTTATATTATTATATCAAAGAGCATGTTTCATGTACCATAGAAAATATGAATTGCAAGATATTATGGGTACTATAGAAAAACTAGAGCTAATAATAACTCGAATGTATAATGAAGCAAAAGTGGTGGACACCATAACAAACATGTAAAATTGAGCTCTAAACTTCTTTAATTTCTTCACTCTTCTAATGCAGATCAAAAAATACTTGTAAACAATTCCTTCTTTCTAAGCCCAACTTTTAACGGCTTGATGGGATGGAACAATAGGATCTTCATGTAACATGGTACTTGTAGGTTTTAACCTTGTACATAAATTACCTGCAAGCGAATTCTTAAAATGCTAAAAAAAATTAAACAATGAAGAGAACAAAAACAAATATACACGAAGATTTTCCACTCGATTCCAAAACTGGGACTACCAGATTCATTTTTCATTATATTCCTTTCAATGTTACAATACATATATACACGTCAAAGCATTCATAAACCCCAATCCATTAACTCTAGATTAGAACATAACCATAGTTCCCTTGATCAGATCTACAAAATACCATGGGTAGAAAACTATCATGCCAAAAACCTTGTGCAAAACCCATGCACAAAGCCATGGATAGGTCCACCCATCATCTTTGGGTCTGCCCCCATCCTTGGTTTTGAATTAAAAAAAATATCCCAAAATGGTGAGCTTCTTCCCCCCCCCGTTGTGCCCAATGCAACAAACATCAAATGTGGCTAGTCGTGGAAAGAATATAGCACATACCCAACAATATTGTTTGAATAAAGGCACACTAATAGTCACTAATAGTCAAGGTATCTTAGGAATTTTACAATATATGAAAGCAGGTGCTCACTAATAGTAGTGGGTATCTTAGGAATTTTACAATATATTACTAAATAAATATTACAACCACTACTTTAACTATATTCTAGGTATTTGCATGCATCTTATACTAACTAAAATAATGTTTAGCACCTTCTATAAACCAGACAACAAAGGATGTGTGCAAGTCAAGGAAATGTTTAATATGTCTAGTGTTAATACCTTGTTCATCATATTATATTACACAATAATTACGATAAACATCATATCAATAAAAATAGTGACCATATTAAATATTCAAACTAACTATTTCCTTCTCTAACCACTTATTGAGTGTATAGTTGACAAAAACCACAAAATATCAATGACATGTACTACAAGAGGGAATTACTTGACCTGAATAAAAGTGTGTCCTTTAGTATCATCAACTTCCAAAATAGATGCCATCTTACCTGTACATACGGTTTTAAGTCAAACCATAATAAAATATTTCATAATTCTCTAAAAACCATGACAAGAAACTTGCTAGGAATCAATCCAAAATATTTTCTATGAATCAACAAGTTCGCATGGTAGATCCTTTAAAAGAAAATTTATTTGAAAAGGAACAAAATATACTTCCTCAACACCATGAAAAATGGATACATTTAAATTCTGAAAATGGTTTGAAAGCAAAGCATAACCACATCCATTACTTGTCTACCTTAAATAAAAGTTGTCAACCATTGCAAACAATAACATTGACATAATAATTATATTCACCACTCAAATAGATCCATTGCTAAAAAGGTCATTATGATAATACTTTCTAAGAGATCAATAATTATACAATGGAGCATCTATAATCATCCACAAAACACCACATGAGATTCTTGTTACTAGTGCATAAAATCAGTTCATATATTTTTCTTAAAAATTAGAAAATATGTGTTAATGTTTCCAAACTTACCACAATGATAACAGTAGTTCGATGCACTAAATATGGTGAAAACCTATTTCTCCTGCAAAAAATCAGATGAAAATAACATCCTTGCTACATTTTACCTACCAAAACAACAACTAGCTATCGCATTTCTAAAGAAATACAAATGGAGGCAATTCTTTACAAAAGCATCCATTGTATATTATAGGTGAGCTTGGGCATGCATGTGCTCAAAGGAAAAATCTAACAACTAAATAATAATCAAAGGGTTGTAAGTGTCCTCACATTCCCCCAATTGAAGCCTTACATGACTAGTTGATGAGCTCTAGTAATAAGTTATAATTTGTTTGAATGATTAAATTTTTCAGATATATTCTACAAATAAAACAATCCTTGTATGAGTTACACAATATTCTAGATATAGTTCAAATAATCAAAAGTTGACATTAAGAAAATAGAAAAACATAAACATGTAGGGAATATATAGTACAATAGAAAATTGATTTAGATTGATTTGCTCCTCCAAACAATAGTGGGTATGACATTCCACAGATAAATTGCACCCTTATTGATTACTACAAAAGACTCTTTTTCAAGTTGCATACAAAAGAAGGAATCATAGTAATAGAATAACTGCATGGTTGATCCCCTCTTTGCCCGTATAACTACAATTTGGCATGTCTATACAAACCCATTATTAATAGATAGGATTCCCTTATTAATAAATGACTATATATAAGCTAACTAGAAACTAATATCAAGACAACTAACTAAAATGACATAATTGACTACTATACCTAACTACTATATTAACGAAATGATGGCTTAACTCAACACCACTTTTTCTATTCCTAAAATTCCATGGGGCATCTAACACCATAATTTTATTATAAAAATACAATTCTTTTTTTATACAAATAAGAATGATTTTTTTTTACTTGGATAAGTGGGAATAAAAATAGAAAACTCACTCTTAACTTTTGCATATACCCTTCAACATCCTAAAACACACAAATCTAAACTTTTTGTAGAATCCTGAATTTCTAAGTTTGAATAGATCTGAATTTTTGTTTTAGTTTCATGGAAATATTTTTCCAAAGGTAGAATTATATATTTCTATTGTTTTTGATATATTAGTTCCTTTGACCTACCATTGAATTTCCACAAAATCCAATAGATTCATATCCATTTAAATGTAACTTAGGTTAAAATACATCTAATGAAAAATATTAAACAAAAGGCAGCATCAATATTGCATATCTACATTGGTCTTCGTATACAGATTCAAGCCTATCTTTGCAACAAAATGATAGGCCATTATCCCTGATTGGTGATAGCTAGGGGCACTCACTTCTAGTCAAACATGATAAGTTTTAACCAAACTCTTAGCAAGTGTGTAACTTGAACTTGCCAACATCCATAGAATATCAAAACATCATTTTTCAAGGCTATATTTTCAAATCATAGTTTTACATAAGAAACACCATTTGTGAAAAGGAGGCACAATGGGAGATAAACTGAACATTGTCATAACCCTTGAACAAATATATTCAATTATTTTATTTTTATCTTAGGTCTAATATAGACACTCTTACTTGACTTCATATCACCATACCTTTGTAACTTACACTTATTATATTTATGTCCATCAAACTATTTAGCACACTCTAACTACCTAATGACATGTCTTTGTCATAAGTGTGATCTCCAGAATGCCTAATATTGGATGAAAAGTGCTCAACTAAGTGCCCCAAATTCTACTGAGAACCATAACACATAAAAGATGGGATCCACGATAGAATAAATGCAGGTTTGTAGATGGATCATAGCATGCTGAGGTGCACCCATTATTTTTCAAACTACATTTAATGTTTAAAATTCAAAAGCAAGTGTCAGAGGAACTTAGCTCAAGTAGTGTGGCACACATTTTTTGTCCCCATATGCATGGGTTAAAGTCTCCTAAAACACGTTGTAAGATGACCCTTGTGGAATTTATGAAAATGTTTCTCTACATGGTGAAATAGTGGCAGTCGTATGTACGAAGTTAAAAATTCCACTATCTAGAACATTCTCATTCCAATGTATATATGAATCGAATAAAATGTACATCTAATAAATAAACTTTACATATACAAACCCCAACTCAAAGGAGTTTTACTAGTAAATACTGGTAAGAAGCAAGAAGTAAGCATTTTGTTCATTGATTCTATGCTTCTTAATCTAAAAAAAAATAAGAAGGAAGGAAGCCCGCCTCAAGATTCCAATTGTGCCAATCACTTGCATTCATGACTACTTATCATCTCCATAGCCTTAAGGGCGGGAACCAATTTCCTAGCAAAAGTCACATATTTAAAATTAAAATAGACCGTGTAGATATTTTGAATCTATAGTTGCACTTGCCTATATGTTAATTTGTAATATGTAAAAGAAAATATGCAAGACACTTGACCCAAAACATTATGAGTTAAAATTGAATAGTATATGATAAAATCAAATCACATAGGCAAGGACAAAAGAAAGATATTATCCGATTGAAAAAAGGACCATATTTATGAGACAACTTCTATAATAACAATATAAAGATAATAATGAGTTTTCCTTCAACCTAAATTCTACTATATTTAACTGATATGGAATTTGAAAAAGGGCATAAGTTTAATTCAAGGTAAGCTCAATTTTGAGTAAGTGCTACTATTATGCCTAAAGAAGAATGTAATGGCCTCCATTTCTAACATTGTAATTCAAATACTACTCTCTCTTAATACACTTAAAAACATTGTACTTAGCTTCTTACTTCGATGAGTTCAAGCCACAAAGTCATTAAATTTCACGATCTGTTTATATAGATAGTAAGATTTTATTTTCATCTGAAAAACACACAAAAATAACCTTCATCCAGTGCTCGATCCACATAAGTTATGCAACAATGTATGCATGTGCAAGAAGGGAGGTTATGGTTAATTCCATGTGTTAATGCAAATGAACCTTCATTGAAAAAAACAACATGTTCATAATGCACATAAATAAATCTTACGTGTCCAAATGTATACCTTGCACCACATGGAGAGATTCGCCATCCACATCTATTGTCTCGATCAAACAACAAAAACTTGCACATGGGGCCTTCATGTGGAACTTCTTGAATAGGGTTAGAATTCTTTATGTTATATAATGTGTCAATCGAAGGTGGGAAACCACCATGTAAGAAAAAAAATTATGATTCTACATGTTGCAGAAACAATGAAAAATTGATTTACATGCATTGTCAAATTTGATGCATAATAATTCAGGAATTTTTTAAATCACACTATAGTAAAATTTGATCATTTATATCATCCCATGTGGATAATAAAAATCAAATAATGTTTGCAAGAAAGAAATCTTATTAGTAGAATAATTATAAAAGACACAATACATTGAATGGAATCAGTTGATTGACTTCCACTTCTCTCAGAACATTCAAAAGTCTACTAACTAGTGCTATCAATGGGAAGTAGTCAAAAAGGTTGATCTTTTCATCAAACAATTTTTTTTATATACAAGGGGTGTCACAATTTCTCAATATTCTTTATTTGGAACTATTTAAAATGAAAAAACATCAATTGAAGAATTTGGCAACATCACCTACAATCCTTAAAGCATTTATAGTTATTGGAGTTAAGCCACAAAAAAATAAAGCAATTTATATTCCACGACATCTTGAGTTCTACAGCTTATGGGATTTCGCAAAGGCCACCAAGAGTTATGTTTGTGTGCTGATTGATACTTAAACCAAGTTATATTTCTAAGGTCAATATTTCTACATCTCATGTGCATCATAGCAACAATCACAAAAACTGGCTAGTTGAAGGTCTTGTCATTGATATACTTATTTTGATGTAAATTCCTTAATGTCTATGATCACTACTAATTGACTCATATGCTATATGTTGGTACCCACATAAATTTTAGGTGGTCTAAAAAAAATGAAAAATTGGTAACAAAATGAGGATGCAATGAGTTCAAGTGTCAGAGTGACTTGCAGGATTGAAGTTCAAATTAGAGTTTATTATATGGATTTAATGGAATCTCATTGAGAGAACTAAATTTTATCTATCATTATAATATTTTACTAGTCAATCTAGCACACTAACATTTCAAATATCCAAAGAAGAGCTAAAAATCATGACACTAAGTTGGGAAGAAGCACAAGATTGTAGAAATTTCTCATTTCCCACCCCGGTTTTCAGTTTCTCCTTATTTCTCCCATATAGTTAAATGCCCTTTTCCATAAACATACATTTAACAAGCTGGAAAAAATAAATTTGCTGAAAACACAAATTTTGGAAATTTTACAGAATGCTGGAAATTGCAGAAATAAAAATCAGCAGTAATAAACAACCATTAAAACACATTTAAACACTGAGATTTTTGGTCAATATGACCCTGGAAAAACCCCCTACAACTCTTGGGGAAAACCAGTTTGAGAGCTCTTCTTTATTTCTGGAAAATTCCTTTCTACAGTAAGAGAAATATTCAGCAAAAAACAGTAAGCAAACTTTTACAACTTATCTCAGTCTTGTTGAAACTCCGCCTTACTGAAACTCTGGCCTGCTGAAACTCCGTTTTACAGACTTGCTGAAACTCAGCCTTGCTGAAACTCCACCCTCCTGAAACTCTGCTATATAGACTTGCTGAAACTCAGCCTTGCTGAAACTCAGCCTTGCTGAAACTCTGCTCTGCTGAAACTCTGCTGTACAGACTTGCTGAAACTCTGCCCTACTAAAACTCCACTACTGAAACTCCATTGCTGAAACTTCACTGCTGATACTCTGCTATTGAAACTCCACTGCTCATACTCCGCTGTTGAAACTCCGCTGCTGATACTCCGCAGCTCACTGTCCAGAAATCTCCCTTGCTCTCTTGCTCTCCTTCTCTCAATATCCTCATGAAAGAATTAATGAACTTTTCCTCCTTTTCCTCCTTTAATCTAACCCCAAGTGACTTTTGGGTGATCCAAGTGACTTTTGGGTGATCCCTAAATCCAATGGCTGAAATAGATTGAGATCTAAGAATGAGATTAAATGTTCATTTAAATCTCACTTTCTATTTTTTAATTCACCCCACTTTAATAAAGACCCACTTAGTCATTTATTTCCAAAGTCACTTTTCCTTCCTAATTTTTCATTGACTTTATAAAAATCACTTTAAAATTAGACTTAATAACTTTATCACTTAAAGTCACTTTTAAATTAGATTTAACTTTATAAAAATTATAAAGTTACTTTAAGAGAAAAATTGAATTCTTTTGGACACTTTTCCCTAGGCCAAAGATCAAAGCCTAAGGAACCACCTGTCCTCCGGTACCAAATTTCAACACTCCCTCTTACCGAGGAAGGTGTTCCTCACCACATCCATCTTGTCTCTGAAGTAGACATGCTTGCCCCGTGGTAAGGCTTTGGTAAGAATATCTGCAACCTGCTCATCAGTGGAAATATACTCAAGCTTCACAGCTCCCTTCTGAACATAGTCTCTGATGAAATGATATCTGATCCCGATATGCTTTGACCTGTGATGAAATACTGGATTCTTCATGAGTTTAATGCAACTCTGATTATCACAGTAAATCACTGAAGGTCTCAACGGCTGACCAAATAAGCCAAACAACATCTTGCGAAGCCAGATAGCCTCACAACTAGCTAGACTGGCTGCCATATACTCTGCTTCTGCTGAACTCAGTGCTACTAACTGCTGCTTCCGGCTGAACCATGACACTACTGCTGAACCCAACCCAAAACAGCGCCCTGAAGTGCTCTTCCTATCAGAAGCACAACGTGCCCAATCAGAATCAGTGTATCCTGCCAATCTCACTCCATCTCCCTGCCTGTAGTCCAGACCATAATCCACTGTCCCCTGCAAGTACCGCAAAATGTGTTTTGTAGCCACCTAGTGAACCTACCTAGGCTCACACATAAACTGACTCATTGTGTTGACTGCAAAATAGATATCTGGTCTAGTATTGACCAAATACATCAAGGAACCAATCAGCTGCCTGTACAATGTGGGATCCACCAACTCGGAATCCGAAGCATGAAGCTTCTTCCAGTTGGTGATCATCGGTGTCGACATGGGTCTACAATCCTCCATGTGGAATCTGCTAAGGATTTCCACAATATACTTCCCCTGCCCCAGGAAGAAATGCCCCTCCTCCTGCCACACATCCAAACCCAAAAAGTAATGCATCAAGCCGATGTCCTTCATCTCAAACTCCGTCGCAAGATCTCTCTTGCAGTGCTCTATGAGTCTCTCTACACCAGTAATGACCAATTCATCCACATACAACACCAGAATGAGAGGCTCCTCACCTATCACAATAAAGTAAAGGTTCGGATTTGCCTCACTCTTTGTGAAACCCATCCCCTGCAAATATGTATTTATCCTGGAGTACCAAGCTCTGGGAGCTTGCTTCAGGCCATAAAGGGCCTTCTTCAGTCTGCACACATGGGACTCCTTCCCATGCACCTCAAAGCCCTGTGGCTGCTCAATGTACACCTCCTCCTGTATGAAGCCATTGAGAAATGCAGTCTTCACATCCATCTAGTGGATCTTCCAACCCATCTCTGCTGTTATCGATATAATGGGGCGGATCGAAGTATATCAAGCCATGGGAGCGAAGGTCTCCTCATAATCAACTCCCTCTACCTGGGAGAACCCTCTAGCCACAAACCTTGCTTTGAATTTCTCAATGCTGCCATCTGCAGCATGCTTTACCTTGTAAAGCCATCTGGAAGTAACCACGGATTTTCCCTTAGGCCTTGGCACCACCTCCCAAACATCATTCTTCATGATAGAAGAATACTCCTCCTGCATGGCCTCTCTCGAGACCTGTTAGCTAGCTGCCTCCTCATAGCTAGAAGGCTCAGAGTCAAGGATGCTGGTAACCATCGCCATATAGATACAAAACCTCTCAGGTGGTCTACTCTCTCTGACCAGCCTCTTTGGCTCAGCAACAGATGAGGCATCTCTCAAGGTGTCCTAAAGCCACTTGGGCTTCCTCTTCCCTTAGCGCACTTCTCCCACCAGAGAATGAAACTCCTCCTCCTCATCATCATCAGGAGCATGGACTCCTGACTTTTTGTTTGATGTCCTCCTGCCTGCACCTAAACCTGTAGAAGCTGAGGTACCATGTGAACTGTCCATCAGTGGACTCCCTAATGAACTGCTCTGTGAACTACTCTGCATGCTGCCCAGAGCACCACCCCTCTGGCTCAGTGAGCCACTGCTCACTGACGGACCTGACATCCTCATAGATGTACCTCTTGATCCTCCTGATCCTCCTGATCCCTGCCCACTGGATCCCTGCAACTGACTCAACTGCTGCTGAGGGTCTGGCTAATCCAGATACTCTAACTCCCGTGACCTCCTAAAGGCCCTGTCCTCCTCGAACTTCACATCCCGTCTGACAACAACTCTCCTTTGTGCAGGAATGTAAATCCGAAAGGCCTTTGAGGTCTCATTGTAACCCACAAAGATACCCTTCTCTGCGGTGGGCTCTAGTTTGGTCCTCTTCTCCTTGGGTATATAGGAGTATGTAATGCATCCAAAGATATGAAGATGACTAATATCAGGCTTCTTCCCAGAGAAAGCCTCCTCCGGAGTCATGTGCCCCAAGGCACGATGCAAACTCCTGTTCTGCAAGTAAACAGCTGTGTTGCAAGCCTCTTCCCACAAGAACAATGACAACCCCTGATCATGTAACATGGCTTTGGCAGCCCCTATGATGGAACTGTTCTTCCTCTCTGCAACCCCGTTCTGCTGGGGGTTGTAAGGAACAGTGAAGTCCCTCCTAATGCCTGCCTCCGTACAATAGTCAACTCTCCAAGGGTGTACTCTCCTCCATTGTCCGACATCAGGGACTTGATCTTTCGTCCTGTCTATGTCTCCACAAGAGCTCTGAACTCCTGAAACCGCTTGAAGACCTCACTCTTGGTATTCAAAAAATAAATCCAGGTCCTCCTGGAGTGATCATCAATGAATAAAACATAGTACTCATATCCACTCAAGGAAACATGAGACATCCGACCGCTGACATCGGAGTGAATCAAATCAAGTATCCCAGTCGCTCTGCTACCACTGCTGGGAAAAGGGGATTTGGAAAAATTGCCCATCGCACAACCTCTGCAAGTATCAAAGTGATCAGTACTGAAATCTGGCACACCTGTAGTGATCTCCCGCAATGTCCTCAAGGCTCCATGATACATATGTCCCGTCCTGCGGTGCCGAATCTCACACAGCTCAGAACTGCTAGCTCTACTGTCGATACTAATGCTCAATGCCAAAAGGGGCTCGAATGCAAACTTGTACAAATTTGCATGGCATACACCTATCAATCTAGCTGAATCAGCTGGAGTACCCCTGGGATACATCAACACCTGTCCTCCCCTGAATAGTACCTCATATCCTTTGTCCTCCAAAGCTGAGACGGATATGAGATTCTTCCTCATCCCTGGAACATAAAGAACATCTAACACTTTCAAGGGAGGTTTGGACTCCCTCTGAAATGTCAGTGTCCCCACCCTGACTGCTCTAACAACTCTGTCATCAGCAGCTATAATTTTTCCTTTTGCTGTCCCAAAATGTCCTTCAACACTCAAGCTCTGATACCATGTAGAAATTTCTCATTTCCCACCTCGGTTTTCAGTTTCTCCTTATTTCTCCCATATAGTTAAATTCCTTTTCCCATAACCATACATTTAACAAACTGGAAAAAATAAATTTGCTGAAAACACAAATTTTGGAAATTTTACAGAATGCTGGAAATTGTAGAAATAAAAATAAGCAGTAATAAACAGCCATTAAAACACATTTAAACACTGAGATTTTTTGTCAATGTGACCCTGGAAAAACCCCCTACAGCTCTTGGGGAAAACCAGTTTGAGAGCTCTTCTTTATTTCTGGAAAATGCCTTTTTACAATAAGAGAAATATTCAGCAAAAATCAGCAAGCAAACTTTTACAACTTATCTCAGCCTTGCTGAAACTCCGCCTTACTAAAACTCTGCCCTACTGAAACTCTGCTGTACAGACTTGCTGAAACTCAGCCTTGCTGAAACTCTGCCCTGCTAAAACTTCGCTGTACAGACTTGCTGAAACTCAGCCTTGCTGAAACTCTGCCCTGCTGAAACTCCGCTGCTGAAACTCCACTACTGAAACTCCGCTGCTAAAACTCTGTTGCTGATACTCCGCAGCTCATTGTCCAAAAATCTCCCCTGCTCTCTTGCTCTCCTTCTCTCAATCTGCTCATGAAAGAATTAATGACCTTTTCCTCCTTTAATCTAACACCAAGTGACTTTTGGGTGATCCCTAAATCCAATGGCTGAAATAGATTGAGATCTAAGGCTGAGATTAAATGCTCATTTAAATGTCACTTTCTATTTTTTAATTCACCCCACTTTAATAAAGACCCACTTAGTCATTTATTTCCAAAGTCACTTTTCCTTTCTAATTTTTCATTGACTTTATAAAAGTCACTTTAAAATTAGACTTAATAACTTTATCACTTAAAGTCACTTTTAAATTAGATTTAACTTTATAAAAATTATAAAGTTACTTTAGGAGAAAAATTAAATTCTTTTGGACACTTTTCCCTAGGCCAAAGATCAAAGCCTAAGGAACCACCTGTCCTCCGGTACCAAATTTCAACAAAGATTGGACCACAAAAGGTTTTCCCTAATCAAGAAAGTGAAATTTATGATTGGCAAAGTTTGACTGAGTCGTTGCAAGTTTGATGAATGATCCCATAATTTGACGTGCAAGTTTCAATAACAATCACATTGTTTAACCTGTAATTTTAACTCATACTCTCTAGGGAAAGCATAAATTCCTTCTAGATCGTGACTTTCCATATTGTTTCTATGTGTTTGAGTGAGTTTCCTCTATTGGTTGACTACAAGTGACAAACATAACTATAGGAGGGAAAATTAACCCATCCAGGGTACCTGTTAGTGTAAGTATCTTCATCCCTCCGTCAGAGATCAAATCCTCTTGTTGCATTTCATATTACGTCTCCCACCCAATCATTTGCATTCCATTAGGCACATAGATCATCTGACAATCGTGGTATTCCTCTAGTTTCCCTCATGTTATCTACCTGCTGGCTGAAGTTTGTTCATTTAGAAACATATACAGTCTTCCTTTTATCTTGAAAATTGCAAAAGTTGTCTTTAGGGTTTCATGGTTAATTTAGGTCTAGGGTTTCATTAGGGTTTCATCAAAAAATGTGTTAAAATGTCCAATAGTTGCCAGCAGGCCATGAGGAGGTTTCAACCTCAATAAATTGCATCGCCAAATGTTCGAAAATGTGTTTTTCCTCAAAACTCTGTTTTGAGGAAAAAATAGAGTATTTAGCATTTATTGTACAAAATCATGAAAGTTTTTGTTTTCCTCATTGTAAATCCATTCATCTGCATCCTGGTTTCTTTCCTTAGCCCAGAAGCTCCAACACCTACAAAAAAAGCAAGCCCAGGTCATTAAATTCATCACAAAGTGAAAAAAGCAGTGAAAAAGTTCAAAAACAGAGTTTAAAGATAAAGTCAAATCCAAAACATTATAAAAGTGGGTTTCATGAGCCAAAATTTCAAAATCTCTTGGTTTATAAGCAATGCCTTCATTTATAAAGTTCATTTACAAAAGACAAGTAAGGAAAAGTGATTTTTTTGAGAAAGAGGAAAAAATTGGGTGAAAATAGCTCCTTCTAACCGGCGCGGCGCACTGGGCAGGAGGCGCGGCGCATTGGTGAGTCGCGACACACTGGGCCTCAGAACTCAATGTATTTTTGCATAGGTGCGGCACACTAGTGGGGCACGGTGCATTGGGCATGCTGCGTGGCACACATAGCCAAAGAGCTCGAAAAACTTCCAAATTCGCTCTAATCACCCGAAATCGCTTGGAACAGTCTTGATACAAGTAGGTACAATCTTCAAACTTGTCTTTCATCTAAGTTTGATGATGGTTTGAAGGTGTGTTTTTTATGGTGCTTGTGAGAAGCAATCAAACCCACCTTTAAAAAAAAAAAAAACCTTGCTACCTAGGGTTTGATAACCTATTTTGCTACCCAGTTCATCATCCCTCCATTACTCCCCTATCCCATTTATCCCTGAATTTCATTGTTCCCTAAGTTCCCCAACTCCCCTAAATTCACTAATCCCCTATCCCAAGTTCCCTTTCCCAAAATCCTAATTGTAAAATCCCAAACCCTAACCCTATACAAAACTCCCATAGTGTCCCATTTTTCCCTAGCTAGCTCTGTCCCAACAGTCCCTAAATTCCCATTATTTTTCCCTCTCCTAACAGTCCCTTGTTTCAATGTTTTCCCTTGGTAGCAGAGGTCAAACAATCATCAAAGGCAGTCCAACATAGTTTGACACATCAGCACCTATTTCTCCAAGCCAATTTGTCTTTCAGAAGTTATGGCATCTGATCCTTCATATGATTATGAAGAAGAGACCCAAAGTGATTCACCCACGGAGGGACATGCACCCAGGAGGCCTCATAGAGGTGGCAGACATATCAGAGAAGAACCGACCACTCTTGCTGAGTTGCAGGCTTGCCCTCTTGCCATCTTTTATTTCCAGCATCAGTCATGTTATGAATTTTACGAAAAGGTTTCTAATATTCAGTTTCATCATGAGTTGGCTCACTTATTTGTGTTGCATTTGCATGGTGATCAAGCCACTCTTGCCGGTGTTACTTTCAGATTAACACAAAAAACCATTTCATTGGCAACCAGCATACCAAACATTGGAGAACCATGGAATAAGAGGCAGAAGATTGACTGGAAACACTATGAACCATATATCAAACCTGGTTTTCTAAGGCAGCTCAAGAGAGTGTTTCCTTTTCGGTTTCTCAAGGATGAGTATGCTCCTTTAACGAAACTCATCATGAAGTATTTCACCTGTGAGGGCCGGTTCTCCCGCTTGTATGCTTATCACATCAGGTTGTTGATGCATTTCACTCTGGTACGGATGATGAAAATTCCTTATTTCATATGCTAAAACATAGAAAGGATGACCACTCTTGTGCAGCACAAGACCCCTCAGCAACATTTTAACAACCTTTATCATTTCGCTCTAATCAAAATTGTGGTTGTTCATCAGCGTGGTTTACAGTGCATCACTTGGGATGACTTCATCTCTCATGAGTTTTTTAGAGCTTCACAGGGACCTTCAGAGGCTGGGCATGAGACAAGTGGACCTTCTTATTAGCAGGGCCATGAGACCGCTAGTATGTCAGCGTTCATCTCCTATTTGAGGGGCACTAGACGGTTGTTTGCAGCAGCAAAGTGAGTGTTATCTCCACTTGGGGTGGAAGGTGCCTCACTTCCTCCATCAGCACAGTAGGTTCAAGACCGAGGCAAGAGGCCTCTACAAGAGGAAGGGCCATTAGGTGAGCGAGAGACTGATTTCATCCTCATTGAGGGTGATGATACTGACATGGGCCCACCAAGTGAAAACCTTAGACAAATCATCAAGGAGCAGTAGGTGGAATATTGATGCCTTGTCCACCAACTTGGATAGAGCCCAGTGGACTATACAGTATTTGGAGCATAGGAACAAGGAGCTTGAGGATCAGCAGGTGGTGATGGAGTTACAGAACATTCGGCAAAACCGCCAAAGTGCCCGAAGGAGGAGGGTGGAGTTCAATTCCTTGGAGAAAGAGATCAATGCCGATAGGGAGTCATGGCTCGAAAGAGTCAATATCCACTTGGAAAGGAAGCTGGAGAAGGAAGTAAATGATAATAATATGCTTAGAAACTTGTCATATCATTACTTGTCCCGAAACTTGGTGTGCCAAGCAAGAATCAGGAATTTGAAAGCAAAGCTAAAGAGAGTATCAAAGAGGAAAAAAGAGGATGAAGGACTTCAAATCTTGGCTTAGGCTTCCTTGGCCTATCATAGAACTTAATAGAGAGGACTCAACCCAAATTTCAAGAAATTTGGAGCAATTTTTGCATTTTTGTAAAATTTTGGCACAAAAAACAGAAATTTCCTTCCTATGCGTCGTACCACGTGGTGCTCACTTTTGGTAGAGGGCTCTAAATCACAAAAACTTTGCATTTACAGATTTTTCATGGAAAGTTATGCTTTCCTACCTATGGCCAAGAAATTTGGGCAGGTTTTTAGCCCTCAAAAGGTCAAAAAACACTCAAAAAATGACCTCACTGCCCCTATTTTGACACACAAGAAGCAGTGTTGGGAGAATGGACTTTTAGAGGAGTAAATGGAGGTCAAATTGAAACATTCCACTTGGTTGGAAAGAAAACAGGCATACCTTTCCAGCCAGTACACCTGGAGCGCATTTGGACATCGGGAAGGCTTCCAAAAGTGGGTCCAAACAGGCGCTACGCATAGAGAATCAGGCGTGGCGCATAGAGGAAAAATTGCTAGTTTAACAAAGTTTTGCTCTGTTTTTCACCCAGTTTCTGCCAGTTTGACCTTTTCACTTTCCTAATGGAAAATTTATGATGTAATTTGATGAAATTTGATGGATTATGATGTAAATATGTTGGATTTTCAATTGTAGAGGTAGATTCATCAGTTTAGAGGTTGTTTGAAACTGAATGAATCAGTTCCTTTGTTTTTAGAGGCATGCTGTTAACTTGCCTAGTTTCTAGTTCTTAGTTTAGAATCAGTTGGATCAGCTCCTAGACTCATGAGCTCGACCCCTAGAGGCAAGCATGAGCTATGTCTGTCTATATTATGTTGTTTTTCAGTCATTAGCATGGTTGGACTCTTGTGAAAGCCTTGAGCTTCATTGTACATTCACTTTCAGTATTTTGGCTAAGGACTTGAGACCAGGATTTGTAGCACTCTTTGGGATTCATGTGGCAATTGGTATTGGTAAAGTTCTTCTCTTTCTAATTGTGAATTTTGTTTATGTATGCCATCATCTATCTTATTTCTTTTGAACTAAACAAAAAAGAGTGTAAGTAGAATTCATTGAAAGTGCAATGCTCTACTTGAAGTTTTCTTTAGCTGTTTGATGTTTTCAGCTGTTTGGGGAGGATTCATGATTGCCCTTTCCCTCTTCAACACATCACCTGTCTTTTACCTCCATCCCATTAGAATTTAAGTGCCAAAATGATTGCCTACCTTGCCCCATCGAGATCTCTGCAGAACTGAGCCTCAATCCCCGCACCCCAAAATTTGGTTTCTCCTTGATTCCAACAAAATCCCCAAAAATTCAAATAAAAGCCTTGTACTTCATACCTAACCTAAAATCAGTTTTCATTTCAGCCATTTCAAGCCCCATCGATTGTCTTTTTCTGAGATTGACCCGGAGAGATCCCTCCCCTGTCCTCGTAGGGCTAGCTACGAGGCTGAGTGTGGTTTGATGTTGGCCCTGGATCCTACCTTTTCAGCCTGAGGTAAATCTAGGCACTAACATAGTGGCGACCATATTGGGGAAGAAAAACTTATTTGTTTGTTAGTGTTCTTTCTTTATAAACTACAGCCGGAGCCTAAAGTTATGCCAGGAAGCCTTGGAAATGCTCTTGCTTTGCATTAGCAAAAGTAGATAAAAGTTGCTTCAGTGAATCTCCGGTCTAGTCTTATAAGCTGAACATCTGACTTGCAAATTGCCCCAGTACATGAATCAAGTTTAGATTTGATTTTTGATGGTGGACAACGATTAGACACTGGAAAGGCTGAAATCATTCACCTGGCGATTCCAAATCATTTTTGAGATCAGATCCAAAGACTCCACTGGAGGATGATCCTGACCAGCAGAAACATGAAAGGACAATATGGAAAGATCAGGTATTCAAGTTGGAATTTCATCCAAGACATTTTGTTCTTTGTTATAAATTATTTCTTCTCTTTTCCTGAGAATGTCGAGAAGGCTTTGCAAAGTATATTGTATTTGAGAAAAGATCCTCTGCTTGCGTTTGATTCCTTTCCTTTGAAGATTGTGAATTCCAAAGATTTGCATGCCTTTGAGCTTGATCAAGACCCCGAATTTTGAGATGACCATCTTCAAACTGATGAGCCCCAAGAGACCAAGACTGATTCGATACCTTCTGTACATACCCCTATACCTTATAAAATTCCAGATTGATACAAGCCTCTGATTTTACCTCCTATATCCCATGATTTCCCTAAAAGTCATGATCTATATCTACCAAGATTTGATGGTGAACGCGACAATATCACTGCTAAGAGACATGTATTGAATTTTGAGTCTTTTCTTGACCTTTTTGAAGTTGATGAAGAGGATGTGAGTGTTAGGCTTTTTTCTCTTTCTTTGTAAGGAAAAGTCAAGCGTTGGCTCAAAACCCTACCTGATGCAAGCATTTCAGATTTCCACCAGTTCGTCAAAGTTTTCCTCAACAGGTGGGTGGTAAGAAAAAACCCTTTCGTGATTATAGAAGAGTATAACCAGCTGAAAAGATTTCCAGGGGAGATAGTACAACAGTTTTCTGCTAGGTTTAACAAAGTTTATTATTCGATGCCTGTTAATATAAGACCTCCTCCTCGATCCCCTCTCTTGCACTACCCGGGTGCCTTTGATCTACAAATGGAGTTTCAGCTAAGAGAAAGCAATCTTGCAACACTTGAAGAGATGCAGAATAGTGCAGTAGATGTAGAGGCTCATTGGTTGATCCGAAGGGCAAAGTTGAAGGAAGAAGAGATGAAAAACATAGATCTGGAAGAATCAACATCCCTAGAGGTAAAGCTTGACATTTTGGTAAGTGCAGTGGAAGAGATGATGCAAAGGATCATCACAAGGAATGATTATGATGTTCAAGCTGATGGCTCGCTGATTGAAGAAGAACAAGTTGTTGATCCAAAACATCTTCTTTCTTATCCTAGTTGTCATAGATCTGATCATGATTGTTTTGTATATCATCTTGGAGAAGAGAGATATGTTGATATGAATGTATGCTTGATGATGTATTTTATACTGATGATTTGCCTCAGTTTGATCAGTATGATGATGATTATGATCTCAAAATAGAAGATAATCTTTTAGGAAAATCAGCAGCTAGTTGTTGGGAGGAGGAAGTTCATTTTCAGCAGCTCGAATACAATGTTCAACCATCACATATCAGCTATGGAAATGACAAGGAAAGTGCAGCAAATTTTGAAGTAAGTGAAGGATCTTTTCCTTTTTGTTTTGCTTCATTTCAGTTCATCAGAGGCAACATTCATGCAATCAGAAGTCAATAGTCGATAAGTCTTGATCTGAAAATTTTTTAGGGCAATGAAAACCTTGTTCAAAACTTCTCATATCCCGATTAGTAGCCCCCAATGCCTTTGATTGTCAAGTTGCAAATAAAGACTTCAAAGATGGAAAATATGATTGGATGATCCAAGATGATTTCGTACCTTTTTGTTTTGAATCATTTCAGTTTTTGAAGGAAAATTTGCATAATACATTTTCAGTAAAGGATGCGCAGCCTGTAGGGAATCATGTAATCTCATCAGAAATAATAGAAAATGGTTTGCAGCAATCTTTTCATGTTTTTCACGATCCAATCGTTGATGTGTTGGATGATGTCTGCAGTCAAATCCCTTCTCCACTGACTACATGTGAGCTTGAAGTTTGTATTGATACAAACTTGATCTGGCAGCTGGTTTCTTTGTTATTTTCAAGAGGAGTTTCGTCACAAAGCTCAGATGAAAGTTTGCATTCATGGTATGAGGAAAAGAGAAGTAATCCACTGGATGAGCTAAGTCCGAGTGTGCAGGAACTTCAAGATCCTTATGCAGTGTTTTTGGAGGCGGATAGAGAATCCATATCATTCAACGGATCTATTTCCAAGTTGTCATGGGAGTTGCCTTTCAGTAGTTCTCTCTTGTTGTTCATAAGCAAGCACTTGGAGAGAATTCAAATGGTAGCCGGAATACTTACCTGGTTGCATTGGTTGTTTCATTTCACTTGATCAGGTGGAGACTGAAATTGTTAGAGTAGGTTTTGATGAATAAGCTCTACTTTAAGCATCATTTCCAGTTTGTCAATTGTGTTTAAGTGTCGAGTCAGTTTTTAGTTGAGTGAGAGTCAGTTTGTGTCGTCGAGTCATCAGTTTTTAGTCATGCATTTCAACTTGATTTATTGACTCCATAGCCCAATGGACGAAAGGCACTACCTGCCTTCCCAGATATCTATTGTTCTTGGCACCTCCAAGGAGCTACCATCCCCATTAGAGCCAATGTTATTTTTGGTATCTTCATCCCTCCATCAGAGATCAAATCCTCGTATTGCATTTCATATTAGGTGTCCCGCTGAGTCATTTGCATTCCATTAGGCGCATAGATCATCTGACGGTAGTGGTATTCCTCCAGTTTCCCTCATGTTATCTACCTAATGGCTTATGTTTGTTCATTTAGAAACATATACATTCTTCCTTTTATCTCAAAAATTGCAAAAGTTGTCTTTAAGGTTTCATGGTCAATTAGGTCTAGGGTTTCATTAGGGTTTCGTCAAAAAATGTGTTAAAATGTCCAATAATTGCTAGTAGGCCATGAGGAGGTTTCAACATCAATCAATTACATCGCCAAATGTCCGAAAATGTGTTTTTCCTCAAAACAAAGTTTTGAGGAAAAAACAGAGTATTTAGCATTTATTGTACAAAATCATGAAAGTTTTTATTTTCCCCATTGTAAATCCATTCATCTTCATCCTGGTTTCTTTCCTTAGCCCAGAAGCTCCAACACCTGTAAAAACAAGCAAGCCTGGGTCATTAAATTCATCACAAAGTGGAAAAAGCAGTGAAAAAGTTCAAAAACAGAGTTTAAAGATAAAGTCAAATCCAAAACATTATAAAAGTGGGTTTCATGAGCCAAAATTTCAAAAGCTCTTGGTTTATAAGCAATGCCTTCATTTATAAAGTTCATTTGCAAAAGACAAGTAATGCAAAGTGATTTTGTTGAGCAAGAGGAAAAAATTTGGGTGAAAATCGCTCGTGGTGATCGGCGCGGCGCACAGGGCCTCAGAACTCAGTGTATTTTTGCACAGACACGACGCATTGGTGGGGCATGGCGCATTGGGCGTGTTGCGCGGTGCACATAGCCAAAGAGCTCGAAAGACTTCCAAACTCCCTCTAATTGCTCGAAATCGCTTGGAACGGTCTTGACACAAGTAGGTACAATCTTCAAATCCATATTTCATCTAAGTTTGACGATGGTTTGATGGTGTGTTTTTTATGGTGCTTGTGAGAAGCAATCAAACCCTACTTTAAAAAAAAAAACTTGCTACCTAGGGTTTGATAACCTATTTTGCTACCCAATTCATCATCCCTCCATTACTCCCCTATCCCATTTATCCCTGAATTTCATTGTTCCCTAAGTTCCCCAACCCCCCTAAATTCAGTAATCCCCTATCCCAAGTTCCCTTTCCCAAAATCCTAATTGTAAAATTCCAAACCCTAACCCTATACAAAACTCCCATAATGTCCCATTTTTTCCTAGCTAACTCTGTCCCAATAGTCCCTAAATTCCCATTATTTTTCCCTCTCCTAACAGTCCCTTGTTTCACTGTTTTCCCTTGGTAGGAGAGGTCAAACAATCATCAAAGGCAGTCCAGCACAGTTTGACACATCAGCACCTATTTCTCCAAGACAATTTTCCTTTCAGTAGTTATGGCATCTAATCCTTCATATTATTATGAAGAAGAGACTCAAAGTGATTCACCCGCAGAGGGACATGCACCCAGGAGGCCTCATAGAGGTGGCAGACATATCAAATAAGAACCGACCACTCTTGCTGAGTTGCAGGCTTGCCCTCTTGCCATCTTTTGTTTCCAGCATCAGTCATGTTATGAATTTTGTGAAAAGGTTGCTAATATTCAGTTTCATCATGAGTTGGCCCGCTTATTTATGTTGCATTTGCATGGTGATCAAGCCACTCTTGTTGGTGTTACTTTCACATTAACACCATAAACCATTTCATTGGCAACTGGCATACCAAACATTGGAGAACCATGGAATAAGAGGCACAAGATTGACCGGTAACACTATGAACCATATATCAAACCTGGTTTTCTAAGGCAGCTCAAGAGAGTGTTTCCTTTTCAGTTTCTCAAGGATGAGTATGCTCCTTTAATGAAACTCATCATGAAGTATTTCACCTGTGAGGGCTGATTCTCCTGCTTGTATGCTTATCACATCAGGCTGCTGATGCATTTCACTTGGGTAGGGATGATGAAAAATCCTTATTTCATATGCCGAAACATACAAAGGATGACCACTCTTGTGTAGCACAAGACCCCTCAGCAACAGTTTAACAGCCTTTATCATTTTTCTCTCATCAAAATTGTGGTTGTTCATCAGCTTGGTTTACAGGGCATCACTTGGGATGACTTCATCTCTCGTGAGCTTTTCAGAGCTTCACAGGGACCTTCAGAGGTTGGGCATGAGATAGGTGGACCTTCTTATCAGTAGATCCATGAGACCACTAGTATGCTTGTGTTCATCTCCTATCTCACAGGCACTAGACGATTGTTTGCAGCAGCAAAGCGAGTGTTATCTCCACCCGGGGTGGAAGGGGCCTTGCTTCCTCCATTAGCACAGCAAGTTTAGGACTGAGGCAAGAGGCCTCTACAGGAGGAAGGGCCATTAGGTGAGCGAGAGACTGATTTCATCCTCATTGAGGGTGATGATACTGACATGGGCCCAAAAAGTGCAAACCTTAGACAGATCATCAAGGAGCAGCAGGCGGAATATTGATGCCTTGTCCACCAACTTGGATAGAGCCCAGTGGACTATACAGTATTTGGAGGAGAGGAACAAGCAGCTTGAGGATTAGTAGGTGGTGATGGAGTTACAGAACATTCAACAAAACTACCAAAGTGCTCGAAGGAGGAGGGTGGAGTTCACTTCCTTGGAGCAAGAGATCAATGTCGATAGGGAGTCATGGCTCGAAAGGGTCAATATCCACTTGAAAAGGAAGCTAGAGAAGGTAATAAATGAGAAGAATATGCTTAGAAACTTGCCATATCATTACTTGTCCCAAAACATGGTGTGCCAAGCAAGAATTAGGAATTTGAAAGCAAAGCTAAAGACAGTATCAAAGAGGAAAAAAGAGGATGAAGGACTTCAAATCTTGGCTGAGGCTTCCTTAGCCCATCAAAACACTTAATAGAGAAGACTCGGCCCAAATTTCAAGAAATTTGGAGCAATTTTTGCATTTTTGTAAATTTTTGGCACAAAAAACAGAGTTTTCCTCCCTATGTGTCACGCCACGTGGTGCTCGCTTTTGCTAGAGGGCTCTAAATCACAAAACTTTACATTTCTAGATTTTCCATGGAAAGTTATGCTTTCCTACCTATGGCCAAGAAATTTGGGTAGGTTTTGAGCCCTCAAAAGGTCAAAAACCACTCAAAAAATGACCTCACTGCCCCTATTTTGACACACAGGAAGTAGTGTTGGGAGAATGGACTTTTGGAGGGGAAAATTGAGGCCAAATTGAAAAATTCCACTTGGGTTGGAGAGCATACAGGCAGACCTTTCCAGAAAGCACACCTAGAGCTCATTTGAACATCGAGAAGGATTCCAAAAATGGGTCCAAACAGGCGCTATGCATGGAGAATCACACACAGCGCATAGAGGAAAAATTGCCAGTTTGACCAAGTTTTGCTCTGTTTTTCACCCAGTTTTGCCTAGTTTGACTTTTTCACTTTCCTAATGGAAAATTTATGATGTAATTTGATGAAGTTTGATGGATTATGATGTAAATATGTTGGATTTTCACTTGTAGAGGTAGATTCATCAGTTTAGTGGTTGTTTGAAATTGAATGAATCAGTTCCCTTGTTTTTAGAGGCATGTTGTTATCTTGCCTAGTTTCTAGTTCTCAGTTTAGAATCAGTTGGATCAGCTCCTAGACTCATGAGCTCGACCCCTAGAGGCAAGCATGAGCTATGTTTGTCTATATTATGTTGTTTTTCAGTCATTAGCATGGTTGGACTCTTGTGAAAGCCTTGAGCTTCATTGTACATTCACTTTGAGTATTTTGGCTAAGGAATTGAGACCAGGATTTGCAGCACTCTTTGGGATTCATGTGCCAATTGGTATTGGTACAGTGCTTCTCTTTGTAATTGTGAATTTTGTTTATGTATGCCATCGTCTATCTTATTTCTTCTGAACTAAACAAACAAGAGTGTAAGTAGAATTCATTGAAAGTGCAATGCTCTACTTGAAGTTTGCTTTAGTTGTTTGATGTTTTCAGCTGTTTGGGGAGGATTCATGATTTCCCTTGCCCTCTTCAACACCTCACCTATCTTTTCCCTCCATCTCATTAAAATTTAAGTGCCAAAATGATCGCCTACCTTTCCCCATCAAGATCTCTGCAGAACTGAGCCTCAATCCCCGCACCCCAAAATTTGCTTTCCCCTTGATTCCAACAAAACCCCCAAAAAATCAAATCAAAGCCTTGTACTTCATACCTAGTCTAAAATCAGTTTTTATTTCAACCATCTCAAGCCCCATCGATTATCTTTTGCTGAGATTGACCCGTAGAGAGCCCTCTCTTGTCCTCGTAGGGCTAGCTACGAGGTTGAACGTGGTTTGATGTTGGCCATGGATCCTACCTTTTCAGCCTGAGGTAAATCTAGGCACTAGAAGTACCCACTAACACATTTTGGCTATGCATCAATAAAGCTGGGCATCTAGGGCAGCAAAGACAACAGGTTTTGTGTAAATTCCAATCAACGATTCACTATTACACACCTCTTACAACATATTTGCACCCATAAAGGTAGCTTCTACATGTTGTTTTCTTAATTTCTTCATTGTTGTTTGTTATTTAGGTTTATAGAAAATTATTTTATGGGTTTTAAATGAGTTTTTTTTGAGTTATTTGGGTTATTTTCTACAACTATTCTTTTTAGGGGTTTAAAGGCTACATCTTATAATTGTTAGCCTTTACTAGAAAAAAAAGCAACCTTGTCCTTGACCTGTAGACTACTAGGTTGTTATCTTGTTGTCCATTGTGACATTTCATAATAAAAACTAGAGAATATAATAAAAAATAATGTTGTAGTAAGCCCTGAACAATGGAAATCTTTTTAACCAAAACAGTGAAAATGGAAAGGACGTACTTTTCTTGGGCTTACTACGAAAAGATTCAAGATCAATAAAACATTTATTTAATTTTTAACTAAATCATTATAGTGGCCATATTTTTATTCAAATACCACCCTTGTCCATATTCTTGGCTGATGACATTGGCCCTTGCTCACATGTTTACCAAGATGTTAAACACCAAGCAAACTTGGTCATTCATACCCTCAATGAAGTTAAATAAAACTAGACCTTAGACTTGGCCAATCTTTTAATACCTGTTTTTCGCAATGAACTCCTTGTAGTGGTAATCTTTTTAGATTCAAATACCACCCTTTTCCATCTTCTAGGCCATGAAATTAGTCCTTGCTTACATGTTGACCAAGATGTTAAAAACCAAGAAAAAAATTCCATTGATACCCTTAACGACATTAAAAGAAAGAAAGTAAGAATAAAGGCAGAAATGGCGGATCTTAGAATTCATCAATATTGTAATACCCCTTAGAAATTTCCATTTGTTGAATCGTGAATGTCGGGACCAATGTATCCATGCATTCTTCAAACTCCCATTTAGAGAAAAATGCTTTTATTGCCTCACACTCCTACAAATCTGAGCACTAGAGGTGGAAATACACTCGTTTTCCTCCCCACACAACTTCATTTCCAACCTTGATTTGTGGATCAACCAAAGAGACCATCAAAAGAGGATATGAGGATGAAGCAACCAAATATGCCTCTTCGAGACATAATTGATGAGCATTGAGATATGCAGATGCATTCCCTTACATGAATCCTCATACTCTTTAAACCTAAATTAATTTTTTAGTCAAATCAATTTTAATGAGGATGAGAAAAAGATATTAAACACCAAGAAAACTTCTCCATTGATACCCTTAATGAAATTAAAATCAAGAAAGAAATAATAAATGCAGAAATGGAAGATCTCATAATTGTCCAATATTATAATACCCCCTGGACACCTCCCTCTATTGAATACTAGCTATTAGGGACAAGGTATCCATAAATTCTTCAAAGTGAAACTCAAATTTAGAGCCAAATTCTATCGTTTCCCCACACTCCTACAAATCTGAGAAATATAGGTGGAAATATACTCTTTTTTCTCCCCACACAACCTCATTTCCAACCTAGCTTGATGGACCAACCGAGAAAGCCATCAAAAGAGGATATCAAGATGAAACAACCAAATATACCTCTTTAGGATATAATTGACAAACTTTGAGATAAGTAGATGCATTCCCTTACATTTTTCCTGATACTCTTTAAACCCACATTAATTTTTAGGTAAGATCAGGTTTAATGAGGATGGAGGTTAATATAGTAACACATGTTCTTGGAAAATAGTGGACATAGTAATGGTTTACAGTTGAGATTTCCTTAGTTCAGGAAATTATTTATGCATACTTATGTTTTCAAGAGGAATGCTAGTAGGGGTGGAAGATGTTGGTGCATGATCATGAACACGGTTAGGGGTAAAAGGTGTGGACCATAGTGTTAAAGAGTTGAAAGTATTTTATGTCTAGACATGTCATTGATGATCTAGGGTCTAGAAAATAGCCATAATGTCTCCTTTGATTTTGGTATGAAGCTATGAAGAGTTGGTTTTGTTGTTGTCAATTTACTAAAAGTTGAGCAGTGTTAGGAGCAAGGGATTTGTTGGTCTTTTGAAAAATGACACAAATCCTAGATGTGCGTTTGAGTTATAATTTGATGTTACTTTCAAACTAGAAACTATTATCTATGGCCTAGAGTAATAGAAATGGGCCCCACTAAGAAAGATGACAAGTGTTGGAAAATATTGTGGGTTATGTGAAAAACCAATGGTACAAATGTAAAACCAATGTTATAGGTGTAAAATTCATAGAGTAGGTGTAAAAACCAATGGTTCTACAATGGCAAACAAAATGTGCAATTGCATCAATATTTATAATTTTTTTTGCATAAATGAATTGCAAAAATGTGAAATGGAAAGGGAAACATAAGAAATAAAAACATACCTATGTGTCAATGGCTTGAGGACATGGATTATTTATGTTGATGCACCTCTAGATTTTTCAAACTCATTAGAGATCTCACACCATAATCTTGTTTAGGAAGAAAAATTACAAATAAGACTACAATTACAAAGCTCGTGAAAAGCCCTAGTCTTCAAGCTATCATACCAATTGATATGATTTTAGTTACAACAATGCAAGATGGTTTCGTGCATTCAAGAAAGAGAAAGTGTGCTAGTATGAGAACAGATTTGTATTGTACACATAGGTTGTAAAACAAAATATGCATATTTAAACGTGTGATCAAATTTGAGTGAGTCACTTATGAGTTTTTTACAGTGAAAAAGGAGAAATACTACACAACAACCAAAAAAAAGTACAAAGTGCCAAAGTACAAATTTAACATGTTGTGAGCTAAGCCTGCTAGAAACCTAGGGATAGAGTTTCACTGCGTTGACATTTGGAAACCCCACATCAATTTTACAAAACTAGTCTATTACCAATGCGAAGAAACAAGAAACCAAAAAGGAGATTGCACAATGTTGATTTAAGGAATTCCTTTCTATTTATTAGTCTTTTATAGTGGGATGTGCTTCAAAAGAAATGCATGAAATGTTGAATAACAAAACCATGCCTCACTAGAGAAGTTCAATACGAGGTAAGAGCTCAACGTCTAACAAAATAATTCTTTCCTCGTCTTACAACATTTTAGACCATTAAGTTTTGGAGGAGCTTCATGGAGTTGAAAGGAGTGAAATTTGAAGAAAAAAATACGTGGAACAAATGTTTCAACAATGGATGTAATGGCGAGGACTCTTTATTAACTCATAAGAATCAACTGAATTTTTGGGGGTGGGTGAACAACTATCCCTTTCATATCTTGGCACAACAATAAATTTAATGAGTGGCCATAATATCAGCCGCCAAGAGAGATATCATAAACGACAAAATATGGAACTAATCAATTCTAGTAACCGATTAGATGCAGGATATTGAAACAAGGGTCTCAATTGCAGAGTGGGCTCATTTTGCAGAGAGATAAATTATAAGACTTGGAAATAAACAAAAAGAAAAATTAGAATGGAAGCAAACTAATGCAATAGCCATAGACACAAAGGACAAAGTTGAATTTTTTTTCTTTCTAGATGACATGATAAGTTCCATATTCACTTTCCAGCAATATATGCAGACTCATTGAACAATGCATCAATTTACAATTTCTTTTATTATTATTTAGGTTCTTAAATAACATTTATCAAGTAGATTGTTAAAATAAAATTTATCATATACTTATTTTCATAACAAATAGAGGAAGGACCTTTCAAGTTAAAAAGAGGATTCATACGGGACGTAATGAGATTCTCCTGTGACACATTACCTGTTAGATCACATTGAAAGGAAATTCAAGTAGCAACATCAGACCCACCAACATAAATTTCTAGAAACATGTTTTATTCAAAGCCCAATTTCAGTAGAAAAAAATTAGTTTGGTCTTTCAAAATTTTCCAATTTTGTAATAGATGATAACAAGTTTAAAGTCTTCCTGGTCGAAATCTTAGTGTAGAAAATTCTTCTGGGAGATATTCTCTAGGTTTATTAACAACAAAACAAAAAAATATATATTTTAGACATATGGAGATCAAACATTTAGTTGAGGACTTGGGCTCCTACACATGTATACTTCGTGATCTCCTTTCAACGGTGAAAATAATTGAATCACCAATTATTAAGCCACGCAACCCTTCAACCGGTGTCAGCATTTATAGAAATTCCAATAATTGGAAAATAGGCACCTTCCCAACAAAGGGATTTCAAGAAGCTCAAGAATAGGCCTAGAAGAAAGCATATGCCTTCCACTATGTTATGATAATATTTTGTGCTTTGGACCTTCATGTAATCCACGATTACAAAGATTTTGAAGCATCCTGAGATTTTGCTGATTCCCTTAAAACAACACCTACAATGGAAGCATGCTCAATATTTTCAACCATGTGAAGGGCATCAAGAAGCATAATACAACTTTAACACGTATTTTACAACCTTTCAATCATGTTTCCTCAAAAACCTTGAAAGCTTCCATTATTCTATTTGCATTGCTCAACCGAGTTATAAAGGAATTATAACACGCAGAATCAAGCTTACGACCTCTGGCTTTTAATTTCTCAAATAAATCATAGGCCTATGTTATATTCCTAGACTTAGCCAGACCATGAATCATAGTGGTGTACGTAATCACATCAAGGGATGGGCAAGCTTTTTCATTTCTTGCCAAAACACAAAAGATTTGTTAAATTTCTACACTTTTCAAAGGCCATTTATAAGAATACTATAAATCACAAGATTTGGAGAGTATTTCAAATATTGCATTGACCGAAAACATACTAATGCCTCATTTATCTCTTCCACCTTGACGAGAGAATCAACTATACAATTCCATGTATATACATTTGGGTTCAAGCCTTTCTACATCATTTCCTCCATAATCAAGTATGCCTGGTCTATTCTACCTACCTTTCCAAACCCATCTACAAAACTGATATAAACAACTATATTTAAAACTATGCCTGTGGATTTTTCTTCCTCTAAAAGCATGCATGCCTCATCTAGCATGTCAATCTTTGCAATTCCATTAATAAGTGCTCCATAAGAAACTACACTAGGAGAATGACCCTTTATCCTCATTTCTTCAAGGAGTTGGTGAGCTTTGTTCACCTTTCTTGATCTACAAAAAAACCATCTATGGTAGTGTTATATACAAGAGTATCAAGTTCATAACCTTGATCCTTCATTGCATAAAACAGCTTGTATATTGGTTCATCTACTTCACCACCCTTTACAAGAACATCCATGTAAGTACAAACATCTAGAACATATCCATGCTCTCTAATTTCTTCAAAATATTTGTGGGCCTTGTCAATCTCCCCTGCTTTAAGAAGAAAGTTCAGATATACATTATAAAGTGTTATATCTAGTGTGCAACCTCTATGAATCATGTCCTTTAAGATTTTATGCCCACCATCTTTCCTACCCCACTTGAAAAAATTATTAATAAGAGATACATATACCACAATGCACATGGTTTTCATCCAACATCCTTTCAAATAGCCTATATGCCTCATCAACCTTGTGTTGCATGCTTAAATCATCAATTAGAGAAGAATATGTTATTGCATCTCGCCTATAATAATTTTCTCTTAAACTCTCAAAAATGTTGCAAACATCATCCAATCGTTGAATCTTGGACAACCTATCAATCGTGACGTTAACTGTCATTACATTTGGGAACATACCCACCTGTTCCATTTTCTCCTGCACTTTGTAACCAACACCTAATCTATCTACCTTGCATAGGATATCAATCATAATATTGTAGGCGGAGAGATTAGGTTCTGCATCGTTTTTCATTTCAGTGAAAATGCTATAAGTGTCATCCACGTAGCCTCGCTTTACAACGCAAGAATACAATTATATGCTATGGCGTCAGGTTTGCATCCTTTTTCTTTCACTCTGTTTAGTAAAGTGTAAGATTCATCAAACTTTCTAGCATTTTCAAATCACATAATTAATGCTGTATGTGCATAAACAAATGGAACCTTTCTGGTGAGTTCCATGTTCTCAAACAATTATTCTGCTTCATCCAATCTATTTTCCTTGCAAAGTATGCCAATCATAGTTGTATATGTTACTTCATCTGGTGTGATTCTTTTTCTTTAATTTCATGAAAGGACTTCCAAGCCATATCTATTTTACCTACCTTGATAAAACAATCTATGCAGAGATTATACAAGACAATATGTACACCCAATCCATTTCTTTTGATTTAATCCAACAAATATAAGTAAATAGGTGGGTATTCACTTCATACCTTATCTTGTGCATTTCCCTAAACATTATAAGTGCCATGTCTAGTTCATGAGCTTCTACAAGTGCACCAATGAGGGTTGTAAAGGTAGAGAATGCAGGCCTAAATTTAAGCTTCCTCATAGCAAGAACCATATCAACAACTTTCAACAACATTTTAGAATTTATAAATATCTGTACCAGTTTAACACAAGCAACTTTCTTTGGCTCAAATCCAGCTATACCCATCTCCTCAAATATTTCTTGCAGATTATTGTAGTGTTTGTTGTTAGCGAGGAATATTAAAAGTGCACCATATGCTTCTTGACTATGTTGATTACCATTTTGTTTCTGGACCCATCTAAAATAATTTACTGCCATATACACATTCTTCTTCCTTTTCAGTACCTCTACAACTTATCCAAGATGAGGCTTAGTGTTGATCCTCTTAAGAGCTTCTTCCACATGCTATCCCCACATATATTTATGAAGAATGCTGCATATTTCATTAATATCATATCCCTTTCTTTCATGTGGGCTATTATTATCATGCTCTTGCCCACATCAAACTTGCTTTTCTTGATCAAAATATACAAACATATATTTTGAAATGAAGAAAATTTACTCCTCCAGTACAATAACCATCGGGTTAAGGCCCATGGCGGTGACTACGGGCTGTGACCGAAAGGAAAATATCTAGTCCTAATAAAATATACCACTTTGTATTCTAAGGATCTAGACAAGGAGAAAGAAGCCCTGAATTTCAAGGGACTAATGACAAAACTATCAAAGGCCAACCATTGCGGTTAATTCCTGAACAATTGATTCACACTTAAAATATCTAGTAACACAACTTCATAAATTGATTATTTCCCGATGACAAGTATGTTTACAATTTATGCATTCAGATTGAGATCAATCATATATATGTTGGGCATTATAAATCAAACATACCAGAACCACACAAAAACTAAATTGTAAAGATAAGCCAAAAATATAGATGCTTGGAATTTAATATTGAGGTTTCTTTGCCAGCCTCCTGGCTGGTTGCAATGATCAAATACAATGTACATTGTGAAATCAAGGAACATCGTGTTGATTGTGGTAGCCAAAGAAAACTTTATCAAGCAAGTAACCTGTCTAAGAAATTCTTTGTGGGCAATATGCAATAACCCTTTTGATATATGTGCACAATACACGTGGAATTTTTCAATAGCAAGTTATAATGTTGGAGTCTTTGGTGTCATTATAACAAACAATATATGGACCTTCAAAATCCCATAAGCTAACTAGATGTCGAAGATATTTGCACAAACATACCCTTTTCTCACTTCGACTCTTCAATACCAATTTACCATCCATCCATCTATATACATGTGCTTGAGTGTGTATCCATAAAGATAGGGAAAAGGCCTTAAAACAAGGATTCATACTTTGACATCATTGGATTCTCTTGTGATAGCAGTGATGCCCTGTCCATAAAATAAAATTGAAGGGTAAGTCACGTAGTAAACTCAAACACTAGTGCAAGCACATTTAGCAAAATGCATTATTTGTTTAAAGTTATATAGAGGAAACAACTGAAAACGTAACCCATCGAATTTTTCAAAAATAAAAACGGCTTGTGCTGAATTTGAAGGAGACCAATAAGTTTAAGTGCTACCTGATCGAATTATTATGGGTTTCCACAATTTATTTGTTTATATTCTGGTGTGATACCAACATAATTGCAGTCGTATTATTTTGGGGATTTCTAATGGAAAATGATTATCCCTATGAAGAATTGCTCACACCTTGGTTACATGACAATGGAAAGATGTGGCACAAAATTAAAAATCATAATAATCCGTATAGAAGTAAACTCACGACAACAATGAAGTTATGTTTAAGAATGTATTTTCTAACTTGAAATCAGTAGGAATTGGCCCTTTGAATAATTTTTTTAGGATAACTAGACTAAGGATAAATAATTATGTCACAGAAAAAACTTCAATACACACCAACCTAGATCTATCTTAACTATGGATCTATTAAGCACTTAGAGGGATAAAATAATTTTTCACTCTAAAATAAGTTTTCACCTCAAGGGATTTGATCCACAGTGCTTGGTAGATCTAGAGTTAAATGGATCTAGGCTAGTTTATTAAACAAATAATATTTTTAGTTTTTAGTTTAATATAAATACATAAACACATAGAAAAAATATAACCAAGTTAAATGTTATTTTTCCAACTTTGAAGTTGTTTATAATTTACCACTAAACCATTTATCATATACACTATTGTCCACTTGTAGCATGATTACCTAGTATCATAAACCCAATTTTCCAAATGTATATCTTCTATACATGTATGTGAACATTAAAATGATTGGATGTAGTCTCTATACAACCCTTGCTAGTGTTAATCATGTCACCTCACTTGAGGCTTTGATTTCTTAAGGCTCAAATAAATTATATATGCTTTATATCTAAAAGTAATATCTCTCCCTTCCCTCTCACTCTCCTATCTCGCTCACTCTCTCATTCTCTCGCTGTCAAGTCCTCTCGCTCTTCCTTCCCCTCTCTCCCGTTTTGTCCCACCTCCCTTTGTCTACCCACCATCTCTCTTTCTCTCCCTTTTCACTGAGTGTCTCTCTCCAACTCTATCTCTCTATGTATTTTTTCTTCCTTCCCTCTCTCCACCCCTTAAGCTACATCTCTCTCTCCCTCCCTCTCTCCTTCTCTCTCTAGAATACCTAAGAAACATTTTTAGTAGCTGTTAGGATAGAGGGTTTAAATATATTTCAAAACTAGTTATAAGTTTTTTCTTTTATATGTAATTAAAAAAATGTTATAAAATTAAATTATTTTGATTGTGAAATGATTTATGGTTTTTGGGCATCTGATATTGATAAGTCATGGTACTGTAACAAAGTATATTTACAAGTTAATAATATCCATGGTAAAGTTGGGGTGAATATCCATGGTTAAAAATATTGTTATATTGTAAGTTTATTATGTGTATTAAGGTTCTATGTGCTTATTAATTAAATTTAAATATAGTTTTTGGGCATTTTGTATGATAAGCAATGGTATTGGCCCATGGTATTGTAACAAATCATATTTAAAAATTAATAATATCCATGGTAAAGTGGGGTGAATATGCATGGTTAAAAATCTTGCTATATTGTAAGTTTATTGTAAGTATTAAGTTTTTTACGTGGATACTAATTAAATTAAATATGGTTACAAAATCACTATTTTAATTTTTATGGATTTTAAGGTTTACATTTTGCATTACATTTTACATTATATATTTTTCACTTTAGACTCCATGTTACATTTGACATTTACATACGTTTTAATTTGAATATGAGCTAGACACTTAATTTTGTTTTGGTTTTTTTTGTTACATATATTTTTCAGACATTTAATAAATGTTGACTAACTTACATTACATTACTTACTTACATTACACACATCTCCCCTATAATGGCTTGTAGGGCACCTCTTAGCGGAAAAAATTAAAGTTCAAGAACTTACCAAAACACCCTTAATCATCCGAGAACAAAGGCACTAACAACTTTGAATAAATGAAGAAAAAACAATACAATGAGAGGCCAACAAGAGTATGGCGAGTATGGTGTACTTCAACATATAAGGTGATCAATCTTATAATAATTTGGGACTCATGTTCAAAACTCTTTGAATATGGGTGGATGAGGCTAGGTACAAGCCTTGGATGAGTTTGATTGCATAGAAACAATGTCTCATTGAATGAAAACTTAGCCAAATAGATTCTATGAGATGTATTTCTTAAAATAAGAAACCATTGATACGAAGGTGTTAGATTTTACATATTGTTTTGAAGGTGATACTCCTTCAACATGGGGCACTTCAACAAATCCATATACTTGAGTGATTTGTCACAATACAACATATGAAGTAGTTTAACTTAGCTTTTAATTAATTGTTCTAACAATTTCAAAAAAAATGATTAGGTTACCCAATCAAGCCAACAATCTATAAAATCATGGCTATCAACTAAAATTGCATAAAGGGATTTGTGTTTTTAAATACAAGAAACATGCCTATGAATAATTGTTATTGAGACAAAAAATAGCATTAATTCCCTCTACTTGGGACATTTTTTTTCAATAAAAAGACATTGAAATAAACACACCTGATGAATCTCACGGTTTCCTCAAAGAATGGTACTTTATTGGGGGTATCACACCTTCATTGACACTAGAAGTTACATATGAAGGTGTAAATTAATGTCAATAGTTTCATTTCAGCTAAACCTAGAAAGAAAGTTAATTGAATCATCACACAATGCATCATTAATTTGCAAAATATTGAAAAAACGTTTTAAAGGGGATCTTAAAAAGGAAAATGTAACAGGGTGGTAAATTATGAAACCATAGTTTTTGGATGACACGGTAATTGACTCGATGACAAATCCAGTCTGTCATCTTGGATCCTTCTTCAATTTCTCCATTTTGTCTTTATTAGTGATTACACAGGAAGTGAACATATTACACTACAAAGGGAAATAGAAACAAAATAGATGTGTAGAGGAAATGAAAGAGCAACATAGAATGCTTATACTATATTTGGTGAGCCACCAAGGATACAATGGTCCATTTTCTCCCTAGAGCATAGGAGGATGAATAGTAATATTGGGAAATAAAAACAAAATAGATGTGTAGAGGAAATGAAAGAGCAAAATAGAATGCTTATATTATATTTGGTGAACCACCAAGGATACAATGGTCCATTTTCTCCCTAGAGCATAGGAGGATGAATAGTAATATTGGGAAATTAGTTGAGATCTCATAATAAAAAATAAAAAGAAAACACTCATAAAGTTTGAGAAAAATATAGGTGAGAGCCTTAATCATAAGTCTGGAGAGAAAAAGATAATGAAAAGAAGACAAATTAAATCATGAGGTTCAGTAAATTAGGCATAAAATTAGGAGAATAATACCTGACGGTGCATTCTTGTGCAAAAATCCTAGAATGCATTAAAGTATTAGACAATGTTTCTCTATGAAAATGAATAGAAGCATTGGAAATATTATTCACTGCGGTGAAAGTCATGAATCCTCATGGAGCCTACAAATAAAGAACACTAGAAAACGTTAGACAAATTAATTAGGATAGAAGAAAATATCAAATATAAACCCTATCAAAATGAAAAGAATGGACATGAAATTACCTTTGAATACCATTCATTTCGGCTCATGGGGATAAAAATGTTGAACCAAAAAGAAACAATTTGAACATCAAATAGCTAAGGGTGACAAATAACACCTATCATGAGTGAAACGTCGAGTTTCAAAACCTCAATTGGACCTCTATAGAGAAAAAAATGAATGGTGGTGATGAAAGAAACAACAAAACAAAGGTAAAGCATCCATACCTTTGTCGTATAACCCTTCTTTGATCACATATGTTAGATCATCTTCATTCATCACCACCATAGAATGATAATGACAAGTGAGCAAGGTGAGTTAGCTCGTTGATAAGTTGGCAGGTGGTAATAGTCACATGGGTATCAAAACAAACCAACAACCTCAACCCCATTTGGGCATACATATAGTTCAAATGTTTATATATATATATCTTGTGATAGGATTGAAGGGAGACAACAATTCTATGGTGTGGTATATATAAAACATAAGATACATATATTATGAAGTATGTTGTGTACATAATGTAAATTACACCAAGAATTTTAAGTGGAATAATATTATTATGGTGTAGTATGTAGAGGTAGGATTTGGATAAACAAGAAGGGACAAGGTGGAATTAAGGACATTACAAGTTACTTATGTGACTAATTAAAACATAGGGATGGATATACAATGAATGAGCTTAAAGTAATGGGAACCTAATTTTGTATATGAAGCTTGGAGAGTATTTAAAAGTGGGATATGATTAGTATTCCAATTACATCATGAAGAGATGTATGAAAGTTGTAACACCCTCCTCCCATATTTACCCAAGTAACTGGCCAACAAGGGAAAAATATGACGAAGAGTTATTATGATATGATTCCGTTCCCTATGTATCAGTTAAGGAAGTGGAACCGACGGAACATAGACAACCTGAACTTCTACACATACAACAGATTCCCTAGGAGCTATCCAAACCATCCAATTGACCATCCCCTAAGAGAAACTGAAATTTATTATCTTCATTAAATCCTCAGTCACTCCCTTGACATTCGCATGCATGTGAATGGGAACCTCTAGTCAGTCCCACAAAAGAGTCATGCCTCTTACTGGGGACCTTTCGAGGTAGTTGTATGCCAATGACTCTATATTTCGTGCCACTTTTTAGGGCCAAGACTCACGCCATTGCCGAGAACTCCACGAAACTTCCAGAAATGAAAGGTAATATCAAAACAATGAAACAAATGTAAATACTTGAAAAATAACTTGACCGGACACCTATTAGCGATGATAGGAATTTTGTCAAACATATCACAAATATGCATTCTACAGGTTTAAACAATAGATCTAAGCCTAGGGGTCTCACACTTATCTAAGAATCAATAAGAAGCATCGTTGCTTCTTCAAAATAATTGCATTACCATCTATTAACCCATATATCCATTGTACATTCAATGATTAACTAAAGAATGATGAGAGCCATACATTTTCACTGTCATAAAACTCAATCATAACCGACTGAAATACCAATGATATAACAACAATATAAGCCACATATAAACAAGTATATTTACCCATAAAATACCAAGGAGGAAAAGCTCTTATTGATGATTCCATAAGCTGACCAGGTATGGAACTTCCACAAACCACCTAACCATAGACTAGGCTGAAACAAATATTTCTTTTATTCAGTCACCCCCGTGCCATATTCTAAGCATAAATGTCAGATCTCATAAAAAAATCAATCAAAAGCAAACCACGGCTTTCATAGGCCAAACCACCACAACCCTCAACCAGTGATTCCACCTCACAGTTATAAATCACTAACCATCACTATATTGGTCTCTACCCAAGTTGTCTAGGGGTCCAGAGCATTTGTTCCAACCAGGGCTTCTAGGACTAGTAACTCAACCCAAAGTTGTCATCGGGCTTCGAGAGTGTTTGTCCAACTAGGGCTTCCAAAACTAGTAACCCAATCCACCAAGGGCTTTTGTATCATTTTTTGACCCAAGGCTTCTAAAACTAGTAACTCAAACCAAGCTATTACAGGGATTCCAGAGTGTTTATCCAAACAAGGCTTCCAAGAAATAATAACTCAACCCACAACTAAAGGAACATGAGAACCAATGAGAAAATAAAGGTACAACCCACAACACCATGGTTATCCAAAAAATGGAAAGGCTAGGTAAAACCATTATCAATCCATGAAATCCTCCATGCTAATGACATATCATAACCAAATAACCACATGCATATGACATGCATGTCAAAACTAGTAAGAAAATCATACATGCAAATTGGTACCTACAAGAAAAATCTCTTCTAGTTGTTGACACAGATGTCCACTTGCACTTTCCATCTTTTCCTTTTCCTTCTTGCTCCAAATCCAAATTATGCCACAATCATCCAAGAGTGCTCCATGAAAACTCTAAGTGTCTAAGATTATGTGTGAGAGAGAGAGAGAAATGAGAGCTCCAAAACTGAAATGGTCAAAAGCCATGACCTAATCCCTAGAAGCCTTTTATTAATAAGGCCTCCATTTTTTTCATTTTCCATTATTTTTCCTTCATTTTCATCCTCACTTGCAACTTGTGACCTTTAACCTTCATTTTCTCCTAATTTATGTCATTTTCATAAATAAAATGCGAAATAATGCCTCTTTGCCTTTCCAAAGCCTTTCCCATTGCCTTTGCCAATTTCCATAGCATTAATTAATCACAAGTGATTCTGTTAGGCCCCTATACTACTAGTGTAACTCCTTATTGTTATTAGTGCAACCCCCTTATTATATTGCTATGCCCATGTAGTCCCCATATTGTTATTATTGTGCCCCATAGAAGCCCTCTATTGTTATTATTATGCCCTTACACTACTATTGTTATGTCGGCTTTGATTATATTATGACCCATTAGACTCCTATATATAGAAAGGAGGTCTTGTCATTTGTATCATCCAAGAATTGTTCATTTATGTAATGTAAAGGAGGTTTCCCCCTTGAAGAGGCTGAATTCTAAGGCGTTGATCTATCTTTTCTATCTTTTGTGAGTTGGTTTCATAACATTTGATATGAGAGCTTTAGATTTTAGGGTTTCGCTGCTCCAAATAGGCCATCATGGAATTCTCCTTATAACTTTTTTTCTTTGATGTTTCAGAAGCTAAAAAAAAAACCCATTTGAGAGGAAATATTTCTGAACCTTGGGTCCGAATTGCAGATCTTGTATTGCTATATTTTCGCTGATATGATCTGAGGAAGTTAGGGTTTTGCAAGCTCCAAAATTTCATCTAAAACAGGTCATCGTGGAATTTTTGCAATTAATTTTTCGCTACGAAGCTTTAGAAGGTGAAAAAAAAACCCATTTGAGAAGAAATCGGTCTAAATATTGAGTCTGAATTTTAGATCTTGTATAACTATATTTTAGGATATATGATCTGAGGAAGTTAGGGTTTTTGCAGACTCCCTAATTACATCTTAAACAAGTGACCTTGGGAAAATTGTCATAACTTTCACTTTAAGCATCACATTGAAATTTTGTAAGAAGTCACAAAAATAGGACGCACTATAGTTTCCTGCTTATATTTTTTAGATTTGAACGTCAAAAGAGTGACACGTGGCACTTCATACAATTTTGTTCTTTTGAAATGGTATATAATTAGGTCATCTTGGGAGATTGTGCATAACTCTTTCATGGAGAATCCAATTTCGATCAGACTAGTGGCATTAGAAAGAGGAATCAGATGGCTACTATAGGTCACGATTTTAGAACTACGAAATCTGAAATTACAGAGTTACAGCCGATTGAAGATTGATATCCTAAAATCAAGAAAAGGAAATATGAGTAAGTTTGATGGCAAGGATCTGGTAAATTGGATACTACAGATAGAGCAATATTTTGATCTACATGAGGTGAAATTGTTACAAAAGGTACGTATTACATCTTCATATTTAGATCTGGATCAATTTTTATGGTATAAAGGGCCATGTTTTCATAAAGCACTTGTCAGTTGGTAAATTTTCACAGAAGAAATGATATCACATTTTAGGATAGAAAGAGTAACATCTTCTTTAGCCAATTGATAATTCTCAAACAAAAGGGTTTAATGGCAGAGTACATTGAGGATTTCAAAAAATTGAATATAAGGGTAAATGATATTCTAGATAAGAAAAGGATTGATGTCTTCATAGGGACTTTAAAGGATAACATTCAACATGATGTTCGTCTTTGGGAACCTAATTCATTGGAGAAGGCATTTAGGTTGGAAAGAAAAATTGAAAGCGAAATTATGGAAACAAGGAATCCCACCACTCATTACTATAATTATGGAAGTGTTTTTTTCTCCTATCCTTCCACAACCTACAAGTTTTATACCACAACAATTGGAAGAAAAAAGAGAAAAAGGGCTTCGTTACAATTGTGATAGCAAATACACTAAAGGTCATAAGTGTGCTGAGAAGAAATTATTTTACATAGATTATGAAGAGGAGGAAGAAAAGGATCAAGAAACATCATAAGAAGAGTATATACACTAGGAACCAACCCTAGAGAAAGAAGAAATGAATCTGACTATATCTCGTAAAGCATTGGAAAGAATTACCACTTCTCAAACTCTTAAGATAGAAGGACATATCAAGAAGAAAAAGGTTCAAGAATTGAAATATCACATTGAGATAGAAGAAATGAATCCAACCATATCTTGTAATGCATTGGCCAGAATTACCACTCCTCAAACCATCAATATAGAAGGACATATCAAGAAAAAAAATGTTCAAGAAGTGAAAGATCACATCGAGCATCGAGAAATATATCTAACTAGATCTTGTAAAGCATTGGAAAGAATTACCACTCCTCAAACTATCAATATAGAAGGACATATCAAGAAGAAAAAGGTTCAAGAAGCAAAATATGACATCGATATAGAAGAAATGAATCCAACCATATCTTGTAATGCATTTCCCGGAATTACCACTCCTCAAACTATCAAGATAGAATGACATATCAAGAAGAAAAATGTTCAAGAAGTCAAAGATCACATCGAGCATCAAGAAATGAATCTAGCCATATCTTCTGGAAGAAATTACCACTCCTCAAACTCTCAAGATAGAAGGACATATCAAGAAGAAAAAGATTCAAGAAGTGAAATATCACATCGAGCTTCAACAACAAGTTCTCCAACTTTTAAAGGATAATGGAACTTTGGTAGAATTGAATGAAACAACAGGAATATCAACATAGCAGTGAAAGAAGTTTTGATGTACGTGATTGGGTATTTTTACGGATCCATCTCAAGCAAGATATTTATGAAAAGGAAATGTTGGCAATACTACATGCACTTAAGAAATGGCGACCTTACCTAAAGGGAAGACACTTCAAGGTAAAAATGGATCATGATAGTGTTAAATACTTCTTAGAACAAAGATTATCTTTAGAAGAACCAAAAAAATGGGTCACAAATATGTTGGGTTATGACTTTGAAATCATCTACAAAAGAGGGAAGCAAAATGTTGTTGCAAATGCACTCTCAAGAAAGGATGAGGATGTGGAAGAATTGTTTTTTTCTATTTCTATTATCCAACCAAATGGGATAAATGAAGCAAGGGATGAATGGAAGAAGGACAAAGAAGTGTGGCCACTCATTCAAAAGTTGCAGAAGATCCGAGTTCAAACAATATTGCGAGAACTTGATGAGGAAGGAAAAATCATATTGGAACCTAGAGCAGTCATAGAAACAAGAAACCGATAGCTAAAAAATCAATCAATTTCAGAGTATCTCATCAAGTGGAAGAACTTATCCACTGAAGATTCCACATGGGAGGACAAGAATTTATACAGAAGCATCAAGAACTACTCAAGCATTGAGGACAACATTTTTTGAAGGAGAGGGGCATGTTGGGTCCCTATACTACTAGTGTAACCCCTTATTGTTATTAATGCAACCCCCTTTTTATAATGTTGTGCCCATGTAGTCCCCATATTGTTATTATTGTGCCCCATAGAAGCCCACTATTGTTATTATTGTGCCCTTACGTTACTATTGTTATGTCGGCTCTGATTATATTATGACCCCTTAGACTCCTATATATAGAAAGGAGGTCTTGTCATTTGTATCATCCAAGAATTGTTCATTTGTGTAATGTAAAGGAGGTTTCCCCCTTGAAGAGGCTAAATTCTAAGGCGTTGATCTATATTTTCTATCTTTTGTGAGTTGGTTTCATAGCAAATTCCCATCACTATGTTTTTTCCCAACATTCAGCTTGGAGTATGTGTCCCATGACGAAGGCCTTAGTTTACCTTTATTAATTTTTACATGGATTTTTTTACGAGGGTTGTTACAACACCCTCCCCCTAGGGAGAACATTGTCCTCAATGTTCAAAGACATCTACAACCAACAAGGCTACTGAAAGAAAAACATACTACCCATGGAGCTTTATAACATAGCTTGTTACAATATTTACAATGATCAACCTATTCAGAAGCAAGCCAACATAACAACATAACAACATGGCAACCATAATGACATGACACCCATACCACTTATTGTTTCTTTATAACATATCTTGTGTCAATATTTACATTAACATACCTATTTACATATAACAAAACATCATACCAAGCATATATCAAAGACATATGTAATAGCCCCGGTTTACAATTTCGTGTAATAAAAGTTAATAAAGGTGAAATAAGACCATGGGCAAGGGACACTTCTTCCAAGTTGAATGTTGGGAAAAATATCATAGTGGGCATCTCTTGATGCGTTTATGGCTAAGGGGAAATTTCCAAAGGAAATGGCTAAGGTTTTTGGAAGACAAAAGGTATTTTTGGCACATTATTTATGAAAATAATGAAAATTAGGAGAAAATGAAGGTGAAAGGTCACATGTTGCATGTGAGGAGGAAAATGAAGGAAAATAATGGAAAATTGAAGAAAATGGATGCCTCATTAATAAAAAGGCTTCTGAGGATCAACTCATGGGCTTTTGTCAGTTTTAGTCTTTTCTCAGTTTAATGTTGGAATTTGTCTCAAAGAGGTAAAAGCACCAAAAAGAAAGAAAGAAAACAAGAAAGTAAAAGAAAGGAAAGTAAAAGAAAGGAAAGGGAAAGAAAGAAAAGAAGGACAAGGAAATAAATGGAAGGCAATGATCAAGCAACTTCAGCAAGAATACTTGCAGGTAACATATTGCTTGTGTGATTTTGTAGCTAGTTTTGAAATGCTTGGTATGTGCATGTTGGTATATGGTTCTTTTGTTGTCACTGGCATGGATTTTGCTGGGTTTCGAAAGTAGATTTTAGCATAGCCTTCTCATTTCCAAGTACCCATGGTGTGATGGGATTTTTCTCGATTTGATCTTTCGATTGTGATGTGGATTCAGAATCCAGGGCGAGGTGGTCTCAAGAAAATTCCCAAAGGCATAGGAATCCCTTGAACAGTAATGGAGGGATACATGGTAAAGCCTAAGGTTGGAGATGGGAAAATTCCTCAAGGATAGTGAAGGAGTTTGGAGGCATGCAAGCTCCGTTTGGTTTTGTGATCTCAAGACCGGTTTAGGTGAGATCACAGTATGGCGAGGGTGGTGGTGGTTTAACCTTTGGATTCCCTTGTTCGTTAATGGATTGGTTTATCGCATGAGATCCCACATTAATGTTTGGAATATGGCATGGGGGTGATTTCCGAAAATAAATATCTCATTTAGCTAATCTATGGTCGAGTTGTTCGTGGAAGTCCCTAACATGGTTGGATTTTGAATGTGTTTAGTAAAAGTTAAGTTTCTCTTACTTTGATGAGTAAATGTGCTTGTTATTATGTGGCTTTAATGGTTGTTCTCTTATTACTATTTATCTAGTTATATGGCAAATCTTATTCATGGCTCTAATATTGGTTTAAATTTTAACTAAATGAATAATGGATGAAATACCTAATTGGTGTTAATACAACTAATGAGAGAAGGTAGTGACCCTTCTTGTTCAAGCTCAAATACGTTTTCAGTCCCTTATGTTCAGACTTGCATTCATGACCTATAGGTTGCATATATACCAAGTGTTTAGCAGAATGTCAATGTCGATTGGGGATGGTTAGGTCATCTCCTAGTTCAATTTTTTGGTTTACAAGCACTCTCTTCATGTCTTTTATGAGTTATGGAAGTTTCATAGCTTTCTGGGTAGAGGGTAAGTGATAGCCTTAGAAAATAGTCTTAATTATCGTAGTCGTTGGCACAACACTAGTAGAAAAAATCTACAATCGCATTGATGCATGGCTATGAGAGAATATTGGAACCCATAGTCACATGGAGGCCTTGGCAAGGGAGTGACTGGGTCTCTAGGTCAAGGAAAAGGTGAGTTGTCTTAGGCATTGGACACTAGGAGGGGTTGGGTTACTCCTGGGGTCCTATGGCACCTAATGGAAGTCAGTATGGTCTATTTGTGTCAACTTAATTTTCTTAAGGTCATCTACGAGATTGATTCATATCATAGTCACCCCTCATCTCATGTTTACCCCAGTTAATCTGGTGAAAGTGGGTAGATGTGAGAGGAGGCATGTTACAAGGTGGTATTATAGCATTGTTCAACACTTGGAATGGATGGGCTAGATGCATGTTGTTATGCGTGAAATTTCATGGTTAAGGTTATCGTGAATGAGGTAATTTCATGCAGTTTATGTCATAATGATTCCATTGGTATGTTATGAGGCTGACATTTTTCCAAGATAGAGCAAGAGATGTAGATCATCATATCAAGGTTGGAGCACTAGAATTTAGGGTAAGAGTAGATCATCATATAGGTGTTGTATGTTGGCACGCAGATATGTTGGTTAATGATTGTTATAAGCATTATGGCTGTGTACATGTCTATTAGTCTATGGTTGTTGCAGTTACATCTATGATAGATGTTAGTTAATCATTGTGATCATATGTACCTATGTTGGTTAGTCATGAAGGATAGTAACTTATTGTTATATGCATTGTGGTCATATGCATGGCGGTTATGGTTATTGTACTTAGGATCTTGATTTTATGTGTATCATCCTAATTTGTATTGGCCTATGCATATGGTTATGGTTATGACATTAAGGTACGAGTCCATATGGTTATGATATTGTGTCATAATAATCTAGATTGATTGTGTATATGTGATTGTTATGCATGAATAACAATTGATTAAGAGTTTATGATGTGAATGTGTTAGCTAGATATTGTTATGGATATCATGACCTTAATTATGTTTGGGTTGATATGTTGTGAAGTTATATCATTCTAATCTAGATTTATTGTGCAGACAAGATAGGCTCCCCTTAGATACAATGAGGGACGAGTTTGCTTGTGTCATCTATTTGGTGTTTGAGTGTTTCATTGTGTCGCCTATTTGGTATGTGTTTGATTATGTCATCTAGTTGGTGCTTGAATGCTTGATTATGTAATCTGCCTGGTTTTCTAGTGTTTGGTGTCTATTATGTTATCTACTTGGTGCTTGAATGCTTGATTATGTCATACGTTTGGTTTTTTACTGTTTGATGTCTATTGTGTCATCTATTTTTTGGTTTAATGTTTGACTAGTTGCATGATATGAGTTTGTATCTATAATATTGCATGAAGGAATGATCTTGTTTGAGATGTTTGCACTAACAAATATGTGCTGAGAAAAACTAATATGCACTTGAGTGTAAGTAGGTGATAGTTCTATCACTTTGTATTATGATTGATGAATGTGAGTTGATTTTTCATTATGACATAGTTGTTAGACTTGGTAAAGGTTGATTTCGAATTAATAGATACAATGTCTTGATATTTGGAACATGTGGTTGACATGTGTGTTCAATTACAGCACAACATGCTTGGCACATCATAGGATAACTGGTATATTGTTATATTTATTTATAAAATGATAGTTATGTGCTTAGGGCAGTATGATACAAGGAATTACATGGAAAAGAGACTGCCATGAAATCTTGGAGAAGGATTAGGATGAGATTTCCTTTGGAAGTATTGGAAAGCCATGGGGACTGAGTTATGGTGTTTGTTGCTAGTATTTCTCTTTTTCTCTTTTGTGGTTTGTTGTGCTTGATTGCAACTTTAGTTATGTTTAGTGTATGGTCATGCCACTTTGTTTGTGGTGTCGTATTGGTATTGGTTTTCATGGGTTTCTTCTTGGTTGATTTTGGTTATTTCCTTTTATTTTTTGAGGGTCTTTTGGATTGGTTGGTGAAAGAGGAAAGTTAGTGGATCTAGGGGAGAGATGAATGAAGTCTAATAGGTAATATAAGACCTAGATGAAGCCTAGTGCATGTATGAGGGAAACTAAATCCAATAGTATGATAGTCGGTTGGATTGGTGGGGTCCATTGGGGTAAATGGATAGTGGCAGGAAATTCATGAGAAAGGTAATAGGAAAGGTAAGGTAAATGGATTTGGGGCATTAGATGCCTTGGTTATTTTGGGAAATATTGTTCTCAATGTTGTTCATGTGTTGCACGAAAAAAGTGTAGACCTTACGACATCTGGTAATTATGCGGTCATCATTATTATGCTAATGTGTATATATGTATATATATGTATGTATGTATGTCATTGTCTGACAGGGTCATTAGGGATCATGATTTATTTATGATAATGATTATATATATGCATGTATGTATGAAATTTTTCTTACCGAGTCATCAGAGGTCATGATTGTTTTATGTTGATGTTTATATGTGTATATATATGTATGTATGTCGTTGTGTGATAGGGTCATCAAAGATCATTCTTTTGGAGGAATGATTGTTTATGCAGGTGAATGGTATGAAGACGTTCCTAGCATCCAGTGGAAATAGTAGCCCAAACAAATCTATGAGGTTAGTATGATGTGGATGTGAATTGATATTATGTGATTATATTATGTCTATGTTTATGTTATGGACAGGTAATGATGAGGGATACATAGGTGGAATGAAAGCAGTATGATCTGCAACATGTTGGGACAAGCATGGATAAGACACTAGAATAAAACTTTCTTGGCAACGAAAATGTGGTCTTAAGATGTGGATATCGGTGTTGTGTACATGTAGCATATGCACTATTTTGTACATATTATGTTTTGTGCATGTTGCATGTATGATGTTGTGTGCATGTTGCATATATAGTGTTGTGTGCAGGATTGGATATGCGATGTTGGGTACTGATGGTGTTAAGTAAATGTCATATCTGCACTGATATGTACAAATGGTGTTATGTACATGTTGTGAATGCAGTGCTATGTATAGTTCATGTAGTATACATGTTGTATACACAGTTCTATATACATATGGTTAAATGTACAGGTTGTACATGCAGTATTGTGTACATATTGTGCGGTGTGGATGATTTTACATGTGGTGTTGCATGCATGTGGTGCTATGTACACGTGGTACATGTCGTGTTTCCTACAGGTGGATTTGTGTACATGTTTCACAGATGGTGTTGTGTACATGTGGTGCTATGTACATGTCGTATGATTGGTACTGTGCACACATGGTGATGTGTACACGCTGTGTAGGTGGTGTGGTGTACATGTGGTGTTGTGCACATGTTTTGACGTGGTGTCATGTATGTGTGGTGTTATGTACACATTGTGTAGGTGGCACTATGTAAAGGTGGTAGGGTGTACATCTTGTACATGTGGTATTGTTGTACATGTGGTATTATGTACCCGTTGTACATGTTGTGTTGTGTATATTTGGTATGGGTTACATGTATTATGTAGTTGTTGTATCACGATATGTGTATTCATGGTAATGTACAACATGTATGTATATGTGTTGTGTTGTACACCAAGTGTGGGTGTATGTGTTGTGTTATACACTGGGTGTAAGTGTATGTGTTGTATTATACATCAGGTGTGGGTGTATGTGTGTGTTGTACATTGGGTGTGAGTGTATGTGTCGTGTTGTACACTGGCGGTAGGTGTATCTGTTGTGTTGTACAGTTTTTATTTGTATGTGTTGTAAAGTGTAATGGGATAGAAATATATGGGATTGTCGAGGCCCTTGTGTTGCTATTGAGGGTTTAGGTAGTTTAGTCCTGGGATACCCTTGTTGTTGATATAGAGGGAGGAGGCAGTTCAATCTGCAGATTCCCTTCTTTCTTAAAGAGAAGGTGCTAGGTGCTTTCTGGGTTTGCCAACCGATTTAGTGTGTACATAAAGGACAAAGAAATAAGGCAAAAACAAAGAACCATTTGAAGGATAAGTATCAGTATTTTATTTCAATTTTAAATATACATTTGACCTAGGATTATGATTTATGATGGTTTCATTTTGAGCTAATTGGATGTGATATTTTTATACATGGTGATTTGGTAAAATATATGTTTTGAGTTGTTGTGAGAAGAAGTAAACAGAATTGCAAGTGTACCTTATTGATGGGCCACCAATGAGGTATGATTGAATTTATTTCAATTCTTTTTTGTCTAATGGAAATTATATGATTGGTGAAGGAAAGCATGGAAATGTCTCGTTGGGTGGTTAAAACTGACTGAAATGATTAGCAACAATCACATAAGGTATTGTAACATGCAATGATATGTTGGTAAAACACTTCAAGGGAAGGGCCATTGTGGGACACTGGTACCCAATAGTTTCCATTCATTTCCATGAGCATGCTATGGCCGATATGATAGTTCTGAGGTAGGTATATGCCTTGGTTGTTTGACCTTCTGATGTGAGGAAGCTTTGCCAAGGGATAGATCATCCGTGATAGGGAATTTTGTGGAACTTGGATGGTGAGTGATTGCACAAAAGGGGTGACTGGATTTCCCGAGGGACTGTGTAACAGAGAAGGGAAGGCTAGGGAATGAATTTTTTTGGTCATTAGAATTTCCAAATGGAATCAAATGCACATTGTGAGTATGCCCTAGAACAATGAGCCAATAATTGTTCAGTGAGAGGACAAGTGGCATAGGATTGTAGCACTGGGCATTGGATATTGGTTGACTTTGGCAGTGGATTATGTACTTCTTGGGAAGGAGGTGAATCCTAGTATTACTTTGAGGGTGGAGGTTTGGACCTATGGACTCCCTTGTTGTGGATGTATGCATCATATCCTTTTACTTGTTGGTTGAGAAAATGTGCATATGTGTATACTATTGTAAATATTGTATCGAGCTAGATTTATCAAGCTCCATTGACATTATGGTTATTTTTTGGTTGAAGAAAATGTGCATAAGTATATGATGTTGTTATTGTAGATATCATAATGCATTGTGTTATAAAGCCCCAATACACGGTATGATTGTCATGTATTCAACAGGTTGTTCATTGTAAATACTACAACGAGCTGCGTTCTAAAGCTCCAGAGGCAGTATGTTTTTTATTTTTAGTAGCTTTGTTGGTTGTAGGTGTCATAGGACGCCAAGGAAGGTGTTCCCCTAAGGGGGATGGGTCTGTAACAACCTCCGATTAAAAGTTCATGTAATAAAATTCAATAAAGATAAAATAAGACCACGGGCAAGGGACACTTATTCCAAGATTAATGTTGGGAAAATTATCTTAGTGGGCATCACTTGATCTGTTTATGGATAAGGGGAAATTGGCAAAGGAAATTGCTAAGGTTTTGGAAAGGCAAAAAGGTTATTTTGGCACATTATTTATGAAAATAATGCAAATCGGGAGAAAAGGAAGGTGAAAGGTCACCTGTTGCATGTGAGGAGGAAAATGAAGGAAAATAATGGAGAATAGAAGAAAATAGAAGCCTCATTAATGAAAAGGCTTAAGAGGATTAGTTCATGGGCTTTTGTTAGTTTTATCATTTTTTCTATTTAGTGTTAGAATTTGTCTCAAAGAGGAAAGAACACCAAGAGGAGAAAGAAATTAATAAATAAAGAAAATAAATGGAAAATCAAGGAAAGGAAAGGAAAGGTGAGGAATGCAAGGATCAAGTAGCTTCAATGGGAATACTTGCAAGTAACAGATTCCATGTGTGATTTCCTAGTTGGTTTTGAGATGCATGGTATGTGCATGTTGGTAAATGGTTCTTTTGTTGTCATTGGCATGTATCATTCCATGTTTCGACAATGGATTTTAGCCTAGCCTTCCCATTTTTGGATAGCCATGGTGTGACCAGATTTTTCTCAGTTTGAGCTTTGGATTGTTGGATGGTTTCAAAATCCATGCTAAGGTGGTCTCAGGAAAATTTCCAAAGTCCTAGGATTCCCTTAATCGGTAATGACGAGATACATGATAAAGCTTGAGGGTGGATATGAGAAAATTCATCAAGGATGGAGAAGGAATCTGGAGGAATCCAAGCTCGGTTTGGTTTTGTGATCTCGGGACCAGTCTAGGTGAGATCATTGTATCATGATGGTGGACATGGTTTAACCTTTGGATTGCTTTGGTTGTTTATAGATTGGTTTATCCAATGAAGTCCCACATTCATGCTTGGAGTATGGCACAGGGGTGATTTTCTGAAAGAAATTTTTGATTCCCCCAATCTATGATCAGGTGGTTAGCAGAAGTCCCGAACCTAGTTGGATTTTGCCTATGTTTAGTAAAAGTTAATTTTCTCTTACTTTGATGTGTAAATTTACTTGATATTATACAGCTTTAATGGTTGTTCTCTCATTGTTATTTATCTCGTTATATGTTGTTTATAAGCATCATTATATGAAAGGTCTCAGTCATTTCTCTAATCATGTTTTTACTTGTAACTAAATGAATAATGGATGCAAGACCTAATTGGTGTTAAGAAAGATAATGAGAGAAGTTAGTGACCCTTCCTTTTAAACCTCAGTCCTCATGTTCAGACTTGCATTCATGACTTGTAGATCTCATATCTACCAAGTGTTTTGCAGAATGTCAATCCTAGTTGGGGATGGTTAGGTCAATTCTTGGTTCCAATTTTTGTTTTACAAGCATTGTCTTAATGTTTTTTATGAGTTCTCGAAGTTTCATAGTTTTCTAGGAAGAGGCTAAGCTGCAGCCCTGGAAAATATCCTTAATTCCCACAATCAGTAGCACAACACTAGCAGAAAAAGGCCACAATTACACTTATGTAGGCCTATGAGAGTGTTTGGGAACCCATAGTCATATGGAGGCCTTGGCAAGGGAGAGATTGGGGATCTAGGTTAGGGAAAATGTGAGTTGTCTCAAGGATTGGACACCTGGAGGGTTTAGGTTAATTTTGGGGGTCCTATGGCACCTGAGGTAAGTCATTAAGGTCTATTTGTGTCAATTCCATTTCCTTAAGGTCATGTAGGAGGTTGAGTCATATCATAGTATCCCCTCATCTCATGTTTACCCTAGGTAAGATAGTGAAAGTGGGTAGATTTGAGAGGATGAATAGAGAAGGATACATAGCCCACATCTAATATTTCATCTCCCATGTACCTTCATCAGGCCCAAAGTGCTTCGACTACACTTTAACCTCCTTGATTGCTCTGTTCTGGAGCATGAGCATCTTTCTCTGCAATATACATTTCGGTTTCAGCTAGAATTCACCTTCTGGATCCACCTACCATACAGACGAGTCAATCACATGATCAACATATTTAACGTACTTTTTAAGCAATGATACATGGAAAACATAATGGAATTTCATTGTTAGAGGCAGTGCAAGTTGATAGGCTACTCGTTCAATCCTTTCAAGAATCTTGAAAGGTCCACAAAACCGAGGTGCCATCTTAGCACATGATCCAATTTGCAAGGAGATCTTCTTAGGCTTAATGACAAGCACAGATATTCCCCAATGTGAAACTCCTTACACAACCTCTTGCGATCTGCATAAGTTTTCTTTCTATCCTATGTTTCATTTAGATTCTTCTTGATTACCTACATTTCTCGTTCCATTTCTTCCAACATATCTAGTCCTATCAATACCCTCTTAACTTGATCTCTCCAACTAATAAGAGTTTTACAACTCTGACCATAGAGTGCCTCGAACAAACTCATCCTCAAAGAATCCTGATACCCATTGTTATAAGCGAACTCTACTAGTGGAAGATATTGTACCTGTATGTGGATGATAAGTTGTGTTGAAGGGAAAATATGTACCCAAACATGTAAATAATGCTTTCCAAAACCTAGAAGTGAACTTAACATCTGTATTTGACACAATTTTCTTTGCGACACCATGCAACCTCACTACATATCTGATCAAAACCTATGCTACATCATTGGTTGAATAAGTATAATTTACTGGAATGATGTGTGCTACCTTTGTTAACATGTCAACCACAACCAGAATCAATTCATGTTGTCTAGATGTCCTCAGAAAACCTATGATGATGTCCATGGAAATGACCTCCCATTTCCACTATGGAATTGAGATTGGCCCTAGTAACCTACCTAGATGCTTACACTTTTCCTTTACCTATTGACATCCCAAATGTCTCACCACAAACTCTACCGCTTATTTCTTCAAGTTCGGCCAGTAGTAGAACTTCTTTACTTCAGCCAGTGTCTTTTGATATCCCACATGACTTAAATATAGTTTCGCATGAAACTCTATCAAGATAAGGTTTTAGAGCTCGTTGTCATCTAGCACATATATCTTCTCCATAAATATGACCAAGCCATTTGTTGTGAGATGATAGTCCACATCCTGTGAATCTATCCCTACACATGTACTTGTACCTGCTATCTTGCTGACCTACCTATAAATCTATCTAATAAGAACTCATAGCTACTATGTGGTTCACATGTATCTGCGTGCTAAAAGCATCTGCAATGCTATTCTCTTTACCTTTAATGTACTTGATCTCAAAGTGGAACTCGTTTACCATGGCCAACCATCTAGCTTTCTTGGCATTCATATTTGGTTGCTCAAATAGATACCTCAATCCATTGTGATCACTGATCAGTACAAATATTATGCCAAGAATATAGTGCCTCGACATCTTCAAAGCATGGATGATCATTGACAGCTCAAGATCATTTGTCGGATAATTATTATTGTGCTCATTTAGTTTCCTTGATTCATATAATACTACCTATCATTCCTACATATGAACTACACCAAGTCCTCTCTTGCAAGAATCTGTGCAGAGACAAATTTCTTCATCCAGATATGCAATCTTTAGCATTGGAGCATTTTTAAACAATGATTTCAACTACTCAAAACATGTTTCACATTCTTCTTTCCATTGAAACTTCTTACCTTTTTGTTTCAATGATGTGATATGATGTGTAATGTGAGATACGTTCCTGTTGAACATCCTGTATTAACCTACTAATCCCATAAATGATATTACCTCATCCACATTCCTAGGAGCTTCCCATTCCATGATAGCCCTTTTCTTCTCTAGATCTACTATTATGCCTTCATTGGAAACAACATGACCCAGGTAATGTAGCTTTGTCTAAAAGAAACTCCATTTGTTAAGCTTAGAATGCAACTTATTCCCTCTTAGTAATCTCAACGTTGTTGCTAAATGTTCAGCATGCTCTTCCTCATTCTTATAATATACCAATATATCATCAATGAATGCAATAACAAACTTGTGTAGATAAGGACGCAACACATTATTCATCAAACACATAAAATTAGCTGGAGCATTAGTCAAACCAAATAGAACTACAAAAAAATCATAATGTTCATACCTCTTCCATAAATTTTTCTTGTTAATGTCATCTTATTTAATGTGTCCCTGATCATATCCTCATCTCATGTTAATCTTCGAGAACACTGCTGCTCCCTTAAACTGATTGAACAAATCATCAATCCTTAACAATGGATACATGTTATTAATGGTCACCTTGATCAAATGTTTGTAATCAATGCACAACCTGAGAGTACCATACTTCTTTTTCACAAGAAATACCGGTGTGCCCCATGGTGATACACTTGCCCTAATGTATCACTTGTCAATCATTTCGTTCAACTCGAACTTCAGCTCTACCAACTCTCGGGTGCTCATCCTATATGGTGCTTTCGATTCTGGTGTTTCTCCTGGTACCAACTCAATAGAAAAATCCACTTCCCTGTGAGGCGGAAACTCTAAAATATCTATGGGAAATAGATCCCGAAATTTTTATAAAACGGGGTGCCTGCTCAAAAAATCCATGTCCTCAACTTCCTTAACTTTCTCACTAGAAACATTTACCACAAATAACACAAACCCTTTCCTGTGACTACACTACACCTACATACCTGTCACCATTCTAACTAATGTTTCCTTCTTCTTACCATGTAAGATTTTCTATTCTCCATTGTCATCCAAGCACTCAATAGATTTTCCATAGTGGTCCACCTTGGTTCTATGGAGATACAACCAGTCCATACCCAAGAGCATGATATACGAATACAATGAGAATACATTCAAATGTGTTGATGTAGATATACCATTAAACTCGAATGCACAAGCTCTTACCTAATGATGAACTCGCTTCATGGTACCTATAGTCAACTGTACCAACCAAGATTTTGCATGCACTTATTTATTCAAAACACATTTATCCACCAGGTTAGGATTAACATAACTATAATTAGATCCAGGTTCAATCAAGATAGGAACAAGTTGATAACACAACTTACTTTCGATATCGATGAAAATTTCATGGTGCTATGACTGCTTTTTATTCAACATTTCATAGATACAAGGAATGATTTGTCCAAAATCCCCCACTATCTGTGCTTCCTGAGCATTGTAGATCTTTGGTCTAACACCCTGATGTTGTGGACAATCTCTCCTACGATGATCTTTGCCACAAGTCCATCACTATATAGGCTTCCAACCTTTACCCTTTTTCTGCTCCTCAAACTAAAATCCTTACCCTTTATCAGATGCTTTAAACTTCTTGTGCGGTGCTTCATTCTCTTTGGTACTTGTGTCTTGAGGCCTTGCTTGTTTCTTACCCCATCTTCCATTATTCATTGCATTACCTTTCCAATATGGTTTATTCTCATATCTACGCTTTGATTGCTCATAATAATGCTTTATCTTCAAGATGGTCTCCTCCAATGATCTAGGCTCATCAAACTCAATCCTGTCTTTGAATGTGATCGGAAACCCACTGATGAATCTATGAATCTTGGGCTTCTCCTCCTTGAGGTAAGACACATATCTCAACAACTACAGAAATATGCTAGTGTACTCCTCATCGTTCATAGAGCCCATCTTTATCTCATAAAACTATTTTTCCCTATTATCTCATTAAGCCTTTTAAAGTATTGTAAACAATTTTTAAATTGTTTTCAAAGCATTTTAAAAATATTTTAAATTGTTTAAACCATTTTAAAGCATTTTAAATTGTTCTTAAAGAATTTTAAAGCATCTTAAATTGTTTTTAAAGTACATTAAATTGTTTTCAAAGCACTTTAAATTGTTTTTAAAGCATTTTAAATTGTTTTTAAAGCATTTTAAATTGTTTTTAAAACATTTCAAATTGTTTTTAAAGCATTTTAATATTGTTTTTAAACCATTTTAAAGTGTTTTAAATTGTTTTAAAAAAAATTAAATTGATTTTAAAGCATTTTAAGATGTTTTAAAAGCACTTTAAATTGTTTTTAAAGTATTTTAAAGCATTTTAAATTGTTTTTAAATCATTTTAAATTGTTCTTAAAGCATTATAAATCATTATAAATTGTTTTTAAAGCATTTTATTTTTTTAAAGCAATTTAAAATGTTTTTAAAGAATTTTCTTTCCCATAAAAATCTTTTTAAACCTAAGCCCTCATGTTTAGACTTGCATTCATGACCTGTAGGTTGCATATCTACCAAGTGTTTGGTAGAATGTCAGTCCCGGTTAGGGATGGTCAGATCAATTCTTGGTTCCAGTTTTTGTTTTACAAGCACTGTCTTCATGTCTTTTATGGGTTCTCGAAGTTTCATAGTCTTCTTGGTAGAGTCTAAGCTGCAGCCCTGGGAAATATCCTTAATTTTCACAATCAATAGCACAACACTGGTAGAAAAAGGCCACAATTGCACTGATGGAAGCCTATGAGAGTGTCTGGGAACCCATAGTCATATGGAGGCCATGGAAAGGGAGAGACTGGGGCTGTAGGTTAAGAAAAATGTGAGTTTCCTTAGGGATTAGACACCTGGAGGGTTTAGGTTACTCTTGGGGGTCTTATGGCACCTGAGAGAAGTCAATAAGGTCTATTTGTGTTGACTCCATTTCCTTATGGTCATGTAGGAGGTTGAGTGATATGATAGTATCACCTCATCTCATGTTTACCCCAGGTAAGCCGATGAAAGTGGGTAGATGTGAGAGGATGAATAGAGAAGGATACATAGCCTGCATCTAATCTTCCATCTCCCATGTAGCTTCATTAGGCCTAAAGTGCTTTCGCTACACTTTAAATTGCTCGATTGCTCAGTTCTGGAGCGTGAGAATCTTTCTCTATAATATACATTGAGGTTTCAGCTAGAATTCTCCTTCTAGCTCCACCTGCCATACAGACCAATCAATCACATGATCAACATCTTTAACATACTTTTTAAGAAATGATACATGGAAAGAATCATGGAATTTTACTGTCAGAGGCAGTGCAAGTTGATAGGATACTAGTCCAATCCTTTCAAGAATCTTGAAAGGTCCACAAAACCGAGGTGGCAACCTGGCACATGATCCAATCTGCAACGAGATCATCTTGGGCTTGAAGCACAAGTACACATATTCCCCATCTTGAAACTCCTTACACAACCTGTTTTGATATGCATGAATTTTCTTTATATGCTATGTTGCCTTTAGATTCTTCTTGATTAGCTGCATTTAGTGTTCCATTTCTTCCAACATATCCAATCCTATCAATACCCTATTAACTAGATCACTCCAACTGATAGGATTATTACAACTCTGACCATAGAGTGCCTCAAACATACTCATCCTTAAATACTCCTGATACCCATTAATGTAAGAGGACTCCACCAGTGGAATATGCTCTTCCCACTTTCATTTATGATGCATCACATACATCCTCAAGATATCCTCCAATATCCTATTGACCCTCTCTGTTTTTTTATATGTATGTGGATGATAAGTTGTGTTGAAGGGAAACTTTGTACCCAAACCCATAAATAACTCTTTCCGAAACCTGGAAGTGAACTTAACATCCATATCTCACACAATCTTCTTCGGGACACCATGCACCCTCACTACATCTCTGATGAAAACCTATGCTACATCATTGGTTGAATAAGTATAATTTACTATAATGAAGTGTGCTACCTTTGTTAACATGTCAACCACAACAATAATCGATTCATGATGTCTAGATGTCCTCAGAAAACCTATGATGAAGTCCATGGAAATTACCTCCCATTTCCACTATGGAATCAAGATCATCTCTAGTAACCCACCTAGATGCTTAAACTTTGCCTTTACCTATTGACAACCCAAACGCCTCACCACAAACTCTCCCACTTCTTTCTTCAAGTTCGCCAAGTAGTAGAGCTTCTTCACTATTGTCAATGTCTTTCGATATCCCAAGTGACTTAAATACAGTTTCACATGAAACTCTATCAAGATAAGCTTTGACAGCTCGCTATCATTTGGCACATATATCTTCTTCCTAAATCTAACCAAGACATATGTTGTGAGATGATAGCCCACATCCTGTGCATCTATCCCTGCACTTATACTCGTACATGTTGTCCTGGTGACCTGCCTATATGATCTAAGCCTATAAATCTATCTTATAAGAACTCATAGCTTCTATGTGCTTCACCTGTATCCCCATGCTAAGAGCATCAACAACTTTGTTATCTTTACCTTTAATGTACTTGATCTCAAAGTGGAGCTCGTGTACCATGGCTAACCATCTAGCTTTCTTAGCATTCAAATTTGGTTGGTCAAATAGATACCTCAATCCACTATGATAACTCATCAATACAAATATTATACCAAGAATATAGTGCCTCGACATCTTCAATGCATGGATCATTTGTTGGATAATTATTCTTGTGCTCATTTAGTTTTCATGATTCATAGCATACTACCTATCATTCCTGCATAAGAACTGCACCAAGTCCTCTCTTGCAAGCATCTGTGCATACAAAAATTTCTTTGTCCAGATCTACAATCTTTATTATTGGAACATTTTTAAACAACAGTTTCAACTGCTCAAAACTTGTTTCACATTCTTCTGTCCATTTAAACTTCTTACCTTTTCACTGGAATGATGTGATCGAATGTGCAATGTGAGAGAAGTTCTTGTTGAACCTCCTATATTAACCAACTAATCCCATAAATGATATTACCTCATCTATATTCCTAGGAGCTTCCCATTCCATGATAGCCCTTTTCTTCTCTATATCTATTGTTATGCCTTCGTTGGAAACAACATGCCCCAGGTAATGTACCTTTGTCTGAAAGAAACTTCATTTGTTAAGCTTAGAATAAAACTTATGCTCTCTTATTAATCTCAACAATGCTGCTAAATGTTCGGCATGCTCTTCCTCATTCTTACAATATATCAATATATCACCAATGAATACAATAACAAACTTGTCTACATAAGGATGCAACACACTATTCATCAAACACATAAAACTAGCTGGAGCATTAGTCAAACCAAATGGAACTACAAAAAACTCATAATTCTCATACCTCTTCCATAAAACTTTCCTGTGAATGTCATCTTCTTTAAGGCATCCATGATGATCTCATATCAATCTTTGAGAACACTACTGCTCCCTTCAATTGATTGAACAAATCATCAATCCTCAACAATGGATACATGTTCTTAATGGTCACCTTGTTCAAATGTTTGTAATCAATTCACAACCTGGGAGTACCATCCTTCTTCTTCATAAGCAATACCAGTGTGCCCCATGGTGATACACTTGGCCTAATGTATCACTTGTCAATTATTTCCTTCAACTGGAACTCCATCTCTACCAACTTCGAGGTGCTCATCGAGTATGGTGCTTTTGATTCTGGAATTTCCCCTGGTACCAACGCAATAAAAAGGTCCACTTCCTTGTGAGGCAGGAACTCTAAAATATCTGTGGGAAATACATCCTGAAATTTCTATAAAACTGGGTACCTACTCAAAAAATACGCATCCTCAATTTCCTTACCTTTCTCACTAGAAACATGTACCACAAATAACACACACCCTTTCCTACGAGTACACTTCACCTGCATAGTTGTCACAATTCTAACTAATGTTTCATTCTTCTTACCATGTAAGATTGTCTGTTCTCCATTGTCATCCAAGCACTCAATAGCTTTATCATAACGGTCCACCTTGGTTCTATGGAGATACAACCAGTCCATACACAAAATCATGATATACGAATCCACGAAAATACATTCAAATGTGTTGATGTAGATATACCATTCAACTCGAATGCATAGGCTCTTACCCAATGATGAACTCGCTTCTTAGTACCTATAGCCAACTGTACCAACAAAGATTTTTCATGCACTTCTTTATTCAAACAACATTTATCCACCAGGTTAGGATTAACATAATTATAATTAGATCTAGGTTCAATCAATATAGAAACAACTTGATCATACAACTTACTATCCATATCGATAACAGTTTCATGGTGATATTCCTGCTTGTTATCCAATGTTGCATAGATACGAGGAATGATTTGTCCAAAATCCCCCACTATCTGTGCTTCCTGAGCATTGTAGATCTGTGGTCTACCACCCTGACATTGTGGAAAATCTCTCCTGCAATGATCTTTGCCACAAGTTCATCATTGTATAGGCTTCCAACTTGCACCATTTTTCTACTCCTCAAAATAAAATCCTTGCCCTTTGTTAGATTCATTGAACTTCTTTTGTGGTGCATCATTCTATTTTTTACCCGTGTCTTGAGGCCTTGCTTGCTTCTTATCCCATCTTCATTTATTCATTGCGTTACCTTTCCAATCTGGTTTATTCTCATATCTATGCTTTGATTGCTGATAACAATTCTTTATCTTCAGGACGGTCTCCTTCAATGATCTGGCCTCATCAAACTCAATCCTACCTTTGAATGTTATCAATAACCCATTGATGAATCTATGAATCTCGACCTTATCCTTCTTGAGGTAAGGAACATATCTCAACAACTCCAAAAATATGCTAGTGTACTCCTCATCGGTCATAGAGCCCACCTCGATCTCATAAAACTCTTTTTCTTTCTAGGTGAAGACAAGAATGTTGTGTCTATCATGTCTCTTCATTTCCATTCATGGCCTTCACCTAGACTTACCACTGTTAGTCTTGGTCTAGTGCTTGACACGTGAAATAGAAAAACACAACTGTCACTCCTTTGTAATCAAGAGTGATCTAATTCAAGCCCCCTCTTGATGAGCGACTTGTAAGAGCACCCTCTTAGCTAGGGACACCTTCTTCTTCGTGGGTCCTTCATTTGCTTGATCAACTACTTTCCTTGATGTCATGAAAGTTAGTTGAGATTATTTCTTGTAGGGCAACAATCATCAATCACTTTCCTCCTTAGTTCATCATGTCATTCCTTTCTGTATGGAGTGTGGCCTTCTTCATATATGGAACCTTCATCATTTGACTACTTCTTTCTCATCATGCTTCTTCCATTCATCACATCAATTCTAGTTGTACTTGTAATTAGCCCTGCATGAAATTATCCAGATATTATTAAAGAAATAAAATATATCATTAAATCAAATCATAGCTTACTAGGTGGCTCTTCATCATGACATCTTTCTTTAGGTATCAGCATCCTTCATTCATGTTGACACATCTCCCAAAGATATCCATAGTCAAGGGTCTACATATTTTCCATGAGAGTCTTCATATATTTCCGAGAGATTTTTTAGTCAAGTATTATTAATAGTTTTGGATGTTGATTGCCTTCATTAGAGTTTCATTTCTCACAATCTATTCCTTCCTTACATATTCCCAGGTGTCTTTTAGAGTTTTCTAATCAGAGTTATGTAATTGTAGTCAACCACCTCATATTTCATATGAGAACATATTATGTTGATTTCAATTGGTGTGACTTATGTCTTTCTGCATCCTTTTAGAGGAGGAGATCCTTTTTATTTTGATCTTGCTTTTCAAGATAAAATTATTGATCTGCAACCATGTGACATGACATTATAAAGCTTAATTACAAGTATACATACAATTTTACCTTTAGGTTGTCCAAGATTCTTTTAACAACTTCATTGATTGAAATATATTCAACCCCTTGAACTTATCTTACGTCATCACAACATTATTCATGACCTCCATAGGTTGGAGTTTCTATTGAAACACTTTCTTCATCCCTGGATTAGTGAATCTTCTAGTGAATATTCCATCATGGAATCTTGAGTATCTTAAATATCTTTTATGAGATAATAGGGAAAAAGAGTTCTTCGAAATTGAGTTTAAAGTAGTTTCACCCCTAATGTTGAATCTTAGGTTTCCCTTAAGCAACTTGTGTGCATTTCTTGTAGAAGTTTGTTACTTTGGAGTTGTGCAGGCAATTAGTTTTAAGAGGGATTTAAGAGGGAATCTTTTAGTTTTCTAGTTATCATTGAATGGAACAAAAATATATGACTTGCATGTGAGTTTCTATTGAAACACTTGCTTCATCCTTGGATCAATGAGTATTCTAGTGAAGATTCCATCAAAGAATATTGAGGATATTAAATATCCTTATTCAACAGATATTTCCCTTTTGTTTGCTTTAAACTCAATTTTGAAGAACTATTTTTCCCTGTTGTCTCATAAAACTCTTTTTCCCTATTATCTTCACCTGGAAAGAAAAAGACACTTATTCTTGAATAGTCTCTTAAATTCACTTCAAGTCAACTCCTCCTCGTAAATATCTCTAATGTTCTTTACATCTTCCCACCATATATATGCTTTACCTTTAAGATAGAATGTAGTTATTATGGCCTTCATGTTCTCTAAGTAATCGTGCAATTTTACGCACTTATTCATTCCAGGCAACCATGCCTCTACATCTTGTGTTTTCTTCATGTCCCCATCAAATGTAGGTAGATTTTCTTTCTTGAACTCATCCAAAAAATATCCCCTATCACTTCTCCTATAACGATGATAATGATGATAACCATGATACCTGTCAAAACCATAACTAGAATAATACTTGTGTCCATAACCCCTCCTATCCAAAGTATCCAAGAACCTACCATCCTTGATCGTGTCATTTCTATCTGACATGTTCCAACTATGGGGTCTACTTCTATAGGCCCCATTATTCATATCCTCCTATCCATAGATGATCCAAAGTTGTCCCTATCTCTACAATTCTGGCAAACTCTAAAGAATTATTGCATTGACTTCTGCTTGTTTCTCCCAAGCCTACATCATTCTATCATTGTCTACTATGAAACTGCTTATTTCTCCCTTCAAACTATTTAGTGTGTCCTCTAAGTAATAAGAGTGCCCAACATCATGTTGCTCATCTAATTTGTAAGGAGAATTTATGTAGTCTACCATCTTGCTAGTCATCTTTGATCTCTTCTTCCTGCAAGCTAAATCATGTCAAATAAACCATGTCATAAACAAACCAACATACCTTAGTATAGTTCTAGGGGGGTGTCTCATCTGTAAGACCAACCAAATTAGCACAATACATATATAAACATAATCAAATCAACATATAAGCATCTTTTCAGCCATTACACAATTATTAATGCCTGACTATGCTAACCACATAACATGACTTCATGCACAATGACCATCATCCAACCTATGTATGCATAACAACATAAAGACACTAACATAGATAACTAATGCATGACCGACATACAATCACAACCAATACATTCAACAATGGAACCATCAACTTTCATATGGCAACGCCACTACAATCATGACCACTTCCATGTATACACAACAAGCACAAGGACCTATATACAACTGACATGTACATAGGAAAACACATTCATCCAAGGGAAATAGAAACCAGACATCGCTGAAGGAGAATGGAACCATGCTCTGGCACAAGTCTGTAACACCACCTTCCCACATCTACCCAAGTAATTGGCCAACTGAGGTAAACATGTGATGAAGAGTAATTATGATATGATTCAACTCCCTATGTATCAATTAAGGAAGTCAACCCGATGGAACACAACCAACCAAACCTTCTACACATGTAACAAAGCCGCTAGGAGGCATCCAACCCATCCACATGATCGACCACTGAGAAAAAGTGACATTTTGCTGAATTAAAGCCTCAGTTGCTCCCTTTACTTGGTCTTACATGTGAATTGGAACGTATAGTCGCTCCCACAATAAGGCATGCCTACAACTAAGGACGTTTCTAGGAAGTTTTGTGTCAGCGACTCCAAATTTTGTGCCACTTTTTTAGGGCGAGGACTCCAACCACCACCCATAACTCCATGAAACGTCTGGAATTTAAAATTAACTTTAGAACAATGATAAAAATTAAAATACTTGAACAAGGACTTAACTGGACCCCTAATAACCATGACAGACATTTTTTCAGGCATGTCAGAAATACGCATTCTATAGGTTTAAACAACAAATTTGAGCATAGGGGTCTCACATTTATCTGAGAATCACTAAGAAGCATTGTTGCCTCACAACAGTAACTGCATTACCATATATTAGGCCATATATTCATTTTACATTTAGTGATTAACCAAAACATGAGGAGAGCCATACATTCTCACTGTAAAAAAACTCACTCACAACCAGGTTATAACCAACGAAAATATCAAATATATAACATACATATAAGCCACATATAAATAAGTATATTTACCCTTAAAATACCAAGGAGGAAGAGCTCTTATTTATGATTTCATAAAAGGACCAGATATGGGACTTCCACGAACCACCCAACCATAGACTAGGCTGAACTAAATCTTTCTTTCAGTGTGTCAACCCCATGCCATATTCCAAGCATGAATGTGGGATCTCATAAAAGAAATCAATTAAAACAAATTAGGGCTTTCATAGGCCAAACCACCTCAACCCTCAACCAGTGATTCCACCTCACAGTCGGACATCAGTAACCATCACCATATTGGTCTGTACCTAATATTTCTAGGATGTCGAAGCATGTGTTGCAACAAGGGTGTCTAGGACCAGTAACACAACCCACCAAGGGCTTCCAGAGAATTTTTCCAACCAAGGATTCCAGGACTAGTAAATCAACTCACCAAGGGCTTCTAGAGAATTTTTACAACCAAGGCTTTGAAAACTAGTAACTCAACCCAAATTGTTACAGCGCTCCTGGAGCATTTGTCCAAAAAAGTCTTCCAGGAACTAATAACTCAACCCACAACACCATGGCTATTGAGGAAATGGAAAGGCTAGGAAAAACCACTATCAATCTAGGAAACTGTAGTTTTATATGAAAACTAGTGTCTTTTTGATCTGCTAGTCCCACTAAAACAGGTAGCTCTCTTAGAAACAAACAATCAAAGCATTTTGTGATTTCCTTTATGTATAATAAATAAGAGAGAAGCAAAGGGGACCAACCTGGATCTTCCGCTTGGCTCTTTCCTTGATTTCTCTCTCCCTTGATAGAGTTTGCAACTCCTCTCCTGCTCGTCTCACTTTAGAGAATACCTGTAGAGTCACAATAACAGAACACCATCAAAGCATCTTGACCTATAATACCATAAACAATGCCAAATCAGAAATACATTGACCATACAATTGCATTCACAAATAACAAGATTCACAAATACACGATTATATGGAGGAACACTCGAAGAACATTATTAATAGTAGAAGAGAGGATTACAACCCATCTATCTGATCCAGCATCATCCTCCCAACATCAAAGCCCTCTTCACCTCATGAAAAGCAAGATCACCCAACAATACAATGTCTCTTCTCAAAGATAGACCAACAACACTTCCTTAGAAATTACAAAATTCCAGCCTCTAGATCTCTCAGAAGAGGGATCCACTTATAGATGTCTTACAAGGGTGTGAGTCAGCTCTGGGTTTTTGATTAGTGTCATTCCACTGATAGTTCTTGGTTCCACTTGGAGATTTCATTGATCTCTTACTCATTCCTAGGCGAATTTAGAGTGCCATGGGAGAAGCTTCTAGAAGATTCCATGAGCTCCACTTAGCAAATTGTCTTTGCCATTTGTCCATTCTCTCTCATCATACCCTACAGAAGGCCTCTTCAGTATGCATCACACCTGGCTAGTGTAGCAGCCAGTATGCATCATACCTTGACCATGGAGCAGTCAGTATGGTCTAGTTTTGGCCAGTTCTGAGTGGTTTTTTAGGTCAAACTTCTGGGAAATGATTTAATTAGTTTACCATGATCCTTTAGGGTATGAAACAAAACTTTTAGTTGTTAAAGAGCCCTTGGTTTATCAACATATGTGACTGGGGTTGAAGTGCCCAAATATGTCTATAACAGTTGCCCCCTGAAGCATGAAGTTGTAAATCTTTTGATGTCAGGTGAAATACTTTATCATGAGGATCTGAGGTATTCGAACTGGAAGGTGACCTGAATAAGAGACAATATAATACATCATCATCATGTTATTTTCGTGATCTAGCTGAGGTGGGAATTCCCATGCTCAGTTTTATAGATTCATTTTCATGTACATAGGATAGAAAATAGTCTGCTATTGCAGACTAGTGATTCTTCACATGAAGAGTCATCTTCCTTGGCTTAGATGACTATCTGTGTAGCTTCTGTGTACACTTGATGTCTTTATGTTCCTGAATATATCACAGCCTAGATGGATGAAACTAGATCCGGGGTATTCAAAACTCATTCAATCTTTTCCCGATGTACAAGTCGATCCATGTGAAAAGATGTTCTAAAATCGAACATGGAAAGACATCGCCTAATTGCCAGCCAATAATGTAACCCGTTAACAAGCATGAGAGGAATCACCAATAACGATAATCAACCTCAAGGTACTACAGTACAATTCATGCGGTGTGAATATATGATTCAATGTCAAACACCATGAAAAATCTTTCAGTTGAAGGCCATTCATGTAAACATGTCGCCGGAAATGAGAAACTTGCCATTGAGGCATGCAAGCTTCAAAGTACTGAAAGGTTTGTTTCCAAGTCAAATTCTTGGATAATGAGCTGATGTCGACAAGAAGTGACCCATTGTAGGAGGGCCTTGATGTATCCCACATCTATGAAATGAAACGAGGCAAATGATTTTTCTAGAGGTGAAAACAATCTGATGATACAAGGTTCAGGTATGGCGGTCATCAAAAATGAAGGGTGAAGGTATTGTAGTGGATGAGGCATTAGCTAGATGGTAAATTCTCTGGATGACTTCTCTTGAACATGTCGGTGACTCTGAGATGGATTGGTAGTGTTAACCCCAAAAGATGGATGTATGGAGGACCAACAATGATATGACCAGTGAACGGAATAACCCAACCCGACTCAATCATTGTGATGGAATGAAAGTGTCATGTTCAAGAGCGACCTGCTACCAATAAAATTCTTCAAGTTTTCTTCCCTTTTTCCCTAGTCATTGTCGACCCGTACCTCATTATTTTCTGTTGAGCTTGAGGAGGATAACATATGCTTGTTCTATAATTTGCTCTTCACGCAAACCTGTCAATATGTTTTAGCGAGCCTAGTGATAGTGAAACTCGTTCTTGTCTGGATGGACAAGTTTGTCACTATTGTTTTAACAAGTTTAATGAAAAAGATAACTTAGTGCTTTTCATGTTTAGAGAGTTTGAAAAGGCACGAAAAGGAAACTCCCGCAGTCCTTTTTGTAGCATAATCCCTTAATTCTGAAAAAGTATAAAATAATACGAAAGGGATGACTTTTTGATAGCTTTAGTGAGTCGAAAAAGACAAGCGCTCGATCTTTTTGTTTGATAATCCCTTAGGTCCAAAAAGATTAAAATGTACAGGAGGGATGGCATTTCCCCTTACTTCAACAAGTTGGAAAGGCCAATAGCTCGACAATCTTTTTCTATTTAATGAGTCTAAAAAGAGTTGAAAAGAGACTCACTTTTGAGGAACGAGTGGTGTTTTGGGTTGGCAACTGGTTCCTGGTAAGCTTGGAACTTCTCAAAACATGGTGATGTGAAGAGGGTGGCTAACAGGACCGCTTGTCGCAGCTGTTCCTCAAAAGGGTAAACAATCAAGTGGAAGTGTATGATTGGAAAAATGAATGGAGGGGATGGTAGGAACACAACCAAGGTTCAAAAACTAGATAGTAGGGCAATCACAAAGGTTATTTACCGAGGGTGGATTCATTTTTTAATGAGCTTGAACCGGGAGAGACTATGCTCATAGGTGAGTTTATTTTTTAATGAGCTTGAACCTTGCAGAAACATTTCTCATACCATTCGTTTAAATATGTCTCTCAATGGTAGGTTTATTTTTTAGTGAGCTTGAACTCTACGATAACATGTGCTCATTGCCTTTTTATGTAAGCTAGAAATGACCAAACTACAAGGCTAACTACACTAAAGCTAAGGAACTACTGAGGTTAGGTAGGATAGTTCTATCTTTCGCCTAGAAAAAACACTTCCTTTGCTTCATCTACATGCTACAAACAAAGGTGAATGGTGGATCAAACCAATCACCTATCCTAAGAAGTTGAACTAAAGAGCTAAAAAGCTAAAATGCTAAAAAGCTAAAAAATTAAATTGGTCATTTTTTGCTTGCATAAAAAGGTTTGCATGCCCCCATGTATCGAGAAAAGGAGAGTCTCCAGGTAACCATATGGAAGTCACTGTGGTTAGGCAGGATTGTTTCTGTCAGCGGTTAGACAAAAAAACTTCCTTGGCTTTGTCCCCCATAGCGGACAAAAGTGTATGGTGTTTCAGAACAATCACATAACCTATGAGGAAATGGTATTTTAGACCAAGCACATAACCTAAAAGGAAATGGTGTTTCAGAACAATCACATAACCTACAAGGAAATGGTGTTTCGGACCAAGCACATAACCTACAAGGAAATGGTGTTTTGGACCAAGCACATAACCTACAAGGAAATCTACCTTTTCAGCTGGGTTCATTCGCTGAGGCAGACCAGGGTGCAGGCCCCCTAAGCTTCGTTACATTCACCAGACTACTCGCTGCAATCAGGTGGATGGAATGAAGGTTGAAGAGACATTCTCAATGCAAAGAGACCATTTAGGGATGATGTTTGACTCGTAGCTGTGTTTGAACTGGGAAATGAAAGCTGGTTGATAAGCTGTACCATTTGGCCTTCATGCAGGAAACACATCACTCGAAAGAGTGTGGAAATAATAGCTTCCATGCTATAAACATAGTCACACCAAGGGAGTAGATTGTAATCTAATGGCCCTTGGACTACCATCATGTTCGAGTGAATGTTTTTCCTTTTCAAAGTTATCGGCAACTTCGGAAGGATCCCTAATGGTCGACTGGTTCCTTTGTTAAAGCCTGACAAATTTTGTGTCTCGGGCAGAAGCGATGGTGAACCAAGTGCTTTCCAAGCAGTTGAGGAAAGGATACTCACTAAAGCCCCTTCAACTATAATAGTGCTAGAAATTATTATTTTGTAAACTTGTACTATGATCTGGAATGGTACATTAGATGGAAGGTGAGGTCTTGCTAGTTGATTCCAATGAAAGGAAATGACTAGACTGCTCGGAGGAGGTACTAGATAAACGGCTGGATGAACCTCATGAATTGGGGGGATTTTCCCCTATTATAAAGGAATGGGTGAATTACCCCCAAGTTCATCAAACTCTGTGTTGACAAAAAGAATTTGAATGGTATCGTTCTCATTGTCTTTGGAAATTGTTTCATCTGAAGGTGGACCTTTTAAGGCAAGACTCGGTCGACTGCCATCTCTACACATTAACTTTGGTCTGGTATGGACTTAGAAGGTTTACTTTCAATGATAGGCATTTTGACCGACAATTGAGTTATGCCAGTCGCGTTTTCAACTAGCGACGGACTTGGTGAGAGTTTCTTGTATCCAGGTGGAAGTCGCTACATTGAAGTAGGAAGGTTATCAAAGACACTTTTGGCTTCACCCAAAAAAGGACAACGGTGAAGAGCATGACTACCTTCACATAACCTACATGGAAATATGACCTTTTCTTTCTATCCATTGACTTCATTTTCACTAGTTGATGGTGAGCTGTCAACCTGATTGCCAGAGGTTGACGACACCGAGTGGTGCGAACAGGGAGACCATTCTCTCAAGATCTGCGGAATGCAAGGAAAATCTCGATGAATGTGGTCTCCCTTGAAAATTATGCATGGAGATCTATGCTTGGAAAGTTCGGTGTGCAGATTTTCATCGGATGATGCATGGTTGCCCCCTTGCTTAACTGACTTCTTCTTCTTCTTTTCCTTCCCTTTCTTCTTCTTCTCAGCTACATGGCTTTTAGTGTCACTAGTTTCACCAAGTGAAGAGGAACAAGGGGAGGGAGAAACAAGCGAAGTAGAAGGTGAAGGGACAACTTCAGTATCATCTGGTTGCTAATTCGATTGTTGAGGAATCAGAGTATTTTGAACGACAGAGGTTGAGAATAGCCATACTGGTAGGCCAATTGTGATGCCTGGAAGGGACAATGTAGCCATATACAGAGCACCAGTCTCCCCAATAAGAGAAAGGACTAGGATTCCCCCCAAGAGGGGTTCCTTGATTGGTGGAATCCATTATCTCAACCTAAGATCAATGAAGGAACAGGGACGTTATTTTGATTTAAATAAATTTTAATGACGCTTTGACACAACTTTGCTTTTTCAACTTTTAAGAGTCGAGAAAAATCTAAGGATGACTCTAGTCACCTTCAATTTTTAATGAGCCTGAAGTGACAAGTGCTCAGATGGACCTTTTCTTTTAAAGAGTTGAAAAGGAACGAAAGTGACTGTTGGAGAGGTAAATCCCCTCTACGGACAGAGGCGATCCCACTAGCCCAAAATGGGTCTAGCAATAATCAATTCACGCTACCACGCAAGTTCCTAGTTGCAAATCGGAAGTGGATTACGAGAACCAACCTGGAGTCCAACGCTAATGTCGAAGAAGAGTTGATACTCCCGTTCCCTTGCTTCGGCAGGTCACAATCCTCATGATCCCCGCAAATGGATACCTGCACATGCAAAGAACGAAGCGAATACAAGCATAAAATCCACTAAAATACAACTATATATCAGTCAGAAAGGAAATAGATCAAACATTATCATAATGAACAGTAAGATCGGAACCATAATGATAGTCGTTTATTAATGAATAATCAACAGAGAAAGATACAACCAAGGTTCTGACATTGAACCTCTCCTCTGGCTGGGCGAGCAGCTATGTATGTCTTGCAATAGACCTTCTCTCTCTCAGACTTCCGGCAGCATAACCTCCCTATGCTTCAAGACTCTTACTATCACTCAAGACAAGCGTTATCACAACTAGCATTACTCAAAAACTAGCTTGTCAAATGCATGAGGACAGACTTTTATAGATGGAGAAGGGGAAGAAGATACAATGCACCAGGACACCCATTACGGATTGGCATTATCTCCAAAAAACCGCTATGGATAGATGTCAAGGATAGATGATGACTCTCGACATCTATCAGATGAGCTTTATCCTCAAAAGACTTCATGACTTGAAGGGAAAAAACATTTAGGCGCGCATTTGTCAAAAATCTTTACCAAACTTGGTTGGCGCGGGTGTTGTTCTAAGACAGAGCGCCAATGGTCGCACCTTCTTTTGAGGATCTCATTGATTGGCGCGAGTAATACATTGTGGACCCGCTCTAATGGAAAAAGGGCACTTTTCAGGGATATTTTGCAGGAGGTGTCTTCAGGGAACATGAAGTACATACTTAGGGGAACATAATTCAAGTGTTTTTAGGTTATGTCACTGCTCACAGGTCCCGGAATGAGTCCTCCAAAGTACGGAAACAGGGGAAATAGGGACGGTGACCAATGGTGACAAATTACTGTGTAACAGATGCCCCCTAAAGCATGAGGCTCGAGAGAGAGAAAGGGGTGAAATGATTTACAAGAACACACATAGCTGCTGCCGAGAATCTGCATTGAGAGACACAACTGATAGCTCAAGTACATGATATATGTGGTATGGTCGCAGCCATCCATAAGAGAGTACATAATAATCTAGATCCATAGTATGGACGCAGCCAACTGGTTAGGATCAATGAATTGACTCAGGTATGGTCGTAGCCATCCAGTGAATGAGTCATGTATCAAGAATCACGCTTGGATTACAACAGACAAAATCCATGGTCTTGCGCTCCATCTCAACCCGAACAAAAGTACAAGTTCAAGCATGCGAATATATGAGCTGAAGTCGAACATGCATGAACATCGTCTGATTACCAGTCAATATTGAAAACTGTTAACAGACGCGAGAGGTACCACCAATAATGACAATGGCCCTCAAGGTACTACAGGTACAATCTACGACGTGCGAATTAGTGATCTGACGTTGAACACCCGTAGAATCATTCGATCGGAGGCCAATGATGAAAACCTCACGTCGAACATGAAGAACCTGCCATTGAGGCATGCAGGCTCCAAGGCACCGGAAGGGAGTCTCTAGATCAGCTTCCTGGATAATGAGTTGAAGTCGACAGGAAGTGACCTTGATCGAAGGTGGGCCATAATGTTTCCCACATCATCGACACGAGACAGAGAGATAATGTTATGAATCAAGATTATGTGAACTATCAGAGGGAGGTTGTTTCTTTGCAGAGGTCAACTTCTCTTGAACGTATCGGCGGCACAACAGTGGAATTGGCAGTATTTGACATCAATGGATCAGAGGTCATGGTGACGAGGCAATGAGCAGATGAGAGGTCAAATAGGATTATCCAAATCCACGGAGGCAAGTGAAAAATGAGATGAGATATCCCCACCCAGACACGAAAGCAAACAAGTGCCATGTTCAAGAGCGACATAGTGCTGACACGACAATAATTATGGTTCCTTTTTTCCCCCGCCATTTCTGGCGAGTACCCCAATTATTTTTAACAAGCTTGATGGGGATAACATATGCTTGTGGTGCGTCATTTCGACAAAATCTGATGTCATCAGGTTTTAACGAGTCTGACAAAGGAAGAACTCGGCGTCTTTTCATGTTTAGAGAGTTTGAAAAGACAGCAGAAAAGGAAACTCCAAGGGTGTCCTTTTTCGTAAAGTTGTGTCTCGCGAGCCCGAAAAAGTATAAAACAATGCTCGAAAGAACCGCCCGACCATTACGATCGAGGAGTACTTTTCATAAATAGTGATTTCGACCTAAAAAAGTAAAAAAGTGATCAAAACCACGTCGTTTCGTAACCATTAACGAGTCTGAAACGACAAAAACCGGGTAATCTTTTTATGTTTTAATGGTCGACAAAAAGAACTTAAAATGACCGCCCCTTATTAACGTTTAACGAGTCAAGAGGAGTAACTCGGTAATCTTTTCATCTTTAAACGGTCAGAAAAGGGCTGAAAGCGGACCTTAAAGTAACCTTTTCACATGTTTTACCGAGCTTGAAAAAGTAGAAAAAGGAGCTCGTCTCGTTGCTTGAGTTGCACCAATACCTGTTATCATACAAAAACAGCGTAAAACCCACTTTGATATTCAGAATACACTTAAAAGAAATTATTTTAACCCAAAAAATAACATTTTTAATGTATTTTAGGTCAAAAAATGCTATAAAATAGTGAAATGGTAAAAAAACAAATTTACTTTTTACTTTTCACCTTGTGAGTTTACCATTGGAGGGTTTTGGGTGCAAACTTCAACCGTTGATCGTGATCAATCCAGGAGAGCAATCGAGCCGCCGTCTGAAGCAGGTAAGAGGCCTTGTCCTTAGCTTCATTTTCATTCCATTTTTTCAGTTTTTCATCCACAGATGGATCCCCTGCAAGAGGATTTGCAAAATTTAGGGTTGCGCCATTGGCGCAGGTTTCCCGCTTGGGATAGCGCCAATCGCATTATTTTCCCAAAGGGGGCGCAACATTGGCGCGATTGTTTCGAAAACAGTCGCGCCAACCGCGCAACCTAATTTTCCCATGGATTCAACCATTGATTTTGCAATTTTCTTTCAATTTTGGTTTAACCAGTGATCTAATGATGATATTTTTGACTTTATGGTTGCAGGGACCCGCCAAAATGGTTGTAGAATGGAGAGAAAGAGAGCATGATGCCATAGATGCTATGACACTAGAAGATGAAGCCTGCATGGAGGCTTTGAGGGACTGTGGCTTAAAAAAGTTCTTCCTTACCTCCTATTTGCGTGCACAACCGGAGCTTCTACGATTTATTGTGGATGCTTGGGACATAGAGGATCAGGTATTCTGCCTGAAGGATCAGACATTGGAGCTGGATGTTTCCGATGTCTATTTTATTACTGGATTATCGCGGAGAGGTGCACGACCCGTTTTGACTAGAAGTAGGCCTTCCTGAGAAAAGATGGGGGAGGTGATGGAACGGGTTTGTCCATGGGCACAGTTCGGATCGAACAGTGCCAAGGTAGATATCGGCACAGTTCCAGACTTAGTGCTACAGGTGATACTATTCACCATCACACAGATGGCAGGGGTATAGGCGCCCCACGAGGCCAGCAAGAATCATTTACTGCTGGCAACCGAGTGTCTCCATCCTACACTGTTTGACTGGGCCACGGCTGTGACCCTTAACATCAAGAGACAGCTTACGAAGTGTAAGCGTGGAGGCAAAAAACAGTTCGGGTACGGATCGATTGTGGTGTCCTTCTTTTTGGAGCGACTGCCGATATTCCGGATTCAGGGAGGTATAGTGGCAAATCCAGTGCCACGGGAGCCGAGGTTGGCTCGATGGGCAGCACTCATGCCCAGAGGAGGAGGGGGCCAGCAGATGGCCTGGAGGCCCGAGTTCTTCATATGGCTCCGTCACCAGATGATCGTTATAGAGGACTGGCCCTATGCGGGCACCGATTTTACTGGAGACCCAGATCTCCCATTGCCTGCGGGAGAAGACTGGGATGAGGAGCTTGGTAAGAACTCTTTGTGTTTTTGATGTTTTTTTTTGTATTTAAGTTTTTTTTTTTGTAATACATGTCTGTTTCTAACAACAGCTATATATATGTATGCAGATGTTGGTGCAGAGCGACCAGCTGAGCTGTCTCACATAGCACGAAGGGCACAACCTGCAGCCGACCCTCAAGTAGAGGGTGGTGCGGGTGATGAGCTAGTACAGAACCTTGAGGCACTCACTCGAGGGATTCCAGACTATGCCAGATTGGCAGATGTGCCCTTCGCATACCAGAGGCACACAGTGGGAGTACCTACTCGCGTCCATCATCTGCTGAGACGTTTGGTGCGAGCGGTGACATGCTATCATGAGCATCACCGTGATTAGACGCCTAGGTTTCATTTTTGCATATTTTTGAGAGACATGTTGTCTGCGGCCATATAAGATTCGGACATGTATTATTTTTTGGATTATGTAATGCGCGTGGCGCAAACATTATGATACAGACGTATATATATACATATGCCTATGGTTTATTATTGTGCTTTCATGTGCTTACTTGTATAATGTTTTGATTACAAATTACGCAAATGTCTATCTAATACATGATTAGCCAATGCATCAGATAATGTGTTTAATTGTCATGGAATATGCTGATATGTGATAAAATCAAAGTTCCTTTCTAACAATCTCACATGTAAATACAACCTTAGAATGCGATGGTCTCTGATGGAATATTGCCCGTTGAGCTGATGGACGACAAGTTGAGAGTCCAGGTTCACTACCAATGCACGAATGCCGAGATTAATTTCTTCAGCAAGTAGCTCGATTACAGCACAATATTCGGTGACATTGTTAGTAGTACGACCCAAGCACACACCTTGAAAATCTATCGGCTCGCCATGAGGATCATAGATCACCCACGCCGCAGAGGACAAGTGGCGAGTACTGTGGCAGGCACCATCAGCGAAACCAACATAAGGTGCATCAGACATCTGCACAAGAAGCAAAAGACACAATAAGTGGCAGTTACACCTTTAAAACTGACACATATACACACAACACACTTGCTAGAGTACATGTATGTACAAAATAAAATGTACCAGCATCATGCATAGTACTTTTTCAAATACAGCCTGTTTCGTGGCTTCCCAAGAGGGTTCCCTTCATAATCAATTAGCTCGTAGGCCCCTTTCTGCAAAACTTTCTTGACAATGTAAGGGCCTAGCCACATAGATTCGAGCTTTCCTGCTCCTAGCTTATCTTTTGCCTGATCGTAGAGCAGGACTAAATCACCCTCAACAAAAGAGCGTGGATGTACGGTCTGATCGAACTGAGTCTTGACTCGCTTCTTTAGTGTTTCGATGGCCAAAGAGGCCAGGCGACGAGTCTCATCTAGCCGTTCCAAGTAAAGAAGGCGCTCTTCTAACGGAGTGGTGTTGGGAAGTAGCTCGACAGCCAATTTTAATGAAGGGATTTCACATTCAATTGGAAGGGTAGCCTCTAGTCCATAAACTAGTTGAAATGGAGTGAAACCAGTGGCATCCTTCACGGAGGTATGGTAGGCCCACAAGGCAGGGAACAACATCAAATGCTAGTTAGACTTATGCATGCCAACGGTACGTTGAAGCATTGTAACCAAAATCTTATTGATAGCTTCAACTTGGCCATTGGACTGAGGGTAGTATGGAGTTGAACTATCGTGTTGCAAGCCTAACTGGGTTGTTAATTCCGACATCATATGATTACGGAAATGCTTCCCGTGATCAGTGATGATGGCTTGAGGGACGCCGAATCGCGAGATAACATGGTTAAATAAAAATTGCGCCGCTGTGTGACCGTCTTCAGTTAATGTAGGCATCGCCTCGGCCCATTTAGTAAAGTAATCGATGGCAACGATAATAAACCCATGCCCCCCAGCCGAGCGAGGGTTACAGGTCAGATAATCAATGCCCCATTTTGCAAAAGGGCCGACGGTGACAACAGGGTGCAATGGAGCAGGGGGCGCTCGCATCTTCCGCTAGTATATCTGGCACTCATGATAAGAGCGGACGACAAGAATGCAATCCTTGAAGATAGAGGGCCAAAAGTAGCCAACGCAGAGGACTTTTTGGGCAGTAGCATATCCGGACATGTGACCACCACAGGCACCTGAGTGGCAGTCATTCAAGACATGCTCAGCTTCCTCGAGAGTTAAACATCGGCGGAGAACAAAGTCGGTGCCGAGGCGATATAGAGTATCTCCAATGATACGGTATGGTTGAGACTGATGATGAATCCTTCGCCGAGCGTCTTTGGACACGCCCGAGTGAAAGGAGGACGTTTGTAGATATATAATGATATCACCGTACCAGGGATCGAGGGTGCTGATGAGAAATAAAGTCTCATCCGGAATTTGATCCTCTACATGAGAGGTCGGGGAAGAAGATGGCAAAGAGCAAATTAACTCAGCAAATACAAGGGATTTCTTGGACTTGGCAGTGGTAAATTCCAAGTCAAACTCTTGGAGGATAACAATCCACTTTGAGTACTTTCCCCCCAGCAACTGGCGTGACAAGATATACGTCATGGGGTTGCAATCAGAAATCACGGTAGTAGTACGCAGCAGAATATAATGCCGGAAACGTTGGACAGCACAAACAACGGCCAAAGCCAACTTCTCGACATAAGCATATCAAGTTTCCGTGTCTAAAAGGTTGCGGCTGAGATAATAGATAACATGCTCAATGTCATCATCGTCAGTTTGAACAAGAACCATGCCGATAGTGGTGTCGGCAGCGGCCAAATACAGAGTGTAGTCACGATAATAATTCAGAGGACGGAGCAATGGAGCAAAAACAAGGAGACCCTTGAGACGCTCAAAAGATTCCTGAGCAATGGTATCCCAATGAAAAGGGACATCACACTTTAGTAGTCGTGTAAAACCTTTGGCCACCTCGGCATAGTTTGGAACAAAATGACATAGAAAATTTGCTTTACCCTGCAAGCTCTGCAATTGTTGTAAAGAATCAGGGGGAGGAAGATTCACTATAGCCTCGACATTAAGGGGATCCAAACGGATGCCCTCTCGGGAAACGACAAACCCGAGAAGTCGGCCAGATTCAACGCAGAAGACACATTTGTGAGGATTAAGCCTAATTCGGTAGTATCGATAGCGAAGAAAGATTTCGCGAAGGTGCTTAGGGTGGTCCTGACGTTTGGCTGAATGGGCAGGGAGATCATCCAGGTAAGGCTGTACAATGTGTCGAATGTCATGGAAAGGCATAGGACATTGCACGCTGAAAGGTGGCACCGGCATTTTTAAGACCGAAAGGGGGCTTCTTATAGGCAAAAGTGCCCCATGGATAGATAAAGGCAGTTTTGTGTTGATCAGCGGGAGCAATATTGATCTGGTTATAGCCAGAAAAACCGTCCATAAAAGAATACATTTCACTTCCGGCACACTCATCAATAATTTGATCAATGAATGGTGTGGGAAAATTATCTTTAGGGCAGGCCCGATTTATATCACGATAATCGACACAAACACGGATTGTACCCTATTTTTTATTCACAGGTACAATATTGGAAACCCAATCTGTGAGCGGGATAGGATAAATAAAATCGGCTTTAAGAAGCTTCTCTACTTCGACCTTAATAGCTGCAGCCTTTCGGGGGTGTACAGGGCGTAAACGTTGACGAACAGGCTTAGCACCTGGGTACGTGATTATCTCATGCACCACTATGCTAGGATCAATGCCGAGCATTTCTTCATAGGACCATGCAAAGACGTCACGAAATTCGCGAAAAATATTAGAATAAAGTTGAATCTCCTCCGGAGTACAAGTGACTCCAATGTGAAGATGCTCGACAATCCTTGGTTTCACAGAGATGTCAATGGGCTGGGTTTGCGTAATGTTTGCCATATTCCCCTCAGAGGACACCGGATAAATCTGAATAGGTGTTTGTAATGGGAGACAAGGAGCAAACCGCTCGAGGCAAATGAGAATATCCTGAGGGGCAGGGAGAAACGAGGAACGATGGTGAGAATCATGCTAAGGAAGTTCCTCAAGAGACATAGTCTCAATAATGGCTTCGTCGGAAGGGAATATTTCTGTTAAAGGATCCGAAGAAGTCTTACCTACAAGCCCTAAGGATGGGGCGAACGAGTAGAGAACCTTGCTCGAAGGAGCAAGTTCAGAAGAGGGAGCCGATGCAGCAATGATTTCAACATAGTTGAGCTCAGCAGGACTCAACGGCATCTCGTCGCCCCAAGAATCTACTTGGTCGGGGGAAGGGATGATCCACGGATCAGAACAAGTAGTAATCATATTGACAAAGGCGACGTTAGGAGGTGGGAGCGGAAAAACACCCATAAGGGCGGGATCTTTGAAAAGTCCGGCCCCCAGACTCTCAGATAATTTCGAGGTATGCTCCACAAAAGGGATGTTGCCTTCAGAAGAGGAAACGAAGAACGATAGCTGGTCTACGGTAACAATCTTCCCTTGATGAGGGAAACGAATGATACGAAATAAAGATGAAGCTACAGCTTTCATCGCATAGATCCAGCTACGTCCGAGAAGGAGGTTGTAGGTAAGAGTAGCATCAACAACTTCAACTTCCATTTCGACCGTCTTCCCTTCCAAAGAGATGGGCAAACGTTGGAGTATACCATAAGGACGGGATGCTCTTCCATCAAATGCTTCCAAGGTTGTGGGAGACTGGCTCAGTGTTGGAGATCCAATGGCTTTCCAACAGGCAACAGACATGATGCAAGTTGAAGCACCTTCATCAATGACTGTACGATGAATCATTTTGGAATCAATAATAACCTGTATGAGGAATGCGATTTGGGGAGGCAGTCTCTGCGTATGGCGTTCTAAGTCAAAAGTAATTAAATCCGAGTCGGCCGGGTCTATGCCACCAATAGCAGATAGCAAGGACTTCCTCTGAGAAGGGCAACTCTGGAGAACTTCTAAAGCGGAGATAGCCAACGGAGTCTGCGCTAAGTCATCAACGATATTATAGTGCTGTGCAGCACGAGCATTTGGGTTGTAAGAAGATTTCCGGAGTACTCCTTTTGGAGGGGGTCGAAGAGGCGTATCAGTAGTAGGTCTCTCAATGTGGAGCGGACCTGAACTGAACGGTGGAGCACTAGAGGGGATCTCAGGCTCTTTCCCGACAGATGACGGATAATCTTTTGTTCAAGTACTGATATTGACAGGTATCGTTCCAGCCATAAACACTTGAGAACCGAAGGAAGAAGGAGGCTGAGAAGGGTCAGCCACCATTTGAGTTTTTTAAGTTTGTTGTGAGGGAAAGGGTTCTTTGAGCACCGCAAGAGTCCCGGGAGCACCTTTCAACAAACGACTAACTTTGGACCGCCTCGGGCAGTCCTTGGTATAGTGATCTTCATCACAGATAAGACAAGGATACTTGGGTTTGCGTTTGGCACTGTCCTCGGGCGGAGGTTTAGGGGAGTCCTGTTTGGGTTGATCTGTCTTATTCTTCGCTTTCCCTTTCTTATTTCCTTTCGAGGCTTTGTCTGCCGTGGTGGATTGGACGGCATTGACCTCGGAAGTAATATTCGAAGTGGGTGTTACCTGAGAAGTCTGTTCATTCGAAGCAATCGATTTTTGCTTCCCAGGGTTCGCGGAATTTTTCTTCGAGGATGAATTAACATAACCAATAATACCGTCAATAGTTGGTGTTGGTGGGGCTTTGGATGTTCCTGGTCTCGGGGCGTCAGGCAGATAATCATACAATGTACCTGACTGAGAATACACCAAGTCAAGGTACTGAGCGCGCGCGATAGCTTGCTCTTCAGTGACACATGCCCCCATGGCAATGCCCCGAGCTATTGGAGGAACGAACGAAGTCGTAAACCAATCGGTAAGCAGTTGATCGGGAATCCAAAATTTGATCATACGTCTACACCGTCTCCATTCATGGATATGATCGGAGATATGCGTAGCTGTTGTCTGTCTTAAGGATGTGAGAAGGTGTGTACCTGTTTCATATCGAATGGGCAACTGAAAATGTGTGAGAAATGCCATAGCCAACGAGTTGAAATCCTGAAAGGATCCGCGATTGAGCTCAATATACCATTTAGCTGCAGAGCCAGTGAGAGTCCTTTGAAAAAGGCGAAGCCGAATTGAATCATCAAGCCATGAATTGGATGAACACCACAGGTGATAAGTCATGACATGAGCTTGTGGATCTTCATTAGCTTTACCATCAAACTTTGGACAGTCACCGGGAATTTTCGTTGGAACCGGAGGCCAATACGGATTATGGAGAATAGGATCATTGGTCAGTTTGGACACATCCGGTAATTCTAAAGTCGCTAAGAAAGGTAATTGAGGATTAAAGGACATCTGGGGCTGCTGGTGGGATGGAGCACCAAGGTTCCAACCAACTGGCGGTTGCCCCCAAGGGCTCGGTCTGGACGGATTTGGCCCCATAGGGTTTTGTCCGTAGGGATTTGGGTTCTGCCCCCCAGCGTTCCATGGATTACCAAACGGTCCTGCAGGAGCACCATATGGTTGTGGATAATTCTGATAAGGATTCGCCTGCGGTTGTTGATAATTTTGATATGGGGCAAACAAAGGTTGCCCTTGAGGTTGCTAGTAACCATAGGGTGGTTGGACTCCAAACTGAGTTTGAGAAACAGGCTGAGGTTGATAGACTGGTTGGGATTGAACCCCAGCTTGCATTTGAAGACCGGATGGGGTCTGGGGTCCAGCCTGGGGAAAAAAACCAGGTTGAGCAGTGCCAGAAGGATGTCCTGTAGGTTGGGCTATCTGGCCAGAAGGATAACCTTGTGGATATTGAAGTTGACCTACTTGCCTAGAAGGTTGTGCCTGATGGGACTGGAGTTGTCGTTGCACAGCTGAAGGTTGTCCTGACGGACCAGATGGCCGAGTGGGCTGGGCAGTTGGTTGACCTGATTGGATTTGAGGTTGACCGACTTGCCCAGAAGGTTGACTAACTTGTCCAGATATTGGACCATACTGGACATTGGGTTGGTTTGGGTTAACATATGATTGACCAATTTGTCTAGTAGGATAACCTTGCTGGATACCAGGTTGGGCTTGTTGGATAGAAGATTGACCTGAGTTACCGGAAGGTTGAGTATAAGAGGTGAAAAACGGACCACCAAAGGCGAAAGGGTTTCCTTGAAAGGATTTCCCTTGCTGGTCTTGATGAGGTGGTCTTGGGGATTGCGCAGACGATACTTGGCCACCATGAAAAGAGGTGGAGCCCCAATCAATTGACAATGGAACTGAAATCTCAACAAACGGTTGAGACGGAAAATATCGATCGTATGGCCCCTCTACTGGGACGTTTGATGTAGGATCAAAGACTCCAAATAAAGAAGCCGAAGGACGACTAAAAATAGGAGTCGAAGAAGCTGCACATACCGTTGGAGCAGTTGTGATTGAGGTAACAGACGTACTGCGACTTTGTGGAGTGAAAGGCTCCGTGGTGGGAAAAGCAAGTTGTGACCAAATAGAACCCGTGAAAGGAGTTCCAGAGGGCATAGTATCCCTTAATGATTTGTAGCTTGGAGGTAGGTTCCCAGTAGTAGGAATACTACTAACAAGCGTAGGTTCCGTTGCGGTAGGAATTTCACCGCTCGTCGCAACGGATTCGTCAGTCGAAGTAGGGGACACGTCCTCCATGTTGGAGGAAGACGGTGGGACCGAAACACGAGGAGAAGTGTAGTCCCAAAAAGGGACACTGTCCTCAGAAGGTTCCCAAACAGGGTTCCAATGGAACTCGTAAGTCTCGTCGCCTGGAGCACGAGAACTAATCGGTTGTATACTTGGAACAACAGGAAGAGTTTCACTTACAACCGGTATCTCGGAAGAAGACGAAATTGGTAACTCCGCCAGGATGAAACTTCACAAAACCTAGGGAATCTAACGAGACAACACCCTACTCAAACTAATGCAAACAAATCTAACCGGGTAAATATGTATCGTGGCCGAATAAATTTTAAGACGCAAAGACACAACTTGACCTTTTCATGTTTTAAGAGTTGAGAAAAGGACAAAAAGATGACTCTAGTCTCCTTCGAATGTTTAATGAGCACGAAGTGACAAGACGCTCACTGTCACCTTTTCTTTTAAGGAGTCCAAAAAGGATCAAAAGTGACTACTCTGGAGACTCTAGGAAAAGGGTTTACCAAACAATCCGTAAAACTGCTTATACACCTTGGCAATCAGATGAAAACCAAGGACTTCCCGTACGGCAGTCAATCTTCCTGAATGTTGTGTTCAGTGCATTACGGCTTGTAAGGCGGCAGACACGGCTTCCTGTGGATAAAGGATGATAACCTAGTGGGGTCTCCCTTATATACACGACGGTACGTGGGAGCTCAGTCCGTGCTAGACCACTATCGAGTCACAAGAGGAGGAATCACCCAACCGTAATGTGAAACAACAGTGACTAGGTTTAACGACGCCGGAACATGTCTCTAGCCTAGACCTCTAGAATATATGCGTTAGGTTCCAATGCGTTGTTAGATTCATTCGGTTTATTTTACAGTTGATCTTCAATTAGGTTTCAGTTTTTAGGTCCTACCGTATGTGATCTCTCAAAACTTCCTAAATGAAAACTATATGCCAAAATTATATAATTTCGTTCAATGAAAGCTAACTACAGGAGAGTTGAGATTTTCAAACAAACAAAATGATCACTAAACAATCAACAAAGATCCTAATGCAGCTAATAACAAGAAATGAAACTTTTTTTTCTTTTCTTTTTAAAAGCGACTAATTGCCAATAACAATAAATACTAACTAATATAATGCAAAAAGATCATTTGTTTTTTTTTCTCTTTAAAATGGCATAATGCACTTAAACAAATCTCGAGAGGTATTAACAATCATAAACAAGCAAAGTTCACTCAATGCAAATAGAACCAAGTCTGAAACACCAAGATGAACTGTCAAAACAGGGAAAATTACAAAGACCTCAATGAACCATGTGATCTAAGCTCAAATGAAGACAAGCAAAATCCAGTCGAGCTAGAGGTGAATTGCTCGAAGCACAGAATAATAAGCTTTAACAACCACTAGACAAGTGCGGAAAACAACCAAAAAGTTGATTGGCCAATCAAAGCACCGAAAACTCCCACAGAAGGCTCGACATACAAAGCCACTAGATACTCTAGGGCTGGGATATAAAATCGATGGAAATAGGCAAACACCCGAAGGATAAAGGTAAAAAACCAGTCAAACAGAGTTCTAATACAGTCCAGCAGCTGAAAAAGATGTAAAAAGACAGAAATCTGAGTTTAAGAAGCTTCCAACAAACAAACTAGCAAAGTTCACAGGACTGGCGTGACTGTCAGCCTGTAACTAGCGCTATTAAGGAATTAGCGCGAGTTGCTTTTGTGCAACATGCGCCAACTGGCGCGACTGTCAAACAGAAAAACGCGCCAACACAGTTTGCTGGCCCAAAAAATAAATAAAGCAGTCCAGGGTCTGGTCGACAGTGTTCAGATAGATCCCAAAGCAAGAAACAACTTTAAAACTGACCCAGAAAGCTCATTTACGCAAGCAAGCAAGAGAAAACTAACATGCAAGACAAATTTCAAGCTGTTCGGTTCGTAAACCAAACCAGAGATTGACTGAAGTAGGCATTGATCTACTTCGCTAATGCAAAGCAATAGCGTTTCAAAGGCTGCATGGCCGTACTTCAGGCTCCGTCCAAGGTTTATGAATCAAACAACAAATAGCTCCTCCCCAGCGAAGTCGCCAAATTGTTGGAGAGGTAAATCCCCTTTGCGGACAGAGGCGATCCCACTAGCCCAAAATGGGTCTAGCAACAATCAATTCATGCTACCACGCAAGTTCTTAGTTGCAAATCGAAAGTGGATTACGAGAACCAACCTGGAGTCCAACGCTAATGTCGAAGAAGAGTTGATACTCTCGTTCCCTTGCTTCGGCAGGTCACGATCCTCACGATCCCCGCGAATGGATACCTGCACATGCAAAGAACGAAGTGAATACAAGCATAAAATCCACTAAGATACAACTATATATCAGTCAGAAAGGAAATAGATCAAACATTATCATAATGAACAGTAAGATCGGAACCATAATGATAGTCGTTTATTAATGAATAATCAATAGAGAAAGATACAACCAAGGTTCTGACGTTGAACCTCTCCTCTGGCTGGGCGAGCAGCTATGTATGTCTTGCAATAGACCTTCTCTCTCTCAGACTTCCGGCAACATAACCTCCCTATGCTTCAAGACTCTTACTATCACTCAAGACAAGCGTTATCACAACTAGCATTACTCAAAAACTAGCTTGTCAAATGCATGAGTACAGACTTTTATAGATGGAGAAGGGGAAGAATATACAATGCACCAGGACACCCATTACAGATTGGCATTATCTCCAAAAAACCGCTATGGATAGATGTCAAGGATAGATGATGACTCTCGACATCTATCAGATGAGCTTTATCCTCAAAAGACTTCATGACTTGAAGGGAAAAAACATTTAGGCGCGCGTTTGTCAAAAATCTTTACCAAACTTGGTTGGCACGAGTGTTGTTCTAAGACAGAGCGCCAATGGTCGCACCTTCTTTTGAGGATCTCATTGATTGGCGCGGGTAATACATTGTGGACCCATGCTAATGGAAAAAGGTCACTTTTCAGGGATATTTGGCAGGAGGTGTCTTTAGGGAACATGAAGTACATACTTAGGGGAACATAATGCAAGTGTTTCTAGGTTATGTCACTGCTCACAGGTCTCGGAATGAGTCCTCCAAAGTACGGAAATAGGGGAAATAGGGACGGTGACCAATGGTGACAAATTACTGTGTAACAGTGACTACTCTAGAAATCTAGACAGAGGGTTTACCAAACCAATTGCAAAACTGCAAAATACACCTTGGTGATAAATTAAAGAGAAATTACCAAGGACTTATGAATGGAAATCAATCTTCCCGAATGTTGTGTTCAGTGCATTGCGATCGATAGGGCGACAGACATGGCTTCCTATGGATAAAGGATGTCAGCCTATTGTGGTCTCCCAATATATACTCAACGGTACGACGAGCAGAAGTCCGTAATAGCACTTGTCATATGAAAGAGGAGGAATCACCCAACCTTCAATGAAAACGATAGTTATCAGGCTTTACAACACCAAAACACATCTCTAGCCTAGACTTCTAGATGTGTTGCATTAGGTTCCAAAGCGTTTTTATGTTCATTGAGATTTATTTTAGAGATGATCTTGTTTATAAGTTTGTCTTTCAAGGTTCACCACATGATGTAGATGTAAAATTCCTAAATATGCAATCTAAACTAATAAACAGTCATTTATTTTCTTTTCTCAATGAAAATGCTATCTACTAAGGAAAGAAGATTCTGATTCTTTCAATAGAGAGTAAATAGCACACACTAAATGCACTTTTCCTAAATAATATTCGCACACAGTCTAAATACAAATGCAAATGCATGTATTTGCTTTTTCAATTCCTTAATGTGGGAATGCCAAAAGGGAAGACTAAGTATAGATCTAAACTATTTTCTTTAAAGCGACATTTCGACAATTTCTTTTCAAAATGAAAGGAAGACTAAACGACACTTTTCGATTTCGAATAGAAAATTGCTTCGACACTTCAAATATCAACAAGTCAAACAAATACATGGTAAAAAGTACAAATGACGATCTAGAGGAGGAGGAATTTAAGACACTCTTTTTTTTTACTCAAAATGACAGTTACGACACTTTTTCCATCAAAATGACAGTTCGATTTAAGCTACTTTTTGACAAAGGATTGTAAATGATGGACAAATATATAAAAAATTTACTAATCCTAATCAATGGAGGCTGAAATATGTAAAGGAAGGAGGCTTCAACAATGAGATACTAATCATAAGCAGCACTACAATCAAATAGAGCTAAAAACAAGGACAAAAAACCAAATTCCAAAGAGAGAAATGAGATCACTCAGTCATCGCACCTGTGCTTCTTAGAAACAAGGATGCATCTCACCTGCTACACACGGGAGGTGCGATCCATACTAGTTTATAATTATAGACAGTGCGATGGGCCAAAGAGCGAAACTGAGTTGGGCTTTTTGTCAAATTTGCAGCCGAGTTCAAGGATTTAGGCTAAGTTATTTTGAACAGTAGAGAACAAAGTATACGGGTATGATATTAGGTGGTTATTGAGCTACCACAAGGGCACTTAGAGTGCTTGTAAGTCAGATGTTCAGTTCATAAACCAACCCGAAGATTGACTGAAGCAGCATTAATCTACTTTGCAATTGCATAGCAAGAGTATTTCGAAGGCTATCTGGCTAACTTTAGGCTCTGCCTATACTTTATAAAGTAAGCAACAATAACAAGCAAACAAACTATTCGCTCCCCAGCAATGTCGCCATTTTTTTTCCTAGAAAACTAGTGTCTTTTAGATCTACTAGTCCCACTAAGACGGGTAGTTATCTTAGAAACAAACAATCAAAGAAATTTGTGATTTCCATTATGTATGATAGATAAGAGAGAAGCAAAGGTGACAAAGCTGGATCTTCCACTTGGCTCTTTGCTTGAGTTCTCTCTCCCTTGATAGAGTTTGCAACTCCTCTCCTACTCATCCCACTTTGGAGAATACCCGTAGAGTCACAGTAACAAAACACCATCAAAGCATCTTGACCTATAATACCATAAACAATGCCAAATCAGAAATACATTGACCATACAATTTCATTCACAAATAACAAGATTCAGAAATACACGATTATATGGAGGAAAACTCAAAGAACTTTATTAATAGTAGAAGAGAGGACTACAACCCATTTGTCTGATCCAGCATCATCCTCCCAGCATCAAAGCCCTCTTCACCTCATGAAAAGCAAGATCACCCAACAATACAATGTCTCTTCTCAAAGATAAACCAACAACACTTCATTACAAATTACAAAATTCTAGCCTCTAGATCTCTCAGAAGAGGGATCCATTTATAGATGTCTTGCAAGGGTGTGAGTCAGCTCTGGGTTTTTTATTAGTGTCATTCCACTGATAGTTCTTGGTTCCACTTGGAGATTTCACTAATCTCTTACTCATTCCTGGGCGAATTCAGAGACACAAGTGTCATGGGAGAAGTTTCTAGAAGATTCCATGAGCTCCCACTTAGAAAATTGTCTCTGCCATTTGTCCATTCTCTCTCATCATACCCTACAGAAGGCCTCTTCAGTATGCATCGCACCTGGCTAGTGTAGCAGCAAGTATGCATCGCAACTTGACCATGGAGCCATTAGTATGGTCCAGTTTTGGATAGTTCTTAGCGTTTCTTAGGATGGAGCAGTCAGTATGGTCTAGTTTTGGCTAGTTCTGATTGGTTTTTCAGGTGGAACTTCTAGGAAATGATGTAATCAGTTGACCATGATCCTTTAGGGTATAAAACAAAAGTTTTAGGGGTTAAAGAGCCCTTGTTTTATCAACATATGTGACTGGGGTTGAAGTGCCCAAATATGTCTATAACAGTTGCCCCCTAAAGCATGAAGTCGTAAATCTTTTGATGTCAGGTGAAATACTTTATCATGAGGATCCAAGGTATTCGAACTGGAAGGTGACCTGTATAAGATACAATATAATACATCATCATCATATTATTTTCATGATCTAGCTGAGGCGGGAATTCCCATGCTCAATTTTATAAATTCATTTTCATGTACATAGGATAGACAATCGTCTTCTATTGCAGACTAGTGATTCTTCACATGAAGAGTCATCTTCCCTGGCTTAGATGACTATCTGTGCAGCTTCTATGTACACTTGATGACTTTATGTTCTTGAATATATCACATCCCAGATGGATGAAACTAGATCCATGGTCTTCAAAACTCGTTCAATCTTTTCTCGATGTACAAGTTGATCCATGTGAAAAGATGTTCAGAAATCGAACATGGAAAGACATCGCCTGGTTACCAGCCAATAATGTAAGTTGTTAAGAGGCATGAGAGGAATCACCAATAATGATAATGAGCCTCAAGGTACTACAGTACAATTCATGTGGTGTGAATATATGATTCAATGTCGAACAACACGCAAAATCTTTCGGTTGAAGGCCATTCATGTAAACCTGTAGCCAGATGTGAGAAACTTGCCATTGAGGCATGCAAGCTTCAAAGTACTGAAAGGGTTGTTTCTAATTCAACTTGTTGGATAATGAGCTGATGTCGACAAGAAGTGACCCATTGTAGGAGGGCCTTGATGTATCCCACATCTATGACACGAAATGAGGCAAATGATTTTTCTAGAGGTGAAAACGATCAGATGATACAAGGTTCAGGTATTGCGGTCATGAAAAATGAAGGGTGAAGGTATTGCAGTGGATGAGGCATTAGCTGGATGGAAAATTCTCTGAATGACTTCTCTTGAACATGTCGGCGACACTGAGATGGATTGGTAGCGTTAACCCCAAAAGATGGATGGTATGCAGGACCAATGGTGATATGACCAGTGAACGGAATAACCCAACCCAACTCAATCATGGTGATGGAGTGAAAGTGTCATGTTCAAGAGCGACCTGATACCAATAAAATTCTTCAAGTTTTCTTCCCTTTTTCCCCAGTCATTGCTAACCAGTACCTCTTTATTTTTTGTTGATCTTGAGGAGGATAACATATGCTTTTTCTATAATTGTCTCTTCAGGCAAATCTGTCGATATGTTTTAGCGAGCCTAGCGACAGTGAAACTTGTTCTTGTCTGGATTGACAAGTTTGTCGCTATTGTTTTAACGAGTTTAATGACAAAGATAACTTAGTGCTTTTCATGTTTAGAGAGTTTGAAAACGAACAAAAAGGAAACTCCATCAGTCCTTTTTCGTAGCATTATCCCTTAAGTCTGAAAAAGTATAAAATAATATGAAAGGGATGACTTTTTGATAGCTTTAGTTATTGGAAAAAGACAAGCGCTCGATCTTTTTGTTTGATAATCCCTTAGGTCCAAAAAGATTAAAATGTACAAGAGGGATGGCATTTCGCCTTACTTTAAGGAGCTGGAAAGGCCAATAGCTCGACAATCTTTTTATATTTAATGAGTCTAAAAAGAGTTTAAAAGAGACTCATTTTTTAGGAACGAGTGGTGTTTTGGGTTGGCAACTCATTCCTGATAAGCTTGGAACTTCTCAAAACTTGGTGATGTGAAGAGGGTGGCAAACAGGACTACTCGTCGCAGTTGTTCCTCAAAAGGGTAAACAATAAAGTGGAAGTGTATGATTGGCCAAATGAATGGAGGTGATGGTAGGAACAAAACCAAGGTTCAAAAACTAGATAGCAGGGCAATCACAAAGGTTATTTACCGAGGGTGGATTCATTTTTTAATGAGCTTGAACCGGGAGAGACTATGCTCATAGGCGAGTTTTTATTTCTTTTAATGAGCTTGAACCTTGCAGAAACATTGCTCATACCATTCGTTTAAATGTCTCTCAATGGTAGGTTTATTTTTTAGTGAGCTTGAACTCTACAATAACATGTGCTCATTGCCTTTTTATGTAAGCTAGAAATGACCGAACTACAAAGCTAACTACACTAAAGCTAAGGAAATACTGAGGTTAGGTAGGATAGTTCTGTCTTTTGCCTAGAAAAAACACTTCCTTTGCTTCATCTACATGCTACAAACAAAGGTGAATGGTGGATCAAACCAATCACCTAACCTAAGAAGTTGAACTAAAGAACTAAAAAGCTAAAAAATTAAATTGGTCGTTTTTTGCTTGCATAAAAAGGCTTGCATGCCCCCATGTATCGAGAAAAGGAGAGTCTCCAGGTAACCATATGGAAGTCACTGCGGTTAGGTAGGATTATTTTTGTCAGCGGTTAGACAAAAACACTTCCTTGGCTTTGTCCCCCATAGCGGACAAAAGTGTATGGTGTTTCAGACCAATCACATAACCTATGAGGAAATGGTGTTTCGGACCAAGCACATAACCTACAAGGAAATGGTGTTTCGGACCAAGCACATAACCTACAAGGAAATGGTGTTTCGGACCAAGCACATAACCTACAAGGAAATGGTGTTTCAAACCAAGCACATAACCTACAAGGAAATCTACCTTTTCAACTGGGTTCATCTGCTGAAGTAGACTAGGGTGTAGGCCCCCTAAGCTTCGTTACATTCACCAGACTACTTACTGCAATCAGGTGGATGGAATGAAGGTTGAAGAGACATTCTCAATGCAAAGAGACCATTTAGGGATGATGTTTGAATCGTAGCTGTGTTTGAACCGAGAAATGAAATCTGGTCGATAAGTTGTACCATTTGGCCTTCATGCAGGAAATTCATCACTCGAGAGAGTGTGGAAACAATAGCTTCCATGCTATAAGCATAGTCACGCCCAAGGAGTAGATTGTATTCTAATGGCCCTTGGACTACCATCATGTTCAAGTGAATGACTTTCCTTTTCAAAGTTATCGGCAACTTCGTAAGGATCCCTAACGGTCTACTGGTTACTTTGTTAAAGCCTGACAAATTTTTTGTCTCGGGCAGAAGCAATGGCAAACCAAGTGCTTTCCAAGAATTTCAGGAAAGGATACTCACTGAAGCCCCTTCATCTATGATAGTGCTAAACACGATTATTTTGTAAACTTGTACTATGATCCGGAATGGTACATTAGATGGAAGGTAGGGTCTTGCTAGTTGATTCCAATGAAAGGAAATGACTAGACTGCTCGGAGGAGGTACCAAAAAAACGGCTCGATGAACATCATGAATTGGGGGGATTTCCCCTGTTGTAAAGGAATGGGTGAATTTCCCGCAAGTTCATCAAACTCTATATTGACAAAAAGAATTTGAACGGTATCATTCTCATTGTCTTTGGAAATTGTTTCATCTGAAGGTCGACCTTCGAAAGGCAAGACTGGGTCAACTGCCATCTTGACCCGTTGACTTTGGTTTGGTATGGACTCAGAAGTTTTACTTTCAATGATAGGAATTTCGACCAACAATTGAATTATGTCAGTTGGGTTTTCAACTAGCGACGGACTTGGTGAGAGTTTCTTGTATCCAGGTAGAAGTTGCTACGGTGAAGCAGGATAGTTATCGAAGACACTTTTGGCTTCACCCAAAAAAGGACAACGGTGAAGAGCATGATTACCTTCACATAACCTACATTGCAATATGACCTTTCCTTTCTGTCCATTGACTTCATTTTCACTAGTTGATGGTGAGTTATCAACCTAATTGCCAGAGGTTCACGACACCGAGTGGTGTGAACGGGGAGACAACTCTCTCGAGATCTACGAAATGCATGGACAATCTCGATGAATGTGTTCTCCCTTGAAAATTATGCATGGAGATCTGTGCTTGGAAATTTCGGTGTGTGGATTTTCACCGGATGATGCATGGTTGCCCCCTTACTTAACTGGCTTCTTCTTCTTTTCCTTCCCTTTCTTCTTCTTCTCAGCTACTTGGCTTTTAGTGTCACTAGTTTCACCAAGCAAAGAGGAAGAAGGGGAGGAAGAAACAAGTGAAGTAGAAGGTGAAGGGACAACTTCAGTATCATCTGGTTGCTGATTCGATTGCTGAGGAATCACAGCATTTTGAACGACAGAGGTTGATAATAGCCATACTGGTAGGCCAATTGTGATCCCTAGAAGGGACAATGTAGCCATATATAGAGCACCAGTATCTTCCCAAGAAGAGAAAGGACTAGGATTCGCCCCAATAAGGGTTCCTTGATTGGTGAAATCCATTATCTCAACCTAATATCAATGAAGGAGCATGGATGTTATTTCAATTTAAATAATTTTAATGACGCTTTGGCACATCTTTGATTTTTCAACTTTTAAGAGTCGAGAAAAAGCTAAAGATGACTCTAGTCACATTCGATTTTTAATGAGCCTGAAGTGACAAGTGCTCAGATGGACCTTTTCTTTTAAGGAGTTGAAAAGGAATGAAAGTGAATACTCTGGAAATCTAGATAGAGGGATTACCAAACTAATCACAAAACTACAAAATACACCTTGGTGATAAATTAAAGAGAAATTACCAAGGACATATGTACGACAGTCAATCTTCTCGAATGTTGTGTCCAGTGCATTGCGATCGATAGGGTGGTAGACACAACTGCCTATGGATAAAGGATATCATCCTATTGTGGTCTCCCAATATATACTCGATGGTATGGGGAGCACAAGTCCGTACTTGCACTTGTCATATCAAAGAGGAGGAATCACCCAACCTTTGATGAAAATGATAGTTATCAGGTTTTACGACACCAAAACACATCTCTAGCCTAGACTTCAAGCTGTGTTGCATTAGGTTCCAAAGCTTTTTTATGTTCATTGAGATTTATTTTAGAGTTGTTCTTGTTTATAAGTTTGTCTTTCAAGGTTCACCACGTGATGTAGATGTAAAATTCCTAAATATTCAATCTAAAATGATAAACAGTCGTTTATTTTCTTTTAGCAATGAAAATCCTATCTACTAAGGAAAGAAGATTCTGATTCTTTCAATAGAGAGTAAAGAGCACACACTAAATGCACTTTTCCTAAATAATTTTTTCACGAAGTCTAAATGTAAATTCAAATGCATGTATTTTTTTTTTCGTTTCCTTACTGTGTGGATGCCAAAAGGGAAGACTAAGTATAGATATAAACTATTTTCTTTAAAGTGACATTTCGACAATTTCTTTTCAAAATGAAAGGAAGACTAAAAAACACTTTTCGATTTCGAATAGAAAATTGCTTAGAAACTTCAAATATCAACAATTCAAATCAAATACATGACAAAAAGTACAATCGACCATCTAGAGGAGGAAGATTTTACAACACTCTTCCTTTTGACTCAAAATGACAGTTACGACACTTTTTGCATCAAAACGACAGTTCGATTTAAGCTAATTTTTTACGAAGGACTGTAAATGATGGACAAATACATAAAAAAAATTACTAATCCTAATCAATGGAGGCTGAAATATGTAAAGGAAGGAGGCTTCAGTAATGAGATACTAATCATAAGCAGCAATACAATCAAATAGAGTTAAAAACAAGGACAAAAAACCAAATTTCAAAGAGAGAAATGAGATCACTCAGTCATCGCACCTGTGCTTCTTAGAAATAGGGATTCATCTCACCTACTACACATGGTAGGTGTGATGCATACTGGTTTACAGTTATAGATAGTGCGATGGGCTAGAGAGCGAAACTGAGTTGGGTTTTTGGTCAAATTTGCAGCTGAGTTCAAGGATTTAGGCTAAGCTATTATGAATAGTAGAGAACAAAGTATAGGGGTATGATCTTAGGTGGTTATTGAGCTACCACAAGGGCACTTAGAATGCTTGTAAGTCAGATGTTCAGTTCATAAACCAACCCAGAGATTGATTGAAGTAGCATTCATCTACTTTGCAATTTCATAGCAAGAGTAGTTCGAAGGCTATCTAGCTAACTTCAGGCTTCGTCTGTACTTTATAAAGTAAATGACAATAACAAACAAAAAAACTATTCGCTCCCCAATGAAGTCACCATTTTGTTTCTGGGAAAACTAGTGTCTTTTCGATCTGCTAGACCCACTAAGACTGGTAGCTATCTTAAAAACAAATAATCAAAGCAATTTGTGATTTCCTTTATGTATGATAGATAAGAGAGAAGCAAAGGTGACCAACCTGGAAATTCCGCTTGGCTCTTTGCTTGAGTTCCCTATCCCTTGATAGAGTTTGCAACTCCTCTCCTACTCGTCTCACTTTAGAGCATACCTGTAGAGTCACAGTAACAAAACCCCATCAAAGCATATTGACCTATAACATGATAAACAATGCCGAATCACAAATACATTGACCATACAATTGCATTCACAAATAACAAGATTCACAAATACATGATTATATGGAGAAAAACTCAAAGAACTTTATTAATAGTAGAAGAGAGGACTAAAACCCAGTTGTTTGATCTAGCATCATCCTCCTAGCATCAAAGCCCTCTTCACCTCATGAAAAGCAAGATCACCCAACAATACAATGTCTCTTCTCAAAGATAAACCAACAACACTTCCTTACAAATTACAAAATTCCAGCCTCTAGATCTCTCAGAAGAAGGATCCATTTATAGATGTCTTGAAACGGTGTGAGTCAACTCTGGGTTTTTTATTAGTGTCATTCCACTGATAGTTCTTGGTTCCACTTGGAGATTTCATTGATCTCTTACTCATTCCTGGGTGAATTCAGACAGACATGTGTCATGGGAGAAATTTCTACAATATTCCATGCGCTCCCACTTAGCAAACTGTCTCTACCATTTGTCCATTCTCTCTCATCGTACCCTACAGAAGGCCTCTTCAGTATTCATCACACCTGGCTAGTGTAGCAGCAAGTATGCATCACACCTTGACCATGGAGCCATTAGTATGGTCCAGTTTTGGATAGTTCTTAGCGTTTCTTAGGTGGAACTTCTGGGAAATGATGTAATCAGTTGACCATGATTCTTTACGGTATGAAACAAAACTTTTAGGGGTTAAAGAGCCCTTGGTTTATCAACATATGTGACTGGGGTGAAGTGCCAAAATATGTCTATAACTGTTGCCCCCTAAAGCATGAAGTCGTAAATCTTTTGATGTCAGGTGAAATGCTTTATCATGAGGATCCGAGGTATTCGAACTGGAAGGTGACTTGTATAAGATACAATATAATACATCATCATCATATTATTTTCATGATCTAACTGAGGCGGGAATTCCCATGCTCAGTTTTATAAATTCATTTTCATGTACATAGGATAGACAATCATCTGCTATTGCAGACTAGTGATTCTTCACATGAAAAGTCATCTCCCCTAGCTTAGATGACTATCTGTGCAGCTTCTATGTACACTTGATGACTTTATGTTCCTGAATATATCACAGCCTAGATGGATGAAACTAGATCCGGGGTCTTCAAAACTCGTTCAATCTTTTCCTGATGTACAAGTCGATCCATGTGAAAAGATGTTCAGAAATCGAGCATGGAAAGAAATCGCTTGATTACCAGCCAATAATGTAAGTTGTTAACAGGCACAAGAGGAATCACCAATAATGATAATGAACCTCAAGGTACTTCGGTACAATTCATGTGGTGTGAATATATGATTTGATGGAGAACACCACGCAAAATCTTTTGGTTGAAGGCCATTCATGTAAACTTGTCACCAGAAGTGAGAAACTTGCCATTGAGGCATGCAAGCTTCAAAGTACTGAAAGGGTTGTTTCTAAGTCAACTTCTTGGATAATGAGATGACGTCGACAAGAAGTGACCCGTTGTAGGAGGGCCTTGATGTATCCCACATCTACGACACAAAACGAGGCAAATGACGTTTTCTGGAGGTGAAAATGATCTAATGATACAAGGTTCAGGTATGGCGGTCATGAAAAATGAAGGGTGAAGGTATTTCAGTGGATGAGGAATTAGCTGGACGATAAATTCTCTATATGACTTCTCTTGAACATGTCGGTGACACTGAGATGGATTGGTAGCATTAACCCCAAAAGATGGACGGTATGGAGGACCAATGGTGATATGACTGGTGAACGGAATAACCCAACCCAACTCAATCATGGTGATGGAGTGAAAGTGTCATGTTCAAGAGCGACCTGCTACCAATAAAATTCTTCAAGCTTTCTTCCCTTTTTCCCCAGTCATTGTTGACCAGTACCTCTTTATTTTTTGTTGAGCTTGAGGAGGATAACATATGCTAGTTCTATAATATTCTCTTCGGGCAAACCTGTCGATATGTTTTAGCGATCCTAGCGATAGTGGAACTCGTTCTTGTCTTGATGGACAAGTTTGTTGCTATTGTTTTAACGAGTTTAATGACAAATATAACTCGGTGCTTCCCATGTTTAGAGAGTTTGAAAAGGGACGAAAATGAAACTCCAACAGTCGTTTTTCGTAGAATAGTCCCTTAAGTCTGAAAAAGTATAAAATAATACGAAAGGGATGACTTTTTGATAGCTTTAGCGAGTTGAAAAAGATAAGCACTTGATATTTTTGTTTGATAATCCCTTAGGTCCAAAAAGATTAAAATGTACAGGAGGGATGGCGTTTCCCCTTACTTTAAGGAGCTGGAAAGGCCAATAGCTCGACAATATTTTTATATTTAATGAGTCTAAAAAGAGTTTAAAAGAGACTCGTTTTTTAGGAACGAGTGGTGTTTTGGGGTAGCAACTCGTTCGTGATAAGCTTGGAACTTCTCAAAACTTGGTGATGTGAAGAGGGTGGCTAACAGGACCACTCGTCGCAGTTGTTCCTCAAAAGGGTAAACAATAAAGTGGATGTGTATGATTGGCCAAATGAATGGTGGTGATGATAGGAACACAACCAAGGTTCAAAAAGTAGATAACAGGGAAATCACAAGGGTTATTTACTGAGGGTGGATTCATTTTTTAATGAGCTTGAACCGGGAGAGACTATGCTCATAGGCGAGCTTTTATTTCCTTTAATGAGCTTGAACCTTGAGGAAACATTGATCATATCAGTCGTTTAAATATGTCTCTCAATGGAAAGTTTACTTTTTAGTAAGCTTGAACTCTACGATAACATGTGCTCATTGCCTTTTTATGTAAGCTAGAAATGACCAAACTACAAAGCTAACTACACTAAAGCTAAGGAACTACAGAGGTTAGGTAGGATAGTTCTATCTTTTGCCTAGAAAAAACACTTCCTTTGCTTCATCTACATGCTATAGACAAAGGTGAATGGTGGATCAAACCAATCACCTAAACTAAGAAGTTGAACTAAAGAGCTAAAAATCTAAAACGCTAAAAAGCTAAAAAATGAAATTGGTCATTTTTTGCTTGCATAAAAAGGTTTGCATGCCCCCATGCATCAAGAAAAGGATAGTATCCAGGTAACCATATGGAAGTCACTGTGGTTAGGCAGGATTGTTTCTGTCAGCTGTTAGACAAAAACACTTCCTTGGCTTTGTCCCCCATAGTGGACAAAAGTGTATGGTGTTTCAGACCAATCACATAACCTATGAGGAAATGGTGTTTCGAACCAAGAACATAACCTACAAGGAAATGATGTTTCAGACCAAGCACATAAACTACAAGGAAATTGTGTTTCGATCCAAGCACATAACTTACAAGGAAATCTACCTTTTCAGCTGGATTAATTTGTTGAAGCAGACCAGGGTGCAGGCCCCCTAAGCTTCGTTAGATTCACCAGACTACTCACCGCAATCAGGTGGATGGAATGAAGGTTGAAGAGACATTCTCGACGCAAAGAGACCATTTAGGGATGATGTTTGACTCGTAGCTGTGTTTGAACCAGGAAATGAAAGCTCGTCGATAAGCTATACCATTTGGCCTTCATGCAGGAAACTCATCACTCAAAAGAGTGTGGAAACAATAGCTTCCATGCTATAAACATAGTCACGCCCAAGGAGTATATTGTAATCTAATGGCCCTTAGACTACCATCATGTTCAAGTGAATGGTTTTCCTTTTCAAAGTTATCGGCAACTTCAGAAGGATCCCTAACGGTCGATTGGTTCCTTTGTTAAAGCCTGACAAATTTTGTGTCTTGGGTAGAAGCGATGGTGAACCAAGTGTTTTCCAAGTAGTTGAGGAAAGGATACTCACTGAAGCCCCTTCATCTATGATAGTGATAGACACGATTATTTTGTAAACTTGTACTATGATCTGGAATGGTACATTAGATGGAAGGTGGGGTCTTACTAGTTGATTGCAATGAAAGGAAACGACTAGACTGCTTGGAGGAGGTACCAGATAAATGGCTGGATGAACCTCATGAACTGGGGGGATTTCCCCCTATTGTAAAGGAATGGGCGAATTGCCCCCAAGTTCATCAGACTCTGTATTGACAAAAAGAATTTGAATGATATCGTTCTCATTGTCTTTGGAAATTGTTTCATATGAATGTGGATCTTCTAAAGGCAAGACTGGGTCGACTGCCATCTCGACCTGTCAACTTTGGTCTGGTATGAACTCAAAAGGTTTACTTTCAACGATAGGAATTTCGTCCGAAAATTGAGTTATGCCAGTCAGGTTTTCAACTAGCGACAGACTTGGTGAGAGTTTCTTGCATCCAGGTGGAAGTCGCTGCGGTGAAGTAGGACGGTTATCGAAGACACTTTTGGCTTTACCCATAAAATGACAACGGTGAAGGGCATGATTACCTTCACATAACCTACATGGAAATATGACCTTTTCTTTTTGTCCATTGACTTCATTTTCACTAGTTGATGGTGAGCTATCAACCTGATTGCTAGAGGTTGACAACACCGAGTGGTGCGAATGGGGAGACCATTCTCTCAAGATCTGCGGAATGCAAGGAAAATCTCGATGAATGTGGTCTCCCTTGAAAATTATGCATGGAGATCTGTGCTTAGAAAGTTCGGTGTGCAGATTTTCACGGGATGATGCATGGTTGCCTCCTTGCTTAACTGACTTCTTCTTCTACTTTTCCTTCCCTTTCTACTTCTTCTCAGCTACCTGGCTTTCAGTGTCATTAGTTTCACCAAGAGAAGAGGAAGAAGGAGAGGGAGAAACAAGCGAAGTAGAAGGTGAAGGGACAACTTCAGTATCATGTGGTTGCTAATTCGATTACTGAGGAATCACAGTATTTTGAACGACAGAGGTTGAGAATAGCCATACTGGTAGGCCAATTGTGATCCCTGGAAGGGACAATGTAGCCATATACAGGGCACCAATATCTCCCCAAGAAGAGAAAGGACTCGGATTCCCCCCATGATGGGTTCCTTGATTGGTGGACTCTGTTATTTCAACCTAAGATCAATGAAGGAAGAGGGATATTATTTCAATTTAAATAAATTTTAATGACGCTTTGACACAACTTTGCTTTTTCAACTTTTAAGAGTCAAGAAAAAGCTAAAGATGACTCTAGTCACCTTCGATTTTTAATGAGCCTGAAGTGACAAGTGCTCAGATGGACCTTTTCTTATAAGGAGTCGAAAAGGAACGAAAGTGACTACTCTGGAAATCTAGACATAGGGATTACCAAACCAATTGCAAAACTGCAAAGTACACCTTTTTGATAAATTAAAGAGAAATTACCAAGGACTTATATACGGTAGTCAATCTTCTCGAATGCTGTGTTCAGTGCATTGCGATCGATATGGCAGCAGACACGACTTCCTATGGATAAAGGATATTTGCCTATTGTGGTCTCCCAATATATACTCGACGGTACGACGAGCACAAGTCCGTACTAGCACTTGTCGTATGAAAAAGGAGGAATCACCCAACCTTCGATGAAAACGATAGTTATCAGGTTTTACGACACCAAAACACGTCTCTAGCCTAGACTTCTAGATGTGTTGCGTTAGGTTCCAAAGCGTTTTTATGTTCATTGCGATTTATTTTAGAGTTGATCTTGTTTATAAATTTGTCTTTCAAGGTTCACCACGTGATGTAGATGTAAAATTCCTAAATATGTAATCTAAAATGATAAATAGTCGTTTATTTTCTTTTAACAATGAAAATCCTATCTACTAAGGAAAGAAGATTCTGATTCTTTCAACAGAGAGTAAAGAGCACACACTAAATGCACTTTTCCTAAATAATTTCCGCACACAGGCTAAATGCAAACGCAAATGCATGTATTTTTTTTTCATTTCGTTAATGTGAGAATGCCAAAAGGAAGACTAAGTATGGATCTGAACTATTTTCTTTAAAGCGAAATTTCGACAATTTCTTTTCAAAATGAAAGGAAGACTAAACGACACTTTTCGATTTCGAATAGAAAATTGCTTCGACACTTCAAATATCAACAATTCAAATCAAGTACATGACAAAAAGTACAATCGACCATCTAGAGGAGGAATACTTTACGACACTCTTCTTTTTGACTCAAAATGACAGTTACGACACTTTTTGCATCAAAACGACAGTTTGATTTAAGCTACTTTTTGATGAAGGATTGTAAATGATGGACAAATACATAAAAAAATTTACTGATCCTAAGAAAAATGCGTTGTATCTTTTGATCCCAATATCCTCTTGCGCTTTTCTGCTTTTCATTTTCCTTCTTTCTCTAAATCCCAAGTATGCCACACTCATTCAAGAGTGCTCTAAGAAAACTCTAAGTCTCCAAGAGTATGTGAGACAGTGAGAGAGAGAGGGAGAGAGAAGTGAGAGCTCTGAAACTGAATTGGTAAAAAGCCATGAACTGATCCTCATAAGCATTTTTTATTAATGAGACTAAACGACACTTTTCGATTTCAAATAGAAAATTGCTTCGACACTTCAAATATCAACAATTCAAATCAAGTACATGACAAAAAGTACAATCGACCATCTAGAGGAGGAATACTTTACGACACTCTTCTTTTTTACTCAAATTGACAGTTATGACACTTTTTGCATCAAAATGACAGTTCGATTTAAGCTACTTTTTGACGAAGGATTGTAAATGATGGACAAATACATAAACAAATTTACTAATCCTAATCAATGGAGACTGAAATATGTAAAGGAAGGAGGCTTCGGCAATGAGATACTAATCATAAGCAGCAATACAATCAGACAGAGCTAAAAACAAGGACAAAAAACCAGATTTCAAAGACAGAAATGAGATCACTCAGTCATCGCACCTATGCTCCTTAGAAATAGGGATGAATCTCACCTGCTACACACAGGAGGTGTGATGCATACTGTTTTACAGTTATAGACAGTGCGATGGGCCAGAGAGCAAAACTGAGTTGGATTTTTGGTCAAATTTGCAGCTGAGTTCAAGGATTTAGGCTAAGCTATTATCAACAATAGAGAAAAAAGTATAGGGGTATGATCTTAGGTGGTTATTAAGCTACCACAAGGGGGCTTAGAATACTTGTAAGTCAGATGTTCAGTTCATAAACCAACCTGGAGATTGACTGAAGCAGCATTCATCTACTTTGTAATTGCATAGCAAGAGCAATTCCAATGCTATCTGTCTAACTTCAAGCTCTGCGTGTAATTTATAAAGTAAACAACAATAACAAACAAACAAACTATTTGCTCGCCAGAGAAGTCGCCATTTTGCTTCCGGGAAAACTAGTGTCTTTTCGATCTGCTAGTCCCACTAAGACGGGTAGCTATCTTAGAAATAAAAGATCAAAGCAATTTGTGATTTCCTTTATGTATGATAGATAGGAGAGGAGCAAAGTTGACCAACCTGGATCTTCCACTTGGCTCTTTGCTTGAGTTCTCTCTCCCTTGATAGAGTTTGCGACTCCTCTCCTACTCGTCCCACTTTAGAGAATACCTGTAGAGTCACAGTAACAAAACACCATCAAAGCATCATGACCTATAATATCATAAACATTGCAGAATCAGAAATACATTGACCATACAATTGCATTCACAAATAACAAGATTCACAAATACAAGATTATATGGAGGAAAACTCAAAGAACTTTATTAATAGTAGAAGAGAGGATTACAACCCAGCTATCTGATCCAGCATCATCCTCCTAGCATCAAAGCCCTCTTCACCTAATGAAAAGCAAGATCACCCAACAATACAATGTCTCTTCTCAAAGATAAACCAACAACACTTCCTTACAAATTACAAAATTCTAGCCTCTAGATCTCTCAAATGAAGAATCCATTTATAGATGTCTTACAAGGGTGTGAGTCAACTCTGGGTTTTTGGTTAGTGTCATTCCACTGATAGTTCTTGGTTCCACTAGGAGATTTCATTGATCTCTTACTCATCCCTGGGCGAATTCAGAGAGGCAAGTGTCATGGGAGAAGTTTCTAGAAGATTCCATGCACTCCCACTTAGCAAATTGTCTCTGCCATTTGTCCATTCTCTCTCATCATACCCTATAGAAGGCCTCTTCAGTATGCATCGCACCTGGCTAGTGTAGCAGCAAGTATGCATCGCACCTTGACCATGGAGCAGTCAGTATGGTCTAGTTTTGGTCAGTTCTTAGCGGTTTTTTAGGTGGAACTTCTGGGAAATGATTCTTTAGGGTATGAAACAACACTTTTAGGGTTTAAAGATCCCTTGGTTTATCGACATATGTGACTGGAGTTGAAGTGCCCAAATATGTCTATAACAATAACCGAATAACCACATACATATGGCATGCATACCAAACTATCAAGAAAATCATACATGTAACTCCATATCTTTAAGAAAAATACGTTGTAGCTTTTGATCCCAGTATCCTCTTGCACTTTTCTGCTTTTCCTTTTCCTTCTTTCTCTAAATCCCAAGTATGCCACACTCATTCAAGAGTGCTCTAAGAAAACTCTAAGTCTCCAAGAGTATGTGAGACAGTGAGAGAGAGAGAGGGAGAGAGAAGTGAGAGCTCTGAAACTGAATTGGTAAAAAGCCATGAACTGATCCTCATAAGCATTTTGATTAATGAGGCCTCTATTTTCTTCATTTTCCATTATTTTTCCTTCATTTTCCTCCGCACATGCAACTTGTGAACTTTCACCTTCATTTTCTCCTAATTTCCATCATTTTCATAAATAAAATGTCAAGTAATGTCTCTTTGCCATTCCAAATCCTTTTCAATTGCCTTTGCCAATTTCCATAGCCATTAATTAATCACAAGTGATCCCCACTATTTTTTCCCAACATTCAACTTGGAATACGTGTTAATTTTTACATGGATTTTTTTACTAGAGATGTTACAAGGATGAAGAGAAATTATTGTTAAATTAGATTTATGCTAAAAAAGTTACTAATGTTATGCTAGAGTGGTTGGGACCACCCATGGATACCACATGACCACACGTTGATGACGTGCATGCCTATGTGGCCCTATCTGATTGGGGAAACTTCAAAAGGGCATAACTTTTGATTTGAAAATCAAATTAAGATAAATTTTATATCACCAAAAATCTCTTAACAAGCTAGATATGGGGTGGTATCAAAATTCATTTCACATACTTTGAGAAAGAAATATTTTGTAACTCCATCTTCATAATAGACCTTAAAGGCGAGGTTAATTCAATAACACCTCTCACATCCCGCAAGAAAATGGAAAGAATTATTAAAATTAATTTAAAATATAATTTATCATTTTTTCATTTTTTTTTTAATAGTTTTGTTTAAAATGATACGTGTGATAATGCAACAATTAGTGATGTTTTTTAGTAGATGGAAATATATAGATGTATGTCTCTGGTTTCAAAATATGATCATCACCTTTGATGATATAATATTTTCTAATTTGGAAAGTTTTAAGGTTTGGTTATTGTGAGTACATTTTAGATAATTAGGAATGAGGAATTATGACTTCTCTACATGGTCAAATTTTATTATACATGATTAAGAACCGCTTTGGTGATTAAAATACTGTTAAAAAGAAAAAGAAAAATTCCCATAATAAAACTGGCTGGTATCCACTATGAACATATAGGTTTTCATTAAATTTCGTATAATAGTTTTAAGGGTTAAGGAAGGAAGTTATACTCAAGGTTTTCTTCTTAATATGAGACAACATGATAACAACTTGGATATTGTCATATTTCTCTTGAACAGGATTAACATTAAAGAGAGTTTAAGGGTTAAAAGTATATGGTTGTTGGTAAGAGTTTACATATTTATATTTAAAGAGGTAAAGTATGCGTATATGTTTAAAATCAAAATGATTACAGCATGCACACCCTTTAAATTTTAATAATAAAATAGCAGACTAAAGGTGATAGAATATGTTACCAGCAAAGATGTCATACCAATTTAATATTTGGTTTAAACACCTTAAAATTAAGTTATTATTAATTTTTATTCTATTGTTAAAACGGCAGACCGTCATTGCGGACCGTCATTGCTTTCTAGTTGTTGGGGTTGCACAGTGTCTGCCATTTGCGGACCGTCATTGCTTTCTAGTTGTTGAGGTTGCACATTGTCTGCCATTTTTATCGCTGGAGTGAATAACCAATCCGAAAACGATGGTGCAGGTGGGTCTGACAAAGAAGGGTTTGTTCCATCCACTCCAACAGTTCCGTTACCGTTTGAAGCATCAGAATTAGACTTGTCCATTTCATCAGCAGATAGGTAAACACTGCTGTCAGTTTGACTTATTGTACTATCAAATACTACCTTCCAATCTTCACTGCTGACAGGATGTGGGCGTGTTTTAATGTAATCCTCCATTTCTGCGAGTAGCGACTCGGAAGGTTTGTTCGTGGAGGGGAACTCAATATGACCGTTTGTTAAAATCCCTGCACATGTATTATAAAACATCTCGAGTCTCCCAAACTGTTGTAAGTTTCGTTTGTATATATCGAGAAACAAAACCGCTGTGTGTCTGGTCATGTCCTCATAAAAAGAGCCCAACATAACGCATATAGAGTTATCAATAGTAGAATAAATATTAGGGCATTCCTTGACTAGTATATCGAGTGCATACAAAAGTATGGTGTTCGTTGGAACGCGGCCTTCTTCGGGAGCGCAGTCTAAGAGGCAGCTGAGAAGAAGTTGCAGGGATGGCAAATATAACAAAATGTCTTGAATGTCCAATTCATTTATTCTGGCTCTGTGATTTTCTAGGGCAACGTCGTACTTGAAAATCCTGTTGACATGAATTCTCTGAGACAAATAACAGGAATATTTGCGGATCCAGAGAGATAAATCCAAGGCGAAGGGGCTAGATCTATCCTCGAAAGAGAACATGCCCTCAATTACACTTCTGTGCAGGAAGTGCTGAAGCTCTTGAGCAAAAGCCGGTGCCCCCTCCCTGAGCAATCGATGAAAAAGCGCCAAGGTCTTGAGAGCGACCTTCCAATCTCTGGTTCGAGTCAATCGCTTCTCTACTGCATATATTAGGTGACGACGAGACACAAACGCTCGTGTTGCAGACAATGCCGTCAGAACATGTTTTTCTTTGGGAGGGGTGTCTTTGTGACGAGTGGCTTTGATAACTGCGATGTCTATTTTCTCTTCGAGTGCCGAGCGATCTGAAGTCTTTGCGATCCCTATTGAGGTCATGTCCTTCAGCGCCCCCATCACTCTTCTCGACCAGGACTCCTTCATCGTGCTCTCCTTATCACTCATATTTCTTTATCTTATGCTAATCTTAGCTCAGTAACCTTGAAGTACATATTAGGGTTACCCAGATATTATTGAAGAAGAGCACGTACGGAACGTTTGATATCTTTATAAGAATGCCATTAATATCTAATTTGGGTCATTCACCCAAAGCCATGAGAAACGAACATGACGTTTCCTCAATCTGTCACGATGAATTCAAAATATAGAGTCGGGTTATATAGGTTATGTAAATATTAATCACTTTATTTTCATTTAATAAATAAAATGCACAATATTCTTATTAATAAATTTGTTATTGATTTATTACCTGATATTTAATATTCTAGGTATACCATACACATATTTAAGTTTTCTTAATAATTTTATATTTATTTTCTTAATAATTTTATATTTAAATTTAATTTTAATAATAAATATTTGATTAAATTTAAATATGATTATGAATCATATTTATGTTTTAAATTCGATTCCAACATTGAGATTGGTGTTATATTTGTGTGTATGTGTGTGGGGTTAGTTTCAAAGAGGATGGTTTTTGAAGTTTCAACAAATTATAGAATCATTTGGGGTTTCATTTCTCCATGCTAAGTGTACTAAAGCAAGCCTTTGTCCCCTTGTTCAGCCCTTGGTCGTATGTGAAGGTTCAAATGGGAGATCAACTAGTGGGCTTTTTCAAAAATCCGTATGAAAGACAATGGATTTGGGCGTTTTAACATGAGGTCTTAGGCAGTCTCTTCACACTATGTGGAATGGACACCCTTGGCCAATGAGTTGATAATGACATGATCATAACACTGTCAACATCCATGTCTCCTGAGCCTGCATTGGAATACTCCCAAAAATGGTTTGTCACTTTTGTGAATTCTTTACAAAGTTATTATATGTGAGGAAAACAAGCTCCAAATTGCTCATTTAGTTTCTTCACCGTTTGTTTTTGTTGAACCCATTAAATGTAGCCAAATTTGGTCAGAGTCGGGTGTCATGGCTCTAGTGAGTGGTGGAGATGGTTCAAACTAAGGTTGGGAACAACTATTGAGTGGCATTCTAGTGGTGTTTCAGTTTGAGAGTGAAATTTCTTTCCTAGTGGATGGCTCAATTTTAGAATGCTTCCTAAATCTTCCTTCTCACAACCCACCACTAGTTTGGTTTTTAGTTTGGGAGGTGACATGGTCCTTGGATGGTTTGGCCTGAGAAGCAAACTCCAAAAGATTTCCCCTCTTTGTAGTTTCTTAGTGAAAGGTTTTTGCATTGGAGGATTTTCTGGTAGACTTGTAGGCGTTTGCAAGATATCCACTCTAAGCAAATGGTGGCTTAAGCAATGTCCCTCTGATTTTTGTCTTCGTGACATTTGTAATAGGTACTGAAACCCTCCCATGCACCTTTAATACCTCTACTATTGGACGTAAATATGTGGTGGATCTATTGGTACAACCAAGAATTATGGCTTCTATGGAGTCATCACCCCCATAGGAACATAGAATAGAGGTGAAGAAAATCAAAATGTAAGAACTAGGCCTAAAACAAAGAAGTTTTAGTGTGCCATCTAGAAAAAGGTAGGACAAAAAATGGTGTAGGGTGGTGATATTTAGATACATGAGGTCGAATCAAGTTTTTATCTCGCCATGGTGGGTTGAACCAAGGGTCGTCACTTCAATATTCCTTCTATTAAGGCCTAGGCAAAGCAAACTTGGGGACAACAAATTGACTCAATGCCTTCAGTATCATCTTTAGTGAGGGGGTGGTTTTGTTTCAAGTTAATTTTAGGGGAACATGCAGCTTGGGTCTTGTCAAAAAACTAGAAAATAGACTCAACTTCTCTTCTATTTAAGAGGTTGGTACTGCTCTTCGATGCATAGAAAAAAATATTAGAGAAATCACTCACATGGGTTTATTTTACAATGTTTCCCATGTAATTTTGGCCTTGTGAGGCTTTCAAAGAATTCATGAATTATTTGGGGGAATTTTATGATGTAGACATGTAATTCCATTCAACACGGGTTATGGCATTTGACCATATACAATTTATATTAACACATTGGAAGGATTTGTTGTAGAACTAGAAATTGTGAGCATATATTACTCTCACATATAGATTTTGGATTATGAGGGGATCCATTTTCGATGTAGGTAGTGACATAAGACTAGTCACATCATAAAGGGTTCCTCCCTTACAAAGGGATCAGGAATAACCCTCTTTACATAAAAATAATCCTCCCTTAGGAGGATTTGATTGTAGTAAAGGAAGTGAGGCTTGTAAGTTAGAAGGAGGAGATAGTTGGCCCCCTTACAAGTTCAATGGTTTTTTATGAACCATGGAGTCACAACGAGGGGGAAAGAGCTATGAATTGCCCCCTCAACCCCCCCTTTGGGAGACACCTTCTTTGTTGGAAGCATCAATGTTAGGTAATTTTCCTCTTTCAACTCCTTTATCATCTTTAATTAATTCATTTGCTAAATTGGGAAAAGGATTAGATTATCAATTGGTTGTGACACGTCATTTGTTATTGTCAAGAAATTAGCCTTTGCTCATCCCCATGCATTTGCCCCCCTAACCTCATTGAATACCTCTCAACCATTGTTTTAATTAGATAGAGCTATAATTATGTTTCCTTGGACTCATCTTCTAAATATTTTCTTCATTTGATGCCAATTCATATCTCAATCAACCCTCCATCTCTTGCACTTGGAAAATCTTATCTAGCCTTGGAGAGGAAAGGGAGGTGTAGAAAATTTCACTTGGCAAAATCCCAAGTCGAAGCTCATCTGGATGTGGTTGTTAGGAAGAAGAAATCCATCGTTGGATCACTTAGAGTAGCAAAGGCCCTAGGTGAGGTTCCCTACAATTATCCAATCCTTCAACCATAGGTGACTAGCCAACCCCTCTAAAAGAATATCCTTGTGAAGGGTTTTGGATTTATTCTGCCCTAACATTATTTTACTTTAGGAAAGCTTGGGAGATGAGGCCCTAGTTACAAAAGTGTTGGAGGAATTATTAAGAGGATGGAATTTTTCAAACACCCATGGGAAATCAGGTTATCTAGACATTGGATGGAACCCCTATAAATTTAAAGTTTTAAACCAATGGGGGATGCATTCAACGTTAGGTATGGAATTTATTGATTCAGAACTAGATATGGAATTTATGGTGGTCAACAAATATGGGTTGTTCTTTGAGAAACCTCCTTTATATGAATCCCTTGTCTAGAAACATCTTCTCTTCTTTGAGAAATTGATTTTGTGATGGGATCTCATTTTCTCCTTAGGGGTGGCTGAATTTTGGGCACCCCACATACAGCCTAACCCCTTAGAGACTTTTTTGAGCATCTTTTTATTTGTAAGAATATGGAAGATGTGGAGATCACAAAATTCCATCCAACTTGAAGAAATCATAGAACATGGGATGCAAAAGCAACCAAAAGGCTTGACCATTTTCTTTTGTCTAAATAATTAGTAGAAAGGATGCTTTTAATGCAACAATGGATCAAACATGGGGGTGAATTTGATCATTACCCTATGCTCTTGGAATCAGAGGGATGGGGAAAAATCGATGAGGCCCTTCAAATTTAACACAAGATGGTTTAAAGAAGATAAATACTTAGGCATGGTTAAATCTACCTAGGTTCCTTTTGATCTAGTGTTTGGGCTCTCTTTGGGAGTTAAATTTGCTAAGAACATTTCCCAACTTAAAAAGGTCATGATTAACTAGGTTTCTCTTAAGGGAATATAGGATTATCATGAACATAAGGATATTGAGAAGGAATTAGAGGAGTTTGGAAAATTTGAGGATGGGGAGGTACCTCAATTATGATTCTAAGTATTTCCTACTTCTTATTGAAGTTCAAAGAAGGAAATTATTGGTGGAAACAAAATCTACATGGAGGCTCAAGATAAGATCCATTTTGATAGATGTAGGGGGTGAAAACAAAAAAATATTCTAGTCCTATGCAAAGGGGAGGAAAATGGCCAACACCATTTGGAGGTTATACAATCCTAAAGGTGTTTTTTCCTTCCACATTTGAGGAGCTAGAAAATCTAGGTAAGAAACACTTTGGAAAGCTCTTCAAGGACAAGAAGAGATCATCCATTGATGAGGTGACCAGGTTTTCCTAGTTCTTCCCTAAATTTGTCGAGGAACAATCGAATTTTAATGGATGAATTGTTTGAAAATGAATTACAAGTTGTTCTCCACATTTTCCAAGGAAACGAGCCCAGGCCCAGATGGGTGGCCAGTATAGTTCTTTTTGTTGGCCTTTATGATTTCCTAGGTAACAAACTGCTAAAGGTAGTAAAGGAATCTGGGAAAATAAGGAGGGCACTCATTCCAAAAGAGGATAACCCCAAGTCCTTTAATGAAGTCAGGCCTATCTCTCTTTGCAACTATATTTACAATATCATTGCAAAAATAATTACTCGATGAATAAAACCTTTCTTCTCAAGTGTCATAAATTTCAAGGAACAATTTAGTTTTTTGGAGGATCATTATAGTCACGAGTAAATTGGGGTGGCATGAGAAATACTTCAAAATAAAGAATCTTAAAGGTATTATTATGAATATTGACCTTTCAAAAGCTTATGATTCTGTCAACTGGATCTATCTCTGCGTCCTTTTAACATTCATAGGTTTCGAGGTGTCTTTCATCACTTGGATCATGAGCTATCTCTTCTACTTCCTTTGTTGTTCCAATTAATGGTTGTACTTCCCCTTTCTTTCATGCTTAAATAGGGTTGCACCATGGATTTACACTTTCTCCCTTGTTTCTCCTTCTGGATGAAGTTCCTAACCAGCTACTATTGGATTCTAGGAAGAAAGGGTTGTTTTAGGGCAATTTGGTGGTCAATAATATAGTAAAATTCATTTATCATTTGTCAATGACAACCTGGTTTTCTGTGTTTTCTCAAGAATAACACTAGATTTCTGAAAACACATTATTTCCTTATTTAGGAGAGCCATAGGCATGAAAATCAATATGGCAAAATAATATTTGATCAGTCATATGTTGGATGAGATGGAGCTCGAGTATCCTCAAAACTTGTTCTCTTTTGATTCCACTCCTTTTGATAATGATTTAAAGTATTTGAGTTTACATTTGAAACCTAATAATTATAAAAAAGAGAACTATTATTGGATATTAACAAAACATGAAAAGTGGTTAAAATCTTGGAGTGTGAGATGATAATCTCAAGAAATGATATTATCGTTCATTATATTAATCTTTTAAGCAAACACTATCTTCATAGGTCACAAAGACAATTGTGGAGAATATGTGAGAGGGCCTAAGATTTCTTTTGGGTGGGGCCTAAGGATCATTTTTTATGCCTTTTGTAAAGTGGGATAAAATCATAGTTCCAAAAGCATGGGGTTGATGGGGCATCAAAAATTTACCTCTGATTACAAAATCCTTAGTGACAAAGGTTGGCTGGAATTTACTCACTACTCACATCCTATGGATTAATGTATTTCATCATAAATATATCCATCCTTATTCAATTGAAGAGTGGATGAGACTCCCATCTGATGGATGCAACAATGTGTAAGATATTTGGAAAGTAGTGAATTCTTCCTTCCCCTTGATAGAAGAAAGGATTGCATGGTGTGTTATGAATGGGAAGAATTTGAAGCTGGTCATTGATACATGGTAAAATTGTGGTGGTGCAAAATTCATGTTATCACAAAGCATTTTTGACTTCCTAAATAGAGATGACACTTTTACTCTCAATCTCGTTTCTAATCATGGAACCACGACCATCTATGCACAAGGCTAGAAATCGACCGTGAGTTGGGTATTGAAGTAAAGCTTGAAAATGAGTGGAGGTTATATACAAAAGCTTTGAACATGGCCCATGTTTAATTAATACATACAGAAGATGAATTGGTATGGGACCATTCCCCCTTCAGTGTCTACACTCTGAAGTTAGGATATCTTCACGTTATTGTTGATAAAATGGAAGAATACTTAGAACAATAGTGTAAACCATTGTGGAAGATCAAATGTCTAGCCAAATCATATCTCTTTATGTGGTGTCTACTGAAAAATAAGGTTCCAACTTGGGACAACTTACAAACAAGGATTTTTGAAGGTCATAGATGGTGTACTATATAGAAGGAAAATTCTAAGACTCTTTACTCCTTTCCAGTGAATGTCTTTTCACGAAGCATGCTTGGGATAGATGTAGAACAAAGCTTTGATTTCCATTCTCTTGATTTGGAAGAAATATGTTGGAGGCCTAGGGACTGTGGTCATGTAACAATGCATTGAGAAATTACATAGCAGTGCCTTTGGTTTTGTGTTGGGGCATTTGGATTGCAAAAAATATGGGAATTTTTCAAGACTTCCCTTCTTTTCCAGACTATACTAATTCTTAAAGCCTTGCAACATTTGTAAATATTCCTAAAAATTCCTAGGTCTATGACTCAAGAGTAATAATTGAGGAAGGGATTGACTAAAATATCCCCAATTTTTTTTATAGTGCATCTCAAAGAGAGGATAGAATCTATTGGGGAGGGTTTATCCTATACTTTTCTAATTCTAATTGTTTCTCAATATACATGATTCAAATTATTTTGTAGAAATTATGGCTCATAAACATTTACTTCTCTTTGTAAAATAAAAAAGGATGTGTATCTGTTCAAGTTCTCAGGGACATCATCCTTGCGATAAATGAGCTCTTTGGAGTCCAAAGGTGTCACAACCAACTTTTTCTTCCATTAGTTTAGGAGCTGTAACATATAAAGCTACTTTTCATAATATCTCCTACAAGAATGTCTACAAAGAGTATAACGAGAGTGCACATTAGTTTTCTAATGAAGACCTTAGGAAGGATTTTGAGAAGTGGTTAATAAAGGAAATAAATGAAGCCCATTGCGCTTTCATAGACACTTTTCATTATCAACAATTATAATATACCATGTTATTTTTTGTCAGACTCTGGTTGAAAGGCTTTTGAGGTCTTATATTTATATATGCATGGTTTCCCTAAGGTATACTTTCGTAAGTGAAACTTTTTGGAGTTTTCGATAAATTTCTAGCCGGAATCGAGCAAAAAAATTGAGGCTAAATCTTGATTTGTGTTGCTTAAACTAGTTTTTGATTTCCTATAAAGATTAAACCCCCCATGGGGCACTTTGATTGTAAAAGTTCACCTCTCAAACTTATGATTTCATGACTCCGTGTCAAACTCTAAACAAATTAAGAAGAGAAAATAAATTAGAAAACTTTTCAAAAATTCGCACTTAAAGACTACTCATTTTTCTATATAGGAGGTGTTAAAAACACCTTAGCTACACATGACTCTATCATCCCTTACAAAATGCACTTGGGGAATGCCTCAAAAAAATGTAATTTTGTATCATTTTCTTAATTAAATAAAATTACCCTTCTTTCCAAGTGAAAAATGTGAGGATATTTAGTTATTTATTTAATATTAAATATAATTATAATTCCAAATTCCAAATCAAAATTCAATTATAAATTTTTTTTAAATTAAAGAATCGATAATAAAATTAAATATTTTTAAATTCTAATTCTAATTTTATATGATTTTTTTATCGAATTTTGAACTTGAGTGTGCATTATTTTTAGAGTAAGTATTTATGTTTTTTTTATTATTGTGTGAGGCACTCTACATCCTAGTATAGGGTATATCTATAGGCCAAATGTTACATGTAAGATGTTATATGCAAAAAAAATTAAATTCATTTTTTTTTATATTGTAAAAGATTATGAACTACTTTCTAAATAAAGGAAAATCATAATATACAAATGATATTAAAATATATCACATGTGTCCATGGCATTTTGGATAGATGGTGATCATGGCGTTTTAGATAGATGGTGATCGAGTACTCTGTTAAGGCATTCTTTAATGTCAAGTCACTGGTTCAATTCTCTGCCCCTATAGGAGTGATATATGGGACATGATGAAGATGTAGTATGATCAAGCTTACAAAAATAACAAATAGTAGTTATAAATCAACATCCATTTTACCATATAAATTAAAATAATGATTATATAACAATATTTATATTTCATTAATAAGCACATAAAATAATAATACTTACAATATAAAAAATTCTTAGCCATAAATATTCACCCCATTTTATCATGGATATTATTTACTTCTAAACATGTTTTTTTTAACAATAAAATGGTATAATACCATGACTTATCAATATCACATATCAAAAAACCATAATGCATTTGAAAATAAATAAAATTTATCAACATTTTCTTTTAATTTAATTTTATAACTTCTTAAAATTAAAAATTAATACTCACAAGAAACATAAAATGTAACGAGCCTAGATCCATATTAACTCTAGATCTACCAAGCCCTAAGAGGGATCAAATCTCTTTTCACTTTAAAAGAAGTTTACATCTCAAGAAATTTGATCCCTCTTGGTGCTTGGTGCATGGTAGATCAGAAGTTAACATTGATCTAGCCTAGTTTAATTATTAATTATAATTATAATTAATTATATTATATTATAATTATAATTATTAATTTCATATTTTTTATTTTATTTTTACCAAGTCAAAATGTTAAAGATTACAATGTCTCTACCATATTAAGATCAAATATTTACATAGGAGTTAAGTATACTTATCAACATCAAATATAAAGTTTTTTTTAATAAAAAATGAAGTGGGTGAAGGGGAATTTTGGATAATATATAATATTACAATATTTATTATCAAGTCCACCCAGTAAAAGGTGGGTAGGGGTGGGTGAAAATACTTATTAAAATGTAATATTATTACATTTTACCTAGTATTTCCCATCACACCCCAACCTAGATATTGCATTTTACTCAGTGTTACTAATTAAAATGTAATATTATTACATTTTACCTTTATATGTCCCATTACACTTCAACCTAGATATTACATTTTACTCAATGTTTCCCCTTACCCCTGCTAATTTTACAGTTGAGTTTGTTCACTTTCAAAGTTCAAATATAAAGAAAAAATACAATAAGAAGCGAACCATTTGAGGGGAAATATAGGGTAAAATGTAAGATTATAATATTATAGTTTACCCAATAAAAACTAGTAAAAAGTAGATGGAGGTAGGCAAAAATACTAAATAAAATGTAATAGTTACATTTTTCTTAAGATTTCCCCCACTTATGAACATATCTAGACAAAAGTCCAACGCGAACATACGAATAATTTTTTTTATATTTACCCTTGTACAAAAAAGTAATTTTTTTTCAATTACTTTATCTCATTATATAAAGTCTCATTACGAAACATCTCTAGCAGATACATATATTACCTGACACACATACACACATAAAATAATATTTTTAATGTAATGTTGTAGTGGTGTAAATTTTTCTAAACATTTACATGTGGACCCAATTAAAAAATAATAGAAGGTTAAAAAAAAACCTAGAGAGGTGCTCTCGAACCGAGTATGTAGAGATTTTTTTATGTCCTGTGCACATTTTGACTAGGTCATAATAAAGTAAAATAGTTAAGGTGATAATTATCAATAAAACATTAATGTTATAGTGGTGTAAATGATTGTAAACATTTACATGTGGACCCAATTAAAAAATAATAGAAGTTTAAAAGTAATTACCTAGAGAGGCACTCTCCAACCTAGTATGTAGAGATGTTTTAATGTCGTATGCACATTTTGACTAGGTCATAATAAAATAATAAAAAAAGTTAAATTAAAAAAAATCAAATTAAATAATTAAGGTGAAAATTATCAATAAAACATTTTGATTTGGTTGTTATGAAAAAATAGAAACAAAATAAAAGATGGACTGGTACTCCCTGATAAACGTCGAGTAAGGAGGCGGAAGCATGCTCACTCAAATGGTTGGCTGGCCTGGATACCCTTATAATGGAACCATCAGATATTGTTGAAGTGATTAATCCCCAGAGAATACAAGGTGTTAAGAACAAAGAAATTGTTAGAGGTTCCATTCCTAGTAGTAAGATCCTTGGTATTTGGAAAGAATATTTGCAAGAAGGATGGCTAAAGATTCATGGGAAATACACTAGCCCCTGTTAATTCATAATATTGGAATTAATAATAAAACAAACATAAATCCATCTTAGGTTTGCATCTATTAAGTGCTACGAGGGATCAAATGATGGGACCAACCCTTTGAAAACTTTATGATTCTATTAAATTATTAATACAATAATTTGTATGGTGATTGAACGGATAATACACCCAGTGGATTAGTGGTAGATATTTTGGTGATTGTATTAATGATCTTGTACTTGGCATTTACCATGAGGGAACACCTGTCCCTGTCTCAAGATGTGCGATCCCACCTTCGGTTTACTCCTTCATTCCTTGTTCACTTGGCATTCTGGTTGTTCTCTATTGTTTGGGAGGGTTTCTCGACTGTTCTGTGGTGACTGTGGTAATTTTGGTTCGATGGTGCTCTAGTTTTGATCTCTGCTCTAGCCACTAGTTCTGTTGGTGGTCTGCTATTTGGTTGCTCTAATTTCTGGTTATTGTGAATGATTTTCGTGGTCACTAGTTCATATATGCTCTTACTTTTATGATGTTTTTTCCATCTACTGAGCTCCTCTGTCATTTAATTGTTGTTTAACTGCAAATGCTTCAGGTTTCCGCCGTCAAGGGTCTCGGCATTTGGTCTCAGCTTCTCCGCAGACGATGGTAAGTCCTCTCTCCGTGATTTTCTTACCCTATCATGTTTTCTATGATTCTAAGGTTCTCGCTCTTGTGTGAGCAGAGTACCCTTGGTGGTTGGCAACTGGTCAAGGCTCTGTTTCAACCCAACACTACCTTCCGGGTATTTGCAAAACCTTTGTTTTGTCTATTCTTTTGTTTTTTTTTGTTTGAGGCTTCCACACTCTCAGGCCTGTAGTGATTTTGATGGAGGATTTTGTAGGTGGCTCGTTGGTGCTTAGGTTATGATCTAAGGCCTTGTTCCATAGTTTGGATGACTGCTGACACAAACGGGTAGGGTCTAGTCTTGCTTTTTCTTGTTTACGCTTAGGGTTTTGTTTGTCTTAGCTGAGCCTCGGCTCCCCTCCTTGTTGTATTGATAGGTCGAATTTGTCCATAAGTTTAGGGTATGAAACCCTCTATCTGTAGTGATCTTGGCACTGTAGAATGGCTTACCTTGCCAGCACTGTTGGGGTTTTGAGTCCGATTTAATTATTTAAATATGTGATATAATTTATCCACAGAACTTCGTTCTACTATTTTGAATATTGAATAAATGCTATAGTGTGTTATTTAATGAAAAGAAAATTGTTTACAACATTCTAATGGAATTGTTACCTGATGGTCTTTTTGACAATTCTGTGCTTTCGTGGAACCCTCTGGACGTTATAGGTTTGTATTTGTAAAATGTATAATGTGGCTTGATATCTGTAGGCTTGTAACTTATTCTGGAAGCTTTCTTGCTTTGTTTCTCTCCTTTGATTCTTACTGTGACCTACTTTGAGGAGTCGATGTGCTCACTCCCAACGGTTCACGGTTTCATCAGTTCTGTTGCTACTCATATGCCTGCAATGAAACGATGTTTCACGAGTCCCTAACAGAATATTTCCTAAATGCATTCAATACTGTTATGTAATGAGGAAACAAATAAGTGAAATGAAAATAGTCTCAGTTGTGATTGGACACTGATGATCTAAAAAATTCCTATGTGTTTTTTATATTTCAATTTTTCTGCTCTTCTTCAAAAATCAACCCCACAATGATTTCCTCTATTTTCTTTTATATGACTTGTTAAACAGTTTTAGAAAACTGTTAATAGTTACATGTAGTTACTCCAGAAACTGTCAATTTTCCATTTATCTAGATTCTAAGATTAATTAAAAAGGGAAAATAGAGTTCTGTCTTTTTTTTTGTAAATAAATAAAACGAAAATCCTTAACAGAAAACATAACTAAAACTGATGTCGTTTCCTAACTGTTGGCAACTAGGAAATAAAAACAAAACATAAAAAAAAAAAAAAAAAATTTAGGTACGAAGACCTGTCAACCAACCAACCTGTAACTTGTAAGACAAACACCTATCTTCCTATTTACCTTGAGCTGGATGCTCTTGCATTAGGCTCCTGGGGTAACAAAAAGTCATGGCTTCGTTCGATGATTTCCTCAATAGAATATCATGCTCACTGTATCTGTGCCACGTCCAGCCACGAACTGTGCTCAATGGGACAATTCTTCCACTTGACAAGATACTGAAGGTACTCTTTCCTGCGAGTGCGTTTGGCCACCTGTGTGTCAAGAATTCTCTCAATCTCAATGGGTTGAACTGTAGGTATTTGCCTCATCCAAAAACCATTCTCAATTTGGGTGTCCCGTTCTGGCCATGCGGCACTGTCATCTTCAGGATTGGCAGTAAATGGAAACAGATATGCCACATTGAAGATGGGCAATGTGCCTACCCGTGGTGGCAGTTGTAATTCATAGGCATTAGCAGAGAATTTGTGAAGAATTTTGCAGGGGCCAACCTTCTTGTATTTTAGCTTTTTATATTCGTCCTTAGGAAATTGTTCTTTGCGTAAATGCGCAAGGACTTCGTCCCCTACATTAAACTGTATTTCTCGTCGCTTTAAATCTACATGTTGTTTATATCTCTGACTACTGTCCTACAATTTCAAATTTACGTACTCGTGTAAGTTGTTCATTGCCTTGGCGAAATCTTGCCCATCAACACTCCTCTCTAATTTTACCAAATCTCGTAGCTCATGCACTCCGCGAGGATGCATGCCATACAAAGTCTGAAAAGGACTCTAACACATGCTGTGATTTGGTGAATCATTATAAATTAATTCTGCCTAAGCAAGCACACGATCCCACATTTGTGAGTTCTCTCCGACCAAACTTCGTAGCAGGTTTCCCAAGCTCCTATTCACCACCTCCATTTGCCCATTAGTTTGTGGGTGATATGCTGAGCTAAAATTCAACTGAGTGTCCAACTTCTTCCACAGGGTGCACCAAAAGTGCCCTGTAAATTTCACATCCCTATCTGAGATAATGGACCTCGGTAAGCCATGCAACCTAACGATTTCCATGAAAAACAAGTGTGCTACATGAGTGGCATCACTGGTTTTTCGACAAGGAACGAAATGCGCCATTTTCGAAAACTAGTCTACTACGACCATCATCGAGTCGAAACCTTGCTACATCCTTGGTAGACCCAAGACAAAATCCAAGTTGATTGAGTCCCACGGTCTATTTGGAATAGGCAGTGGCATGTAAAATTCTGCATTTTGGTTGTGTCCTTTCACTAATTGGACACTTTATACCTAGTCACATATCGTTGCACGTCTCGTCGCATCTTTGGCCAGTAATAAAAGTGTCCTAATTGTTCTAATGTTTTTTCGATGCCAAAATTCTCAGCTAGACCTCCACTATGCTTCTCTCGAATGATATTCTCTCTCATCGAACAATTGGGAATGCATAATTTTCCCCCTTTAAACAATAGCTTCTCTTGTAAATTATAGTCCAACCATGGACTATTGTTTCTCAGCAAAGGATTCTGACAGGCTTCATAAGCTTCTTTGAAATTCGAGTCGATTTGATACAAGTCTTTTAAATGCTCAAAGCCCAACACTTGTATCGTACTCTCCTATAAGAGCAAAGCTCTTCTGCTCAACCCATTTTCCACCTTGTTGGTTTGCCTGCTAATGTATTTAACACAAAAGTGAAACTCTGTAAATATTCAACCCACTTAGCATGCTTGTGACTCAGCTTATGTTGTTGCATCACATATTGTAGTGTAGAGTTATCAGAAAATAAAACAAACTCACTCCCCAGTAGATAGTGTCTCCAATGCTTCAGTGCTTGGACGACAACATAGAATTCTTTGTCATAAGATGAATACTTCTTCCTGCTCTCACTCAACTTCTCACTGAAAAACACAATAGGTTTGTCTTCCTCGCTAAGTACAGCTCCAATGGCCATACCGCTTCCATCACAATGGACTTGGAAGAGCTTATTAAAATTAGGCAATCTTAGTATTGGCCTCTCAGTGATTTTTTCCTTCAATAACTGGAAGCTCCTCTCCTCTGCTTCAGTCCAATGGAAAGGTTGACTTGTCTTCTTAATAGTATCCAACATAGGCACGTATATTCCACTAAAATCTCTGATAAATTTATGGTAAAAGCTTGCCAACCCATGAAAGCTACGACCCTCAAATAGGCTCTTTGGGGATGGCTAGCTAATAATACTTGCAACTTTTTTTGGGTCCATCTTCAACTCGTTCTCTGCAATAAAAAAACCCAGATAAACCTATTCTTTTTGAAAAAAATATTTTTTTTAGATTTATCAACAACTTATTTTGCTACAATTTCTCCATCACACTTCGAACATGTCAAAAGTGTTCCTCCTTAGTCTTGCTAAAAATTAATATATCATCAATATACATTATCACAAACTTTCCAATGAACTCTTTCAACATTTCTTTCATCAGTCGCATAAAGGTACTAGGGGCATTACTTAATCTGAATGGCATTACAAGCCACTCATATAGATCTTCATTAGTCTTGAATGTTTTTTTCCATTCATCCCCTTCCTTGATCCGGATCTGGTGATAATCGCTCTTCAGATCGATCTTCGAGAAGTATGCTGCTCCGCTCAGGCAGTCCATCATATCATACATTCATGGTAGTGGAAACCTGTACCTGATGGTAATCCTATTGATGGTCCTCAAGTCCTTGCACATTCGCCATTCTCCTCCTTTCTTGGGAGTGAGAACTGTCAGAACTGCGTAGGGGCTCAAAGTCTCCCTTATCAGCCCTTTATCCATCAATTCCTGCACCTGTTTTCTAATTTCCTTGTTATCTATGGGGCTCATCCTGTATGCTACCTTGTTCGGTAGACTTGCTCTAGGTATAAATTCAATGTGATGACTGATACTCTTCTTAGGAGGCAGTTTATCTCGTAGATCATCCACTACGATATCACTGAACTCCTGGAACATCTCCTGAATTTCTTCTGCTAAATCTGAAATTTCAGTGTGTAGTAACACTATCTTTGGCCTCCTTACTATAGCATAATTCATTTCGATGTCTTCGATCTGCTTTAAGAATTGTTTTCCACCCATTAATAACACTTTTGTTCTACTTGTCTCTATCGTTTCTTCCTCCTTGATGGGCATAAGTGTGTGCTTAATCCCATCCTTGAAAAAATTGTAACAGTTTGTCTTCCCATCATGCACTACCTTCCGGTCATACTGCCATGGCCTTCCTAGCACTATATGACATACGTCCATTGGAATAATATCACAAACAACCTTGTCCTTATACCTACCGATATGGAACTCAACTTCACATTGTTTGTCAACCAATAGCTGATGACCTTTCTGCAAACACGATACCTTGTAGGGAGTGGGATGCTTCAGCCACCTCAAACCCAACTTCCCTACCATCTCTGTGGCAACCAGATTATTCGTGCTCCCACTGTCAATAATCAACTTGCAGCATTTTCCGTGTGACTTATAAACTGTCCGGAATAATGCCTTCCTTTGAGTTTTTTCAGCTGTCTCCTTGGCTGGTTTGAATAGCACTTTATTTAGAACTAAGGCTTCCCCTATTTCCAGCACATTTTCTACTTCCTGGGGTGGTGCCTCTGCTTCCTCTAGCTATGCAACATATGCTCCTCCTTGACCAGCTTGTTCTGCTTCAGCACACTCAAAAGATCTGTGCCCCCACTTGTGGCACTTGTAGCACTAATAGGCAGCACCTCTACCTCAGCCATTTTCTTTTCCTCTCTAATATGGCCTTCCTCCTCTAATGTTGTCTCCTTTTTCTGTTGTCCCTGAAGTCTTGGCACTACTGCCCTCTTCACTTCTATTGGCAGTTTGTCCTCTGCCATAGGATTGTCCTCTTCCTCTACTGGTTCCTCATCCTCTTCTAGCATTCTGTTTTCTTATGATCTTCTCCTCTCCCTTCATGGCACTCTGGTATGCTTCTTCTATATTCCTTGGGGAAAGAATGCTTATCTCATCCAATATTTCCAGCCTTAGGCCATTCACATACCTGGCTGTCTTTTCCGAGGTATCCTCCATATACCCAGCTCTTAAGTTTACCTAGTAGAATTCTTCAGTATATTATTTCACTGTCATCCCTTTTTGCTTCAAATTTTGCACTTGCCAATGCAGTGAAATCTGGTAATCTTTGGGCAAAAATCTGCCCTTCATCTTGGCCATTTCTTTATTGGCAACTTATTATTCCCTCTTCTTTCGACTTAGACACTGTCCCACCACAAGGCTGTGTGTCCTTTCAACTTGGTTGTAGTGAACTTAACTCTCTGATCTTTGTTGGCCTCTTCACATTCGAAATATTTGTCTAATTCGCTGATCCAGTCCAACAGAACTTCTGTGGATAAGCTGCAACTATAATTTGGAATATCTGGCTTAGGCTTGTTGCTAGCTAATAGGACCGACCTCAACAATCTAATTTCCAATACTTCCTCATCAGATCCATCTTTCACAACTAAAGCTTCTTCTTTGTTGTCATCACCTACCTCCCGATCCCTTCTCCTTCCTGCTTCAACTGCCTCCAAACGAGTAGTAAGGATCCTGATTTCCTCCCAGAATCCTTCCTCTACTACTCTCCGAGCACCTCTTCCACGTCCTCATCTTCCAACTTCCATTTTTCCAAGAAACCTCCAAAACCTGCTCTGATACCACAATTTTATGGGACCATCCCTTTGAAAACTTTACGATTCTATTAAATGATTAATACAATAATTTGTATGGTGATTAAATGGATAATACACCCAGCGGATTAGTGGTAGATATTTTGGTGATTGTATTAATGATCTGGTACTTAGTATTTACCGTGAGGGAAAAACTATCCCTGTCTCGAGATGTGCGATCCCGCCTTTGGTTTACTCCCTCATTCCTCGTTCACTTGGCATTCTAGTTGTTCTCTGTTGTTTGGGAGGGTTTCTCGACTGTTCTATGGTGACTGTGGTAATTTTGGTTCGATGGTGCTCTAGTTTCAATCTTTGTTCCAGCCACTGGTCCTGTTAGTGGTCTGTTGTTTGGTTGCTCTGACTTCTGGTTATTGTGAATGCTTTCTGTGGTCACTAGTTCATATATGCTCTTATTTTTATGCTATTTTTTCCATCTGCTGGGCTCCTTTGTCATTTAACTGCAAATGCTTCAGGTTTCCACCATTAAGGGTCTTGGCATTTGGTCTTAGCTTCTCCGTAGACAATGGTAAGTCCTCTCTCCATGATTTTCTTACCCTATCATATTTTCTATGATTCTAAAGGTCTCACTCCCATGTGAGCAGAGTACCCTTGGTGGTTGGAAATCGGTCGTGGCTTTGTTTCAACCCACTGCTACCTTCCAGGTATTTGCAAAACCCTCTTTTTGTCTGTTCCTTTTTTTTTATGATTCCACACTCTCAGGCCTATAATGATTTTGGTGGTGGATTTTGCAGGTGGCTCATCGGCACTTAGGTTATGGTCTAATGCTTTGTTCCACAGCTTCGATGACTACTAACCCAAACGGGTAGGGTCTGGTCCTGCTTTTCCTTGTTTATGCTTAGGGTTTTGTTTCTCTTAGCTGAGCCTCCACTTTCCTCCTTGGTGTATTGATAGGTAAACTCTATCCATATGTTTAGGGTATGAAACCCTCTATCTATAGTGATCTTGGCACTATAGATTGGCTTACCCTGCCAGTACTGTTGGGGTTTTGAGTCCGATTTAATTATTTAAATATGTGATATAATTTATCCATAGAACTTCATTCTACTCTTTTGAATATTGTATAAATGCTACAGTGTGTTATTTTAATGAAAAGAAAATTTTTTACAACATTTTGGTGGAATTGTTACCTGATGGTATTTTTGACAATTTTGTGCTTGCAAGGAACCCTTTGGACATTCTACGTTTGTATTTGTAAAATGTATAATCTGGCTCGATGTCTGTAGGCCTGTAACTTCTTCTAGAAGCTTTCTTTCTTTGTTTCTTTCCTTTGATTCTTACTATGACCTCCTTTGAGGAGTTGATGTGCTCACTCCCACCGATTCACGGTTTCATCAGTTCTATTGCTACTCATATGCCTACAATGAAATGATGTTTCACCAGTCCCTAACACAATATTTCTTAAATGCATTCAATATTGTTATGTAATGAGGAAACAAATAAATGAAATGAAAATAGTCTCAGTTGCGATTGGACACAGATGATCTGAAAAATTCCTGTGTGTTTTTTGTATTTCAATTTTTCCGCTCTTCTTCAAAAATCAACCCCATAATGATTTCCTATGTTTTCTTTTATATGACTTGTTAAACAATTTTAGAAAACTATTAACAGTTACATACAGTTACTCTAGAAACTATCAATTTTCCATTTATCTAGTTTCTAAGATTAATTAGAAAAGGAAAACAGAGTTTTGTTTTTTTCTGTAAATAAATAAAACAAAACTCCTTAACAGAAAACATAACCAAAACTGATGCTGTGTCCTAACTGTTGGCAACTAGGAAATAAAAACAAAACATTAAAAAAAAAAATATATATATATATATATATTTATTTAGGTACAATGACCTGTCAACCAACCAACCTGTAACATGTAAGACAAACACCTATCTTCCTATTTACCCTAAGATGGATGCTCCTGCATCATCAAATCTCTTGAGATGCAAAACTCTTTTAGAGTGAAAGGGGATTTAATTCCTCTTGGCCCTTGGTAGATTCAGAGTTAAGATGGATATAAGCTGATGTATAATGTAAATAAATATTTAAATTTTAAAATGTTGGACACCTAATCCTTTAAGAGTTGGTGTATAATGTAAATAAATATTTAAATTTAAAATTGTTGGACATCTAATCCTCTACGAGTTGGTGTGGAATGTAAATAGATATTTAAATTTTAAAATGTTGGACACCTGTTGAGGGCCCGGAGATCGGGTCATCAACAAGGGGGATACCCACCCGGTCCGGACCCTGGTTGAAGGCTCCTTGCCCGTTTGGTGTAGCAGGTCCGACTGGGGATAATGGGACCAGCTTCCCAATCTAAAGGTTATGTGTGTGTGTGTAGATTTTGATTATGCTGATTCTGGAAGTATTTTAGAGCTAACTCAAATCTAATTAGTAAACAGACTCTATACTACTGTAATCTAATGAAAACAACACATCTAATCTACGCTAACCTGGGATATATCTCTTCTATTATGCGATCTAAAAAGATTTCGAACAATAACTGGTAATAAAGATCATTCAGCTATCATAAGAATATGAACCATTTAAGATAAACCATTCTGCATAAGAAGTTAGGCAAAACAGTTGTGAACAGCATATTGCATAATAAGTCATTCATATGTCAAGCATAAACAGATGATTCCACCGTACAGAAGTGCCAAATGTTAACCCAGACATTCATGCATTCACATATAAACAACTAAAACTGAATATCACTCTAAGAATATAAGCAGAAATTGGTCAAGAGATAAAAGTACCATTTATGACTGATTTCACTCACAAACTTCAAGCAATGGCGATTTATCTCTACTTACTTCTAACATCTACCAAGAGTACAGAAGTGCAACATCAGTAGCAGACATTAAAATGCAAACATAAATAAATCTCGATCCTTCCATTCATCAAAACCTCCTCTGAGGGTGCAGAAGTGCATGTTCCGAGGACAAGTTTTTGACAAATTTCTAGACCCTTCTCTAAATGCATGATAAGGGTTAAAATACTACTTCCTAATTCTAATAATAGTATCATTACAAAATTTCAGGATACGGTTTTCAAATGACCGTCCTTTTTCTAATCTAGTTAAAACAGAGAAAAAACAACATTCTAAATGAAATCACTTATGAACTTGGTCTTTAAAGTTGCAAGTATCCAGCATAGGCTTGAGGAGAGTCGGTTGACTGACTTCTGTGCTGAGCTAGGCTGCGAAAACGGAATCTACAAGAGTTGGCGCTAACTTCTCGGCTGCGTTTGTAATGCATTTCACCATCATCCATTGGCTGTGTGGTTTAACCAAATACATCCAGTAACATTCCCAATTCAATCTAGCCAATGCTTGGATTGCCTTCCCTTTTGCCAGTGCTTTCTGCCTCCATTCTGTTTCCAGTTGCAACTTGTTTGGTAGGTACCCCGGGGTGGTCTCTGCAATTAAATTTGCCCTGTGTAAATTCTCATTTACACAGTCGATAAGAGTGCTTGCCTATGTCGCTGCTGTCTCTGCTGCCTGCTCCGCCCTTGTGATTTGATCGTCCCATTTATTAAAGAGCAACTCTTTATGGTTTTCGTTAATTCTGGGTGCACCTGCTCTTTTCCCTTCCTCTCCATCTTGCCAAGTCAAATATTCTGTCACCCTCTTGTCTTTCTGATCATAGTCACTCCGCAGATCCACTACTTGACTGGTGATTTTGTCGCTCAACGCACAATAGTGGCTCCACTGTGATATTTTACATCCCAAATCTTCCTGTTGCTGCAGTAGTTGCTCGTTCAAACCAATAGATTCTGAGATAAACTCTGCCAGCTTAGGTTCATCTTTGTGTGCTTCTTGCAAAGTCTGCAATTGTTTTTCTTTTCCTTTGAGACTCCTTTGATAGCGTATCTGCATCCGTTGAAAGTCTTCCTGTAGCTTTTCTAGCTGTATGGAAGCTTCAGTGTTCGCGTTGGCTTGTTGCAACTGTTGTTGTAGCGGCTGTATATGATTTTCTTGTTCCTTTAATAGTTGCTGAACTTCAGAGGCCTTATCAATAGTTGCAAAAGCATACGCTCCTGCAATCTGAGACAGCTTCGTAAGATTTTCCGTTGGATTATTATTGGGGTCTTTCCATAAGACGTCCAAATGTTCAGCCTCTTGAGACAATGTATTTTCAAGCTTTATTTTCTTTCCCTGTCTCCTTACAACTACTTTGTGTTGGGGACTATAGAACACATCCAGTGGGGGAATTTCTTCTACGTTAAGTAGAAGTTCTGAAGCTGGAGCGATAGGAAGGTGTTCAGCTTCTGTGGCATTACTGACCATGGTCGAAACGACTTCTTGCACCACATGTGTATTATTCACAGGTGTTTTCGGGACTGGCCCTTCAAGATTGATCAATTCATTGAAGGTTTCCCACTCTTTATCTAGCTCTGTCGTGACAAGTGGTGCTTCGATGACAGGAGGGGGGACATCTCTTGGTGGTGAGGTGATAACTTGATGCTGAGACATTGCGCTTGACTGAGCTGTGTCTTTGGTTGTTTCTTCGTTTTTTCCTTGGTCGCGAACAGACTCTTCAGGATGCTCAGATACTTCTTGCGCGACGTTGGACTTAGATTTGGAAGTGCTGGAGTTTTCACTGAGGCTGATGCTTGGAGTTGGTTCTCTGGTAGGTAGACGCAGCCTCTCTAGTGGAATACTGGCAAGCCTTCTTTCTCTATATAACTTGAATTTTTGGAGGTCATCTGGAGATAGCCTCGACTGAGCTTCCCGCAAGATTTCTTTGAGCGAGCTTTTACTCTGAAATAGATCATCAAACGGATCTTTCCTTCCAGAGAACACTCTTATCTTGACGTTCGTTGTGAATTCTTGGGCCACATCATTTGGGTCGAATGGCCTCATTGGGAACTTAAATAATTGAAGACACGTCACATTCTCCACCTCGCCAAAAGCGTGTCCTACATCGAACAAAGAGAAGGCCCCACAAGTAACGGGAAATGGAGGCCATATGGCCTTCTTCTTGTCCTTTAGGTCTTTGGTTAGGCCGCCTTCAGAACAAGTTTGATAAGCGATTTCCCGAGCCAAAAGTTTATCAGGGACATATAGCGGTAGGACATGTGGAGGTACAGTGCTTCCAAAAACTCTAATGTAAGTAAACCATTCTTCCCCAAACCATCTCGCGACGGGGATGATGTCAATTTGGGCCTCGGGGGAGCACCTTGGGGGGTCCTTATCATATATCATTCTATATAGGGGCAAAATAACCCCATGGCAAATCTGGTAAAAGTGAGGGGTAAACTGGGAATCCCATAAGGTCTTATGATAAACATGGATGGGAAATGGGTCTTGGTTAGTCCATTTCCACCCCATAATAGGGAATTCAGATACAAGACAAACGGAATCCATAATATAGGCAGACAGATAAAAAGGAGGATAGACCCTTTGAGAAAAGGATCTCTTAGACCGATAATTGATAACAGCCGTGTATAGAGTATCAGAAAGGATTTTGGCCCAATCTAGGATATCGGCGTTAGTGGCAGCATCAATTAAGGGCAGCCATTCAGATGAAAATTTGTTGATATCCGGCATCCCAAATAACCTACAGAGCATGGCCGCAGCAAAACAATATGGAGAGGTGAGGGAACCAGTGCTGTACATACCGTTTTTATCCTTTTTAAGCAGCCCGTCCCTTCTAGACCATTCTTTAGTGGTGTCTGATAGATCTGGATTCTCCACCGCGAAATCCTAAACAATTTGTGCATTATAGGTCACTTGCGGTTCAGGGAGATGATACATAAGCTTCAAATCTTGCGCAGCAAACGATCCCATGACTCCATGTCCATGAACTTTGAATTGTCTGTTTTTCAATTCTGCATCATCCAGTATCCACTTGATCATATCTGTGTATGGTAGAATCTTGGGCCTTGCCGCTATTCTGTGAAGGAACGAACATGCTAGGTCTTCCAAGGATGCCTCAGAAGAGCGTGGTGCACCCGCGACAGCAGTCACCTTCATTATTCTAGGCTTTTCTTCCTCTAGCAGCCTGTACATGCCTTCCCATGTTGATATTCCTACGTCCTTGTTACAGGCTGTGTCTGTGTACAGGGGCGCCATCTCCTTGGTCTTCTCCCTCGCTTCGGAGCTTTGAGCTCTATTCTTCTTTCCCATTTCTCTTTGCGTTTCTGTCTGAGACGTCTTAGCGTTTTGTTCCTGTAGATTACGAGTGAAATGGAAATGACTGATTCAGAAAGGTGATGAGAGAGTTTTAAATGCAAGAGATAAAGCAAATATGCCACCTTATGTAAAGCAAATCTCCATCAAGGCACGCATCTTTAATCCATTAAATAACTGACAACTAATTCATTTACTATCATTAAAAGTGCATGATTTTGGGTCAGATTATAGTAAGTGGTTTTTTCTTTGAATGGCGCGCCTGAAGGATTCGTACCGAAGTGATTTATGATTTGCTGACACAACCTCGCATGTCGCGCGATCGTTAAACGCCTCATCGCAAATCGCATGGATATGGCATCGCAGCGATCGCAATATCGCAGATCGCAGAAATTTGGTGTTTACCAAAACTTGCCTGGCTCGTTTCTGCGATATGCGATCTAGCGATCGGCGCTATCGCAGATCGGCGAATCTTAAAGCTTTTCCTTATGAGCATTACTATTTTGCGATGCGATGTCATTATTAATACGAGGATGGTGCGCATAAAAAGGGAAATGAAGGTGTTTCCTATCCTTTCTGCAATGCGACCTTAAAGGTTTTCTCTTTAATCATAGACTTAGGATTAAAATATCCAAGAGGCTTTTTCTAAGTGTATGATTGTGACTTCAAAAAGAAACTCTTGTTTTACCTAAAATTTAACTAAGGGTACCCATTCATTCAGTATCATGGTTGATATTTAAATGAATAAGGGGGGGTGTTGCTGGCCACAACAATTGGCGATTCACTTGGGAGAACCAGTTATCTCTGCTTTTGCATTTATGCTTTCAAACTCCTGAAAAAATTGTCTTAAAGAAAAACTTGAACTTTATTATAAAAAGATAAAGCAAATAATACTTTAAACTGTCAATGATGTTTCGTTTCAACCTGTTTCTACTTCAATTACTTGCGTCCTCAGCTTGTCTTTGCATTTAAATCAGCCATTACTTGGTCTTGTAAAACATAAAATAAAGTCTTCCCTATGTATCAGCTCTTTTTCAAATATGCTCCTTTGTCGCAGGTAGAGCCTCTGTTGCCAGCAGGCGTCCATAGCCTCGACAGGGTTACCTATTACCCAGTAATGATCCTTTATCCTGCTTAAGGTTATTTACAACTTTTTCAGAGAAAAACCCTTTTTTGAAACTTTTTCCTTTTTTATTCTCTAAAGAACAATGTCTTGGTTTGGTGGCCAAATTATGACACAGTCATTCACTTGACTTACACTTTTGCTGAACAAGCTGGCTCGTGATGAGTCCCCTTGTCTTTTGATTGCAACAATCTTGAGTCATTGCCCTGTTTTGGTAGACAGTTTTGGCAAAGTCAACAAGTTATAATATCTGTGATCATGATAAGTCGGCTCGCGATGAGACCTCTTATTCTTTGAGATATAGAGTCTTTTTTGGATTATTTCTCTGAATGCTGCATTTTCCTTTAGCAGGGAGGAAGTCAAATTTTCTTTCCTTAAGAAAGTTCTGGACGACAATGATAGGGTTGTTTTGGTCATGGTTGTTTCTATAGAGAATCTTTATTTTAATATTGATACCTTTCATTGTGCTGACCTAAAACAAATTCTCTACTAAGATCGCTTTCTTTAAATTTTTTGCAATTGAAACTATCATCATATCTAGGTTAAAGTTCTATTGATAATAAAGATCAAATTCCTAAAAGATCTGTTGTTCATAGAAGCAGAAGTTTCAAAAATATCTTTAACAGAGAAAAGGTGTCTTTAGTAAATGCCAAATGCCGTTAACCAGAGCAAACATTACTATGGAGGAAAATACTTCACGCGATGAGAGGCAAGCATTCCCTAGGGTTATGTACAAAATAACTTTGCCTATCAATTATTAAAAGCAAACCTAATAATCTAGCTAAATTACTCCTACTCCTATTCTAACTATATACAGAAAATCAACTATGTGAAATGATATTTCCAATGGAACCATGTATTCATTTTTATTCCTAGCCGTATGAAACTTTCAAACATCAGTGTAAAGAACCAAACTTTCCTTGGATCATAAATATTGGCTGTGGAATAAGAACATACAACCTCAATTGGAATTCCGTCTGATTTTCCTTTCTCATGAGAACTTTTTTCCAACTGGATACCTATTGGATCATAAAAATTGGGGTGAATTTCTGTTATGAATTGATGATCTCGCAACAGGAAGGATAACAAGTCAGATTGTAAAAATGATTTTTTAGTTTCAATGGCTTGTAACCTGTTTTTTGTTAACGCTGGGTTTTTTGCAATTTCGTTTGAAACGAAAGTACTCATACATAAATTGCTAAAACACAATCTACCAAAAGATTAAAAAATTGAAAAGAAATCCGATTTTGTACAAAATGGGTTCAGGTGATAAAAAGATGAATGATTATTTGTACAAATGTTGTTACAGCACAACTGGGATTTAATTGTAACATCTTGCTCCTCACAAGAACTGGCCAGGTCTTGTGAATCAGGGAATAAGTTATGACTGTGAACAGGAGTGGAGTTTTCCTCATGATATGAATCATAGATCGGGGTATTGTCTTGGATAGTAAAATCATGCAGATGATTTTTTACTTTGAGATGAGGGTCGTTTGGTATGATTTCTGATTCAAGCTGTTTCTCATTATCTCAACCTATCTGAGTTACTTGGGATAACTCAACAACATCATCGTTGTCAAAGTAACTATCACTAAAGACTCTACAGATTTCCCTAGGTTCCTCTTTTTCATTATATTTTTTAAGGCAAGGGAGGCCAAGCAACTCTTGTTTGACATTAATCAAAGGATGTGTTAAAGATGTCTCTTTATCTTGAAGACCTAATGATGAGTCGTTTGACTAACCCTCTGTGTTTTTTGAGACATCTTTAATGTTGGGCGGGGAAAAATTGTCATCACTAAAAACATCGGGATAAAGAGAAAAATGTGAATCTGGAATAATGCATTTGAAAACATCATCATAAAAAAAACCTTGTTCATCAGATCCATCATAAACATCAGGTTTTAGATCATACCTTTGTGCGCTGATACTTTTTGAAAGAGAAATAGTTCGTTGTTCTAACCTTGGCATCTGCATTCGTTGATTCGTAATGATATTGTCTGACTTTGTGTCAGAGTCATCTTCTGGTTCCAAGGTAGTTACTCTTTTAGTATTTTCGTTATTGTTCTCTGGCATTAGAGCATGCATGACTCCTAGGCTTTGCAGATTTTCTTCATTACAGATGATTTGGTTATTTGACTTGAAATGCTCATTCATATTAGAAGAAAATGAAACAAAGGTTGAACTAATTTCTGCTTGATCAGACATAGGAGGTAGGGAATACTCATCATAATCCGAAGATTCTTCATCAGTGAGCTCACCCTCATGATCGTACTTTAGGCATTTAAGATGAAATTGCATATTAAAATCCCTTACTGGTTCATCTTGCTTCCGTAGATAGTCAATTTCATCATACACCTGGTCGTAGTCATAATCATCAAATTCCAAAATGAAAGTCTTGACGAATTGGTCCCAGCTGTGGATTGATGCAACTGGGAGGGTTCTGCACCATTTTCTAGCTTCTGTTGTAAATGTAAGAGTAAAAATTCTGCACAAAACGCCTTCATCAATTCTCCGAATATCAGAACTTGAAACTTTTTTAATAAACTGAAGGGTGTGATTAAATGCAGAAGAATTATTCTTACCGTTGAATTTTACCTAAGACAAGAGTCTTACCACATCTGGTGGAGTGTTGGAAGAAGTAGGAACATGGATGCAACTCCAAATAGGAATTCTATGAGCAGCCATCCTGTTTCAAGCTTTATAATTTGGAAAACATTCCAACAGACACTATGCTCAGGCCCTCCTTCTAGCGCCAAATATGTTGAGGGCCCGGAGATCGGGTCAACAACAAGGGGGATACCCACCCGGTCCGGAACCTGGTTGGCGGCTCCTTGCCCGTTTGGTGTAGCGGGTCCGACTGGGGATAATGGGACCAGCTTCCCAATCTAAAGGTTATGTGTGTGTGTGTAGATTTTGATTATGCTGATTCTGGAAGTATTTTAGAGCTAACTCAAATCTAATTAGTAAACAGACTCTATACTACTGTAATCTAATGAAAACAACACATCTAATCTACGCTAACCCAGGATATATCTCTTCTATTATGCGATCTAAAAAGATTTCGAACAATAACTGGTAATAAAGATCATTCAGCTATCATAAGAATATGAACCATTTAAGATAAACCATTCTGCATAAGAAGTTAGGCAAAACAGTTGTGAACAGCATATCGCATAATAAGTCATTCATATGTCAAGCATAAACAAATGATTCCACCGTACAGAAGTGCCAAATGGTAACCCAGACATTCATGCATCCACATATAAACAACTAAAACTGAATATCACTCTAAGAATATAAGCAGAAATTGGTCAAGAGATAAAAGTACCATTTATGACTGATTTCACTCACAAACTTCAAGCAATGGCGATTTATCTCTACTTACTTCTAACATCTACCAAGAGTACAGAAGTGCAACATCAGTAGCAGACATTAAAATGCAAACATAAATAAATCTCGATCCTTCCATTCATCAAAACCTCCTCTGAGGGTGCAGAAGTGCATGTTCCGAGGACAAGTTTTTGACAAATTTCTGGACCCTTCTCTAAATGCATGAGAAGGGTTAAAATACTACTTCCTAATTCTAATAATAGTATCATTACAAAATTTCAGGATACGGTTTTCAAATGACCGTCCTTTTTCTAATCTAGTTAAAACAGAGAAAAAACAACATTCTAAATGAAATCACTTATGAACTTGGTCTTTAAAGTTGCAAGTATCCAGCATAGGCTTGAGGAGAGTCGGCTGACTGATTTCTGTGCTGAGCTGGGCTGCGAAAACGGCATCTACAAGAGCTGGCGCTAACTTCTCGGCTGCGTTTGTAATGCATTTCACCGTCATCCATTGGCTGTGTGGTTTAACCAAATACGTCCAGTAACATTCCCAATTCAGTCTGGCCAATGCTTGGATTGCCTTCCCTTTTGCCTGTGCTTTCTGCCTCCATTCTGTTTCCAGTTGCAACTTGTTTGGTAGGTACCCCGGGGTGGTCTCTGCAATTAAATTTGCCCTGTGTAAATTCTCATTTACACAGTCGATAAGAGTGCTTGCCTGTGTCGCTGCTGTCTCTGCTGCCTGCTCCGCCCTTGTGATTTGATCGTCCCATTTATTAAAGAGCAACTCTTTATGATTTTCGTTAATCCTGGGTGCACCTGCTCTTTTCCCTTCCTCATCATCTTGCCAAGTCAAATATTCTGTCACCCTCTTGTCTTTCTGATCATAGTCGCTCCGCAGATCCACTACTTGACTGGTGATTTTGTCGCTCAGCGCACAATAGTGGCTCCACTGTGATATTTTACGTCCCAACTCTTCCTGTTGCTGCAGTAGTTGCTCGTTCAAGCCGATAGATTCTGAGATAAACTCTGCCAGCTTAGGTTCATCTTTGTGCGCTTCTTGCAAAGTCTGCAATTGTTTTTCTTTTTCTTCGAGACTCCTTTGATAGCCTACCTGCATCCGTTGAAAGTCTTCCTGTAGCTTTTCTAGCTGTCTGGAAGCTTCAGTGTTCGCGTTGGCTTGTTGCAACTGTTGTTGTAGCAGCTGTATATGATTTTCTTGTTCCTTTAATAGTTGCTGAACTTCAGAGGCCTTATCAATAGTTGCAGAAGCATACGCTCCTGCAATCTGAGACAGCTTCGTAAGATTTTCCGTTGGATTATTATTGGGGTCTTTCCATAAGACGTCCAAATGTTCAGCCTCTTGAGACAGTGTATTTTCAAGCTTTCTTTTCTTTCTCTGTCTCCTTACAACTGCTTTGTGTTGGGGACTATAGAACACATCCAGTGGGGGAATTTCTTCTACGTTAAGTAGAAGTTCTAAAGCTGGAGCGATAGGAAGGTGTTCAGCTTCTGTGGCATTACTGACCATGGTCGAAACGACTTCTTGCACCACATGTGTATTATTCACAGGTGTTTTCGGGACTGGCCCTTCAAGATTGATCAATTCATTGAAGGTTTCCCACTCTTTATCTAGCTCTGTCGTGACAAGTGGTGCTTCGATGACAGGAGGGGGGACATCTCTTGGTGGTGAGGTGATAACTTGCTGCTGAGACATTGCACTTGATTGAGCTGTGTCTTTGGTTGTTTCTTCGTTTTTTCCTTGGTCGCGAACAGACTCTTCAGGATGCTCAGATACTTCTTGCGCGGCGTTGGACTTAGATTTGGAAGTGCTGGAGTTTTCACTGAGGCTGATGCTTGGAGTTGGTTCTCTGGTAGGTAGACGCAGCCTTTCTAGTGGAATACTGGCAAGCCTTCTTTCTCTATATAACTTGAATTTTTGGAGGTCATCTGGAGATAGCCTCGACTAAGCTTCCCGCAAGATTTCTTTGAGAGAGCTTTTACTCTGAAATAGATCATCAAACGGATCTTTCCTTCCAGAGAACACTCTTATCTTGACGTTCGTTGTGAATTCTTGGGCCACATCATTTGGGTCGAATGGCCTCATTGAGAACTTAAATAATTGAAGACACGTCACATTCTCCACCTCGCCAAAAGCGTGTCCTACATCGAACAAAGAGAAGGCCCCACAAGTAACGGGAAATGGAGGCCATATGGCCTTCTTCTTGTCCTTTAGGTCTTTGGTTAGGCCGCCTTCAGAACAAGTTTGATAAGCGATTTCCTGAGCCAAAAGTTTATCAGGGACATATAGGGGTAGGACATGTGGAGGTACAGTGCTTCCAAAAACTCTAATGTAAGTAAACCATTCTTCCCCAAACCATCTCGCGACGGGGATGATGTCAATTTGGGCCTCGGGGGAGCACCTTGGGGGGTCCTTATCATATATCATTCTATATAGGGGCAAAATAACCCCATGGCAAATCTGGTAAAAGTGAGGGGTAAACTGGGAATCCCATAAGGTCTTATGATAAACATGGATGGGCAATGGGTCTTGGGTAGTCCATTTCCACCCCATAATAGGGAATTCAGATACAAGACAAACGGAATCCATAATATAGGCAGAGAGATAAAAAGGAGGATAGACCCTTTGAGAAAAGGATCTCTTAGACCGGTAATTGATAACAGCCGTGTATAGAGTATCAGAAAGGATTTTGGCCCAATCTAGGATCTCGGCGTTAGTGGCAGCATCAATTAAGGGCAGCCATTCAGATGAAAACTTGTTGATATCCGGCATCCCAAATAACCTACAGAGCATGGCCGCAGCAAAACAATATGGAGAGGTGAGGGAACCAGTGTTGTACATACCGTTTTTATCCTTTTTAAGCGGCTCGTCCCTTCTAGACCATTCTTTAGTGGTGTCTGATAGATCTGGATTTTCCGCCGCGAACTTCTTAACAAATTGTGCATTATAGGTCACTTGCGGTTCAGGGAGATGATACATAAGCTTCAAATCTTGCGCAGCAAACGATCCCAGGACTCCATGTCCATGAACTTTGAATTGTCTGTTTTTCAATTCTGCATCATCCAGTATCCACTTGATCATATCTGTGTATGGTAGAATCTTGGGCCTTGCCGCTATTCTTTGAAGGAACGAACATGCTAGGTCTTCCAAGGATGCCTCAGAAGAGCGTGGTGCACCCGCGACAACAGTCACCTTCATTATTCTAGGCTTTTCTTCCTCTAGCAGCCTGTACATGCCTTCCCATGTTGATATTCCTGCGTCCTTGTTACAGGCTGTGTCTGTGTACAGGGGCGCCATCTCCTTGGTCTTCTCCCTCGCTTCGGAGCTTTGAGCTCTATTCTTCTTTCCCATTTCTCTTTGCGTTTCTGTCTGAGACGTCTTAGCGTTTTGTTCCTGCAGATTACGAGTGAAATGGAAATGACTGATTCAGAAAGGTGATGGGAGAGTTTTAAATGCAAGAGATAAAGCAAATATGCCACCTTACTTAAAGCAAATCTCCATCAAGGCACGCGTCTTTAATCCATTAAATAACTGACAACTAATTCATTTACTATCATTAAAAGTGCATGATTTTGGGTCAGATTATAGTAAGTGGTTTTTTCTTTGAATGGCGCGCCCGAAGGATTCGTACCGAAGTGATTTATGATTTGCTGACGCAACCTCGCATGTCGCGCGATCGTTAAACGCATCATCACAAATCGCATGGATATGGCATCGCAGCGATCGCAATATCGCAGATCGCAGAAATTTGGTGTTTACCAAAACTTGCCTGGCTCGTTTCTACGATATGCGATCTAGCGATCGGCGCTATCGCAGATCGGCGAATCTTAAAGTTTTTCCTTATGAGCATTACTATTTTGCGATGCGATGTCATTATTAATACGAGGATGGTGTGCATAAAAAGGGAAATGAAGGTGTTTCCTATCCTTTCTGCAATGCGACCTTAAAGGTTTTCTCTTTAATCATAGACTTAGGCTTAAAATATCCAAGAGGCTTTTTCTAAGCGTATGATTGTGACTTCAAAAAGAAACTCTTGTTTTACCTAAAAATTAACTAAGGGTCCCCATTCATTCAGTATCATGGTTGATACTTAATTGAATAAGGGGGGGTGTTGCTGGCCACAACAATTGGCGATTCACTTGGGAGAACCAGTTATCTCTGCTTTTACATTTATGCTTTCAAACTCCTGAAAAAATTGTCTTAAAGAAAAACTTGAACTTTATTATAAAAAGATAAAGCAAATAATACTTTAAACTGTCAATGATGTTTCGTTTCAACCTATTTCTACTTCAATTACTTGCGTCCTCAGCTTGTCTTTGCATTTAAATCAGTCATTACTTGGTCTTGTAAAACATAAAATAAAGTCTTCCCTATGTATCAGCTCTTTTTCAAATATGCTCCTTTGTCGCAGGTAGAGCCTCTGCTGCCAGCAGGCGTCCATAGCCTCGACAGGGTTACCTATTACCCAGTAATGATCCTTTATCCTGCTTAAGGTTATTTACAACTTTTTCAGAGAAAATCCCTTTTTTGACACTTTTTCCTTTTTTATTCTCTAAAGAACAATGTCTTGGTTTGGTGGCCAAATTATGACACAGTCATTCACTTGACTTACACTTTTGCTGAACAAGCTGGCTCGTGATGAGACCCCTTGTCTTTTGATTGCAACAATCTTGAGTCATTGCCCTGTTTTGGTAGACAGTTTTGGCAAAGTCAACAAGTTATAATATCTGTGATCATGATAAGCCGGCTCGCGATGAGACCTCTTATTCTTTGAGATATAGAGTCTTTTTTGGATTATTTCTCTGAATGTTGCATTTTCCTTTAGCAGGGAGGAAGTCAAATTTTCTTTCCTTAAGAAAGTTCTGGACGACAATGATAGGGCTGTTTTGGTCATGGCTGTTTCTATAGAGAATCTTTATTTTAATATTGATACCTTTCATTGTGCTGACCTAAAACAAATTCTCTACTGAGATCGCTTTCTTTAAATTTTTTGCAGTTGAAACTATCATCATATCTAGGTTAAAGTTCTATTGATAATAAAGATCAAATTCCTAAAATATCTGTTGTTCATAGAAGCAGAAGTTTCAAAAATATCTTTAACAGAGAAAAGGTGTCTTTTGTAAATGCCAAATGCCGTTAACCAGAGCAAACATTATTATGGAGGAAAATACTTCACGCGATGAGAGGCAAGCATTCCCTAGGGTTATGTACAGAATAACTTTGCCTATCAATTATTAAAAGCAAACCTAATAATCTAGCTAAATTACTCCTACTCCTATTCTAACTATATACAGAAAATCAACTATGTGAAATGATATTTCCAATGGAACCATGTATTCATTTTTATTCCTAGCCGTATGAAACTTTCAAACATCAGTGTAAAGAACCAAACTTTCCTTGGATCATAAATATTGGTTGTGGAATAAGAACATACAACCTCAATTGGAATTCCGTCTGATTTTCCTTTCTCATGAGAACTTTTTTCCAACTAGATACCTATTGGATCATAAAAATTGGGGTGAATTTCTGTTATGAATTGATGATCTCACAACAGGAAGGATAACAAGTCAGATTGTAAAAATGATTTTTTAGTTTCAATGGCTTGTAACCTGTTTTTTGTTAACGCTGGGTTTTTTGCAATTTCGTTTGAAACGAAAGTACTCATACATAAATTGCTAAAACACAATCTACCAAAAGATCGAAAAATTGAAAAGAAATCCGATTTTGTACAAAATGGGTTCAGGTGATAAAAAGATGAATGATTATTTGTACAAATATTGTTACAGCACAACTGGGATTTAATTGTAACATCTTGCTCCTCACAAGAACTGGCTAGGTCTTGTGAATCAGGGAATAAGTTATGACTGTGAACAGGAGTGGAGTTTTCCTCATGATATGAATCATAGATCGGGGTATTGTCTTGGATAGTAAAATCATGCAGATGATTTTTTACTTTGAGATGAGGTTCGTTTGGTATGATTTCTGATTCATGTTGTTTCTCATTATCTGAACCTATCTGAGTTACTTGGGATAACTCAACAACATCATCGTTGTCAAAGTAACTATCACTAAAGACTCTACAGATTTCCCTAGGTTCCTCTTTTTCATTATATTTTTTAAGGCAAGGGAGGCCAAGCAGCTCTCGTTTGACATTAATCAAAGGATGTGTTAAAGATGTCTCTTTATCTTGAAGACCTAATGATGAGTCGTTTGAGTAACCCTCTGTGTTTTTTGAGACATCTTTAATGTTGGGCGGGGAAAAATTGTCATCACTAAAAACATCGGGATAAAGAGAAAAATGTGAATCTGGAATAATGCATTTGAAAACATCATCATAAGAAAAAAAATCTTGTTCATCAGATCCATCATAAACATCAGGTTTTAGATCATACCTTTGTGCGCTGATGCTTTTTGAAAGAGAAATAGTTCGCTGTTCTAACCTTGGCATCTGCATTCGTTGATTCGTAATGATATTGTCTGACTTTGTGTCAGAGTCATCTTTTGGTTCCAAGGTAGTTACTCTTTCAGTATTTTCGTTATTGTTCTCTGGCATTAGAGCATGCATGACTCCTAAGCTTTGCAGATTTTCTTCATTACGGATGATTTGGTTATTTGACTTGAAATGCTCATTCATATTAGAAGAAAATGAAACAAAGGTTGAACTAATTTCTGCTTGATCAGACATAGGAGGTAGGGAATACTCATCATAATCCGAAGATTCTTCATCAGTGAGCTCACCCTCATGATCGTACTTTAGGCATTTAAGATGAAATCGCATATTAAAATCCCTTACTGGTTCATCTTGATTCCGTAGATAGTCAATTTCATCATACACCTGGTCGTAGTCATAATCATCAAATTCCAAAATGAAAGTCTTGACGAATTGGTCCCAGCTGTGGATTGATGCAACTGGGAGGGTTCTGCACCATTTTCTAGCTTCTGCTGTAAATGTAAGAGTAAAAATTCTGCACAAAACGCCTTCATCAATTCTCTGAATATCAGAACTTGAAACTTTTTTAATAAACTGAAGGGTGTGATTAAATGCAGAAGAATTATTCTTACCATTGAATTTTACCTGAGACAAGAGTCTTACCACATCTGGTGGAGTGTTGGAAGAAGTAGGAACATGGATGCAACTCCAAATAGGAATTCTATGAGCAGCCATCCTGTTTCAAGCTTTATAATTTGGAAAACATTCCAACAGACACTATGCTCAGGCCCTCCTTCTAGCGCCAATTATGTTGAGGGCCCGGAGATCGGGTCATCAACAAGGGGGATACCCACCCGGTCCGGAACCTGGTTGGCGGCTCCTTGCCCGTTTGGTGTAGCGGGTCCGACTGGGGATAATGGGACCAGCTTCCCAATCTAAAGGTTATGTGTGTGTGTGTAGATTTTGATTATGCTGATTCTGGAAGTATTTTAGAGCTAACTCAAATCTAATTAGTAAACAGACTCTATACTACTGTAATCTAATGAAAACAACACATCTAATCTACGCTAACCCGGGATATATCTCTTCTATTATGCGATCTAAAAAGATTTCGAACAATAACTGGTAATAAAGATCATTCAGCTATCATAAGAATATGAACCATTTAAGATAAACCATTCTGCATAAGAAGTTAGGCAAAACAGTTGTGAACAGCATATCGCATAATAAGTCATTCATATGTCAAGCATAAACAGATGATTCCACCGTACAGAAGTGCCAAATGGTAACCCAGACATTCATGCATTCACATATAAACAACTAAAACTGAATATCACTCTAAGAATATAAGCAGAAATTGGTCAAGAGATAAAAGTACCATTTATGACTGATTTCACTCACAAACTTCAAGCAATGGTGATTTATCTCTACTTACTTCTAACATCTACCAAGAGTACAGAAGTGCAACATCAGTAGCAGACATTAAAATGCAAACATAAATAAATCTCGATCCTTCCATTCATCAAAACCTCCTCTGAGGGTGCAGAAGTGCATGTTCCGAGGACAAGTTTTTGACAAATTTCTGGACCCTTCTCTAAATGCATGAGAAGGGTTAAAATACTACTTCCTAATTCTAATAATAGTATCATTACAAAATTTCAGGATACGGTTTTCAAATGACCGTCCTTTTTCTAATCTAGTTAAAACAGAGAAAAAACAACATTCTAAATGAAATCACTTATGAACTTGGTCTTTAAAGTTGCAAGTATCTAGCATAGGCTTGAGGAGAGTCGGCTGACTGATTTCTGTCCTGAGCTGTGCTGCGAAAACGGCATCTACAAGAGCTGGCGCTAACTTCTCGGCTGCGTTTGTAATGCATTTCACCATCATCCATTGGCTGTGTGGTTTAACCAAATACGTCCAGTAACATTCCCAATTCAGTCTAGCCAATGCTTGGATTGCCTTCCCTTTTGCCTGTGCTTTCTGCCTCCATTCTGTTTCCAGTTGCAACTTGTTTGGTAGGTACCCCGGGGTGGTCTCTGCAATTAAATTTGCCCTGTGTAAATTCTCATTTACACAGTCGATAAGAGTGCTTGCCTGTGTCGTTGCTGTCTCTGCTGCCTACTCCGCCCTTGTGATTTGATCGTCCCATTTATTAAAGAGCAACTCTTTATGGTTTTCGTTAATTCTGGGTGCACCTGCTCTTTTCCCTTCCTCGCCATCTTGCCAAGTCATATATTCTGTCACCCTCTTGTCTTTCTGATCATAGTCGCTCCGCAGATCCACTACTTGACTGGTGATTTTGTCGCTCAGCGCACAATAGTGGCTCCACTGTGATATTTTACGTCCCAACTCTTCCTGTTGCTGCAGTAGTTGCTCGTTCAAGCCGATAGATTCTGAGATAAACTCTGCCAGCTTAGGTTCATCTTTGTGCGCTTCTTGCAAAGTCTGCAATTGTTTTTCTTTTTCTTCGAGACTCCTTTGATAGTCTATCTGCATCTGTTGAAAGTCTTCCTGTAGCTTTTCTAGCTGTCTGGAAGCTTCAGTGTTCGCGTTGGCTTGTTGCAACTGTTGTTGTAGCAGCTGTATATGATTTTCTTGTTCCTTTAATAGTTGCTGAACTTCAAAGGCCTTATCAATAGTTGCAGAAGCATATGCTCCTGCAATCTGAGACAGCTTCGTAAGATTTTCCGTTGGATTATTATTGGGGTCTTTCCATAAGACGTCAAAATGTTCAGTGTCTTGAGACAGTGTATTTTCAAGCTTTCTTTTCTTTCTCTGTATCCTTACAACTGCTTTGTGTTGGGGACTATAGAACACATCCAGTGGGGGAATTTCTTCTACGTTAAGTAGAAATTCTAAAGCTGGAGCGATAGGAAGGTGTTCAGCTTCTGTGGCATTACTGACCATGGTCAAAACGACTTCTTGCACCACATGTGTATTATTCACAGGTGTTTTCGGGACTGGCCCTTCAAGATTGATCAATTCATTGAAGGTTTCCCACTCTTTATCTAGCTCTGTCGTGACAAGTGGTGCTTCGATGACAGGAGGGGGGACATCTCTTGGTGGTGAGGTGATAACTTGCTGCTGAGACATTGCACTTGACTGAGCTGTGTCTTTGGTTGTTTCTTCGTTTTTTCCTTGGTCGCGAACAGACTCTTCAGGATGCTCAGATACTTCTTGCGCGGCGTTGGACTTAGATTTGGAAGTGCTGGAGTTTTCACTGAGGCTGATGCTTGGAGTTGGTTCTCTGGTAGGTAGACGCAGCCTCTCTAGTGGAATACTGGCAAGCCTTCTTTCTCTATATAACTTGAATTTTTGGAGGTCATCTGGAGATAGCCTCGACTGAGCTTCCCACAAGATTTCTTTGAGCGAGCTTTTACTCTGAAATAGATCATCAAACGGATCTTTCCTTCCAGAGAACACTCTTATCTTGACGTTCGTTGTGAATTCTTGGGCCACATCATTTGGGTCGAATGGCCTCATTGGGAACTTAAATAATTGAAGACACGTCACATTCTCCACCTCGCCAAAAGCGTGTCCTACATCGAACAAAGAGAAGGCCCCACAAGTAATGGAAAATGGAGGCCATATGGCCTTCTTCTTGTCCTTTAGGTCTTTGGTTAGGCCGCCTTCAGAACAAGTTTGATAAGCGATTTCCCGAGCCAAAAGTTTATCAGGGACATATAGGGGTAGGACATGTGGAGGTACAGTGCTTCCAAAAACTCTAATGTAAGTAAACCATTCTTCCCCAAACCATCTCGCGACGGGGATGATGTCAATTTGGGCCTCGGGGAGCACCTTGGGGGGTCCTTATCATATATCATTCTATATAGGGGCAAAATAACCCCATGGCAAATCTGGTAAAAGTGAGGGGTAAACTGGGAATCCCATAAGGTCTTATGATAAACATGGATGGGCAATGGGTCTTGGGTAGTCCATTTCCACCCCATAATAGGGAATTCAGATACAAGACAAACAGAATCCATAATATAGGCAGATAGATAAAAAGGAGGATAGACCCTTTGAGAAAAGGATCTCTTAGACCGGTAATTGATAACAACCGTGTATAGAGTATCAGAAAGGATTTTGGCCCAATCTAGGATCTCGGCGTTAGTGGCAGCATCAATTAAGGGCAGCCATTCAGATGAAAACTTGTTGATATCCGGCATCCCAAATAACCTACAGAGCATGGCCGCAGCAAAACAATATGGAGAGGTGAGGGAACCAGTGCTGTACATACCGTTTTTATCCTTTTTAAGCGGCTCGTCCCTTCTAGACCATTCTTTAGTGGTGTCTGATAGATCTGGATTCTCCGCCGCGAACTTCTTAACAAATTGTGCATTATAGGTCACTTGCGGTTCAGGGAGATGATACATAAGCTTCAAATCTTGCGCAGCAAACGATCCCAGGACTCCATGTCCATGAACTTTGAATTGTTTGTTTTTCAATTCTGCATCATCCAGTATCCACTTGATCATATCTGTGTATGGTAGAATCTTGGGCCTTGCCGCTATTCTGTGAAGGAACGAACATGCTAGGTCTTCCAAGGATGCCTCAGAAGAGTGTGGTGCACCCGCGACAGTAGTCACCTTCATTATTCTAGGCTTTTCTTCCTCTAGCAGCCTGTACATGCCTTCCCATGTTGATATTCCTGCGTCCTTGTTACAGGCTGTGTCTGTGTACAGGGGCGCAATCTCCTTGGTCTTCTCCCTCGCTTCGGAGCTTTGAGCTCTATTCTTCTTTCCCATTTCTCTTTGCGTTTCTGTCTGAGACATCTTAGCATTTTGTTCCTGCAGATTACGAGTGAAATGGAAATGACTGATTCAGAAAGGTGATGGGAGAGTTTTAAATGCAAGAGATAAAGCAAATATGCCACCTTACGTAAAGCAAATCTCCATCAAGGCACGCGTCTTTAATCCATTAAATAACTGACAACTAATTCATTTACTATCATTAAAAGCGCATGATTTCGGGTCAGATTATAGTAAGTGGTTTTTTCTTTGAATGGCGCGCCCGAAGGATTCGTACCGAAGTGATTTATGATTTGCTGACACAACCTCACATGTCGCGCGATCATTAAACGCATCATCGCAAATCGCATGGATGTGGCATCGCAGCGATCGCAATATCGCAGATCGCAAAAATTTGGTGTTTACCAAAACTTGCCTGGCTCGTTTCTGCGATATGCGATCTAGCGATCGGCGCTATCGCAGATCGGAGAATCTTAAAGTTTTTCCTTATGAGCATTACTATTTTGCGATGCGATGTCATTATTAATACGAGGATGGTGCGCATAAAAAGGGAAATGAAGGTGTTTCCTATCCTTTCTGCAATGCGACCTTAAAGGTTTTCTCTTTAATCATAGACTTAGGCTTAAAATATCCAAGAGGCTTTTTCTAAGCGTATGATTGTGACTTCAAAAAGAAACTCTTGTTTTACCTAAAATTTAACTAAGGGTCCCCATTCATTCAGTATCATGGTTGATACTTAATTGAATAAGGGGGGGTGTTGCTGGCCACAACAATTGGCGATTCACTTGGGAGAACCAGTTATCTCTGCTTTTACATTTATGCTTTCAAACTCCTGAAAAAAATGTCTTAAAGAAAAACTTGAACTTTATTATAAAAAGATAAAGCAAATAATACTTTAAACTGTCAATGATGTTTCGTTTCAACCTGTTTCTACTTCAATTACTTGCGTCCTCAGCTTGTCTTTGCATTTAAATCAGTCATTACTTGGTCTTGTAAAACATAAAATAAAGTCTTCCCTATGTATCAGCTCTTTTTCAAATATGCTCCTTTGTCACAGGTAGAGCCTCTGCTGCCAGCAAGCGTCCATAGCCTCGACAGGGGTACCTATTACCCAGTAATGACCCTTTATCCTGCTTAAGGTTATTTACAACTTTTTCAGAGAAAATCCCTTTTTTGACACTTTTTCCTTTTTTATTCTCTAAAGAACAATGTCTTGGTTTGGTGGCCAAATTATGACACAGTCATTCACTTGACTTACACTTTTGCTGAACAAGCTGGCTCGTGATGAGACCCCTTGTCTTTTGATTGCAACAATCTTGAGTCATTGCCCTGTTTTGGTAGACAGTTTTGGCAAAGTCAGCAAGTTATAATATCTGTGATCATGATAAGCCGGCTCACGATGAGACCTCTTATTCTTTGAGATATAGAGTCTTTTTTGGATTATTTCTCTGAATGTTGCGTTTTCCTTTAGCAGGGAGGAAGTCAAATTTTCTTTCCTTAAGAAAGTTCTGGACGACAATGATAGGGCTGTTTTCGTCATGGCTGTTTCTATATAGAATCTTTATTTTAATATTGATACCTTTCATTGTGCTGACCTAAAACAAATTCTCTACTGAGATCGCTTTCTTTAAATTTTTTGCAGTTGAAACTATCATCATATCTAGATTAAAGTTCTATTGATAATAAAGATCAAATTCCTAAAAGATCTGCTGTTCATAGAAGCAGAAGTTTCAAAAATATCTTTAACAGAGAAAAGGTGTCTTTAGTAAATGCCAAATGCCGTTAACCAGAGCAAACATTATTATGGAGGAAAATACTTCACGCGATGAGAGGCAAGCATTCCCTAGGGTTATGTACAGAATAACTTTGCCTATCAATTATTAAAAGCAAACCTAATAATCTAGCTAAATTACTCCTACTCCTATTCTAACTATATACAGAAAATCAACTATGTGAAATGATATTTCCAATGGAACCATGTATTCATTTTTATTCCTAGCCGTATGAAACTTTCAAACATCAGTGTAAAGAACCAAACTTTCCTTGGATCATAAATATTGGTTGTGGAATAAGAACATACAACCTCAATTGGAATTCCGTCTGATTTTCCTTTCTCATGAGAACTTTTTTCCAACTGGATACCTATTGGATCATAAAAATTGGGGTGAATTTCTGTTATGAATTGATGATCTCGTAACAGGAAGGATAACAAGTCAGATTGTAAAAATGATTTTTTAGTTTCAATGGCTTGTAACCTGTTTTTTGTTAACGCTGAGTTTTTTGTAATTTCGTTTGAAATGAAAGTACTCATACATAAATTGCTAAAACACAATCTACCAAAAGATCGAAAAATTGAAAAGAAATCTGATTTTGTACAAAATGGGTTCAGGTGATAAAAAGATGAATGATTATTTGTACAAATATTGTTACAACACAACTGGGATTTAATTGTAACATCTTGCTCCTCACAAGAACTGGCCAGGTCTTGTGAATCAGGGAATAAGTTATGACTGTGAATAGGAGTGGAGTTTTCCTCATGATATGAATCATAGATCGGGGTATTGTCTTGGATAGTAAAATCATGCAGATGATTTTTTACTTTGAGATGAGGGTCGTTTGGTATGATTTCTGGTTCAAGCTGTTTCTCATTATCTGAACCTATCTGAGTTACTTGGGATAACTCAACAACATCATCGTTGTCAAAGTAACTATCACTAAAGACTCTACAGATTTCCCTAGGTTCCTCTTTTTCATTATATTTTTTAAGGCAAGGGAGGCCAAGCAGCTCTCGTTTGACATTAATCAAAGGATGTGTTAAAGATGTCTCTTTATCTTGAAGACCTAATGATGAGTCGTTTGAGTAACCCTCTGTGTTTTTTGAGACATCTTTAATGTTGGGCGGGGAAAAATTGTCATCACTAAAAACATCGGGATAAAGAGAAAAATGTGAATCTGGAATAATGCATTTGAAAACATCATCATAAGAAAAAAAAGCTTGTTCATCAGATACATCATAAACATCAGGTTTTAGATCATACCTTTGTGCGCTGATGCTTTTTGAAAGAGAAATAGTTCGTTGTTCTAACCTTGGCATTTGCATTCGTTGATTCGTAATGATATTGTCTGACTTTGTGTCAGAGTCATCTTCTGGTTCCAAGGTAGTTACTCTTTCAGTATTTTCGTTATTGTTCTCTGGCATTAGAGCATGCATGACTCCTAGGCTTTGCATATTTTCTTCATTACAGATGATTTGGTTATTTGACTTGAAATGCTCATTCATATTAGAAGAAAATGAAACAAAGGTTGAACTAATTTCTGCTTGATCAGACATAGGAGGTAGGGAATACTCATCATAATCCGAAGATTCTTCATCAGTGAGCTCACCCTCATGATCGTACTTTAGGCATTTAAGATGAAATCGCATATTAAAATCCCTTACTGGTTCATCTTGCTTCCGTAGATAGTCAATTTCATCATACACCTGGTTGTAGTCATAATCATCAAATTCCAAAATGAAAGTCTTAACGAATTGGTCCCAGCTGTGGATTGATGCAACTGGGAGGGTTCTGCACCATTTTCTAGCTTCTGCTGTAAATGTAAGAGTAAAAATTCTGCACAAAACACCTTCATCAATTCTCTGAATATCAGAACTTGAAACTTTTTTAATAAACTGAAGGGTGTGATTAAATGCAGAAGAATTATTCTTACCGTTGAATTTTACCTGAGACAAGAGTCTTACCACATCTGGTGGAGTGTTGGAAGAAGTAGGATCATGGATGCAACTCCAAATAGGAATTCTATGAGCAGCCATCCTGTTTCAAGCTTTATAATTTGGAAAACATTCCAACAGACACTATGCTCAGGCCCTCCTTCTAGCGCCAATTATGTTGAGGGCCCGGAGATTGGGTCATCAACAAGGGGGATACCCACCCGGTCCGGAACCTGGTTGGCAGCTCCTTGCCCATTTGGTGTAGCGGGTCCGACTGGGGATAATGGGACCATCTTCCCAATCTAAAGGTTATGTGTGTGTGTGTAGATTTTGATTATGCTGATTCTGGAAGTATTTTAGAGCTAACTCAAATCTAATTAGTAAACAGACTCTATACTACTGTAATCTAATGAAAACAACACATCTAATCTACGCTAACCCGGGATATATCTCTTCTATTATGCGATCTAAAAAGATTTCGAACAATAACTGGTAATAAACATCATTCAGCTATCATAAGAATATGAACCATTTAAGATAAACCATTCTGCATAAGAAGTTAGGCAAAATAGTTGTGAACAGCATATCGCATAATAAGTCATTCATATGTCAAGCATAAACAGATGATTCCACCGTACAGAAGTGCCAAATGGTAACCCAGACATTCATGCATTCACATATAAACAACTAAAACTGAATATCACTCTAAGAATATAAGCAGAAATTGGTCAAGAGATAAAAGTACCATTTATGACTGATTTCACTCACAAACTTCAAGCAATGGCGATTTATCTCTACTTACTTCTAACATCTACCAAGAGTACAGAAGTGCAACATCAGTAGCAGACATTAAAATGCAAACATAAATAAATCTCGATCCTTCCATTCATCAAAACCTCCTCTGAGGGTGCAGAAGTGCATGTTCCGAGGACAAGTTTTTGACAAATTTCTGGACCCTTCTCTAAATGCATGAGAAGGGTTAAAATACTACTTCCTAATTCTAATAATAGTATCATTACAAAATTTCAGGATAAGGTTTTCAAATGACCGTCCTTGTTCTAATCTAGTTAAAACAGAGAAAAAACAACATTCTAAATGAAATCACTTATGAACTTGGTCTTTAAAGTTGCAAGTATCCAACATAGGCTTGACGAGAGTCGGCTGACTGATTTCTGTGCTGAGCTGGGCTGCGAAAACGGCATCTACAAGAGCTAGCGCTAACTTCTCGGCTGCGTTTGTAATGCATTTCACTGTCATCCATTGGCTGTGTGGTTTAACCAAATACGTCCAGTAACATTCCCAATTCAGTCTGGCAAATGCTTGGATTGCCTTCCCTTTTGCCTGTGCTTTCTGCCTCCATTCTATTTCCAGTTGCAACTTGTTTGGTAGGTACCTCGGGGTGGTCTCTGCAATTAAATTTACCCTGTGTAAATTCTCATTTACACAGTCGATAAGAGTGCTTGCCTGTGTCGTTGCTGTCTCTACTGCCTGCTCCGCCCTTGTGATTTGATCGTCCCATTTATTAAAGAGCAACTCTTTATGGTTTTCGTTAATTCTGGGTGCACCTGCTCTTTTCCCTTCCTCGCCATCTTGCCAAGTCAAATATTCTGTCACCCTCTTATCTTTCTGATCATAGTCGCTCCGCAGATCCACTACTTGACTAGTGATTTTGTCGCTCAGCGCACAATAGTGGCTCCACTGTGATATTTTACGTCCCAACTCTTCCTGTTGCTGCAGTAGTTGCTCGTTCAAGCCGATAGATTCTGAGATAAACTCTACCAGCTTAGGTTCATCTTTGTGCGCTTCTTGCAAAGTCTGCAATTGTTTTTCTTTTTCTTCGAGACTCCTTTAATAGCCTATCTGCATCCGTTGAAAGTCTTCCTGTAGCTTTTCTAGCTATCTGGAAGCTTCAGTGTTCGCGTTGGCTTGTTGCAACTGTTGTTGTAGCAGCTGTATATGATTTTCTTGTTCCTTTAATAGTTGCTGAACTTCAGAGGCCTTATCAATAGTTGCAGAAGCATACGCTCCTGCAATCTGAGACAGCTTCGTAAGATTTTTCGTTGGATTATTATTGGGGTCTTTCCATAAGACGTCCAAATGTTCAGCCTCTTGAGACAGTGTATTTTCAAGCTTTCTTTTCTTTCTCTGTCTCCTTACAACTGCTTTGTGTTGGGGACTATAGAACACATCCAGTGGGGGAATTTCTTCTATGTTAAGTAGAAGTTCTGAAGCTGGAGCGATAGGAAGGTGTTCAGCTTCTGTGGCATTATTGACCATGGTCGAAACGACTTCTTGCACCACATGTGTATTATTCACAGGTGTTTTCGGGACTGGCCCTTCAAGACTGATCAATTCATTGAAGGTTTCCCACTCTTTATCTAGCTTTGTCGTGACAAGTGGTGCTTCGATGACAGGAGGGGGGACATCTCTTGGTGGTGAGGTGATAACTTGCTGCTGAGACATTGCACTTGACTGAGCTGTGTCTTTGGTTGTTTCTTCGTTTTTTCCTTGGTCGCGAATAGACTCTTCAGGATGCTAAGATACTTCTTGCGCGGCGTTGGACTTAGATTTGGAAGTGCTGGAGTTTTCACTGAGGCTGATGCTTGGAGTTGGTTCTCTGGTAGGTAGACGCGGCCTCTCTAGTGGAATACTGGCAAGCCGTCTTTCTCTATATAACTTGAATTTTTGGAGGTCATCTGGAGATAGCCTCGACTGAGCTTCCCGTAAGATTTCTTTGAGCGAGCTTTTACTCTGAAATAGATCATCAAACGACTCTTTCCTTCCAGAGAACACTCTTATCTTGACGTTCGTTGTGAATTCTTGGGCTACATCATTTGGGTCGAATGGCCTCATTGAGAACTTAAATAATTGAAGACACGTCACATTCTCCACCTCGCCAAAATCGTGTCCTACATCGAACAAAGAGAAGGCCCCACAAGTAACGGGAAATGGAGGCCATATGGCCTTCTTCTTGTCCTTTAGGTCTTTGGTTAGGCCGCCTTCAGAACAAGTTTGATAAGCGATTTCCCGAGCCAAAAGTTTATCAGGGACATATAGGGGTAGGACATGTGGAGGTACAGTGCTTCCAAAAACTCTAATGTAAGTAAACCATTCTTCCCCAAACCATCTCGCGACGGGGATGATGTCAATTTGGGCCTCGGGGGAGCACCTTGGGGGGTCCTTATCATATATCATTCTATATAGGGGCAAAATAACAACATGGAAAATCTGGTAAAAATGAGGGGTAAACTGGGAATCCCATAAGGTCTTATGATAAACATGGATGGGCAATGGGTCTTGGGTAGTCCATTTCCAACCCATAATAGGGAATTCAGATACAAGACAAACGGAATCCATAATATAGGCAGACAGATAAAAAGGAGGATAGACCCTTTGAGAAAAGGATCTCTTAGAACGGTAATTGATAACAGCCGTGTATAGAGTATCAGAAAGGATTTTGGCCCAATCTAGGATATCGGTGTTAGTGGCAGCATCAATTAAGGGCAGCCATTCAGATGAAAATTTGTTGATATCCGGCATCCCAAATAACCTACAGAGCATGGCCGCAGCAAAACAATATGGAGAGGTGAGGGAACCAGTGCTGTACATACCGTTTTTATCCTTTTTAAGCGGCTCGTCCCTTCTAGACCATTCTTTAGTGGTGTCTGATAGATCTGGATTCTCCGCCGCGAACTTCTTAACAAATTGTGCATTATAGGTCACTTGCGGTTCAGGGAGATGATACATAAGCTTCAAATCTTGCGCAGCAAACGATCCCACGACTCCATGTCCATGAACTTTGAATTGTCTGTTTTTCAATTCTGCATCATCCAGTATCCACTTGATCATATCTGTGTATGGTAGAATCTTGGGCCTTGCCGCTATTCTGTGAAGGAACGAACATGCTAAGTCTTAAAAGGATGCCTCAGAAGAGCGTGGTGCACCCGCGACAGCAGTCACCTTCATTATTCTAGGCTTTTCTTCCTCTAGCAGCCTGTACATGCCTTCCCATGTTGATATTCCTACGTCCTTGTTACAGGCTGTGTCTGTGTACAGGGGCGCCATCTCCTTGGTCTTCTCCCTCGCTTCGGAGCTTTGAGTTCTATTCTTCTTTCCCATTTCTCTTTGTGTTTCTGTCTGAGACGTCTTAGCGTTTTATTCCTGCAGATTACAAGTGAAATGGAAATGACTGATTCAGAAAGGTGATGGGAGAGTTTTAAATGCAAGAGATAAAGCAAATATGCCACCTTGCGTAAAGCAAATCTCCATCAAGGCACGCGTCTTTAATCCATTAAATAACTGACAACTAATTCATTTACTATCATTAAAAGTGCATGATTTCGGGTCAGATTATAGTAAGTGGTTTTTTCTTTGAATGGCGCGCCCGAAGGATTCGTACCGAAGTGATTTATGATTTGCTGAGGCAACCTCGCATGTCGCGCGATCGTTAAACGCATCATCGCAAATCGCATGGATGTGGCATCGCAGCGATCGCAATATCGCAGATCGCAGAAATTTGGTGTTTACCAAAACTTGCCTGGCTCGTTTCTGCGATATGCGATCTAGCGATCGGCGCTATCGCAGATCGGCGAATCTTAAAGTTTTTCCTTATGAGCATTACCATTTTGCGATGCGATGTCATTATTAATACGAGGATGGTGCGCATAAAAAGGGAAATGAAGGTGTTTCCTATCCTTTCTGCAATGCGACCTTAAAGGTTTTCTATTTAATCATAGGCTTAGGCTTAAAATATCCAAGAGGCTTTTTCTAAGCGTATGATTGTGACTTCAAAAAGAAACTCTTGTTTTACCTAAAATTTAACTAAGGGTCCCCATTCATTCAGTATCATGGTTGATACTTAAATGAATAAGGGGGGGTGTTGCTGGCCACAACAACACCTAATCCTCTAAGAGTTAGTGTGGAATTGAATAGTCAAAGGGAGTCCAAGAGACCACTTGTTATATGGAAACAAAGGGTCATCATAATGTATTATAAAATTATGTCATTTGAATAATAGACACAATTCAATGCTTATTCTTCATATTTTGTCCCTTCCATTATTGTGTTTAACACAGCATTAGAGTGGGCAATCTCTTTCCCTACTCATATTTGAGTCATTTTTTTCTTATGGACTTTTGTTGTATTTTTGTCACCACAACTATGCATTGTCAATACCCTTCCAAAGTTGTAGTGATGAGAATGCAAGACCTAAATTTTTCTCTTTGACTGTGAATTTTTCTCTCGAGTACAAAAAAAAAAAAAAAACTCAAACCCTCCTTCTCCTTGCCTGGAAGCGTAATGGCCAACTCTCTATTACTAAGTGAAGAAATGAATTATGAGATGTGAGCTAAGAGCTTCAATGGCATTGTGAAGTGTTTGATTGTTCAAATATATTGTAGAATGGATAATGTTGAGAGTTAAAACTCCTGGCAGATTGGCTCATTTCTGTTCAATCTACCTACTCTGACCATTAATGTTATTTGCATCATGAAGTATGATTGTAGTCATATTGCTCATTGATTCATGCATTGGTGTTGACCTTGAAGTGTGAGCGTAGTTCATGGCATTTGAATGCATATACCTCAATCTGTTGCAATGGATAGTTGATTTTCCTTGTGTTATGTCTTTGTATGCTGGTCAAAGGAATTCAAAATGTTTTGAACGTCCATGTGTGCATTGATATCCACATGTGATTTATGCGCTAGTGTTGAAGCCTTACTAGGAATAGAGCATTGAAATAGTGCTATGCATTTTGAAGATTATATTTCTTCTCCTAATTAAAACTCTATATGTTTGTTGGTCTAAATATTTATATCTGATTGAATCCATTGAATATATTTGTGTTGGGCATATGCACAATTTTTGGTTTGTTGAATGAATACCACAATGTGGTGTATGGAAAGCATTGAAATAGTGTGAGCCAGATACGTTGGTCTTATTGAGCCAGATGCATTGGTCCATATTTAAATATGTAGTGTATGCCTTGGAATGTGAAATGTGGTTATAAATATGACCTCTAGGATGTGTTGAAGGCCGTACAAAATGTGGTTGTTCATTCTGTGTTATTGATCCAAGTGTGAATTTTTCACAAATACCCTACTGTCGACTCCATATATCTTATCTTCTATGTTTTATTTGTTGATATTGATTTAGCATTGAAGAAGAATATATGATTATCTCACAACCTAGTAATTAAGAAGAAACAATGGGTTTGAAGGGAAATAGTTTAACAATTGGGATGGATACAAAGGGCCCCTGAGGGATTTGAATAGTCATCATCATTCATATTTCACCATCCAAAATTGTCATTTTAATCATCTGAAAAACGGTAACTGTCTTTTCAAACATTGATTTTTAATCAATATGTTTATTCATATCATGATTTCTTTAGCCTGGGACATTTTTTATTGGCCACATTGTGTAGCGGGCTGACCTATATTCCATGAAGAGAATACCATGAGGTTATTCCTTATTATGACATTGTCGAGTTTTAACAGCGCATTTCCTGGAGGATATGATTTCGTAGAGTTGTGGTGGGGTTTGAAAATTCTGTATATCATATTGTATTGTAGAATTATGAATCGATTTTATTGTATATAGAGTTACAGCCGGACATGCTTCCTTTTACAATAGTAAGGGAAATCCCCTCCAACAAACTTGTGTAATATCCATTTCTTCCTCAAGACCAAGACCAAGTCTTACCAATCCCCATCAGGAAAGGGTGCAATCTCCACTAGAGCGGGAATTGCAATCAAAGTCGCCATCACAAGGTCGAGTGCAGTATTTCATATTGTAGGAGTTGGATGACAAATGTAAGGAATAACATCATAGCTACAGTTGGAATTTGAAGAACACAATGTGTTGGTATCAGAGCACATTGGTATCAAAGTTTTTCAAATATTGATTAAATTCTTGCACTAAACTTGCTATGAGTGGAGATTAAATGAGGTTGTATGTTGAAAGTAAGACATGGTGTGATTGTTTATAGAGTTCCATTGCCATTGTTTATAGAGTTGTGTTATTGACAAGCCATATGCTACTCATGGGTGAGAAATTATTTATGAGATTCACATAATTTTCGCAATAAAAATGGATAGAATTAATGAATTATTAGAGTTCCTAAGGACTCTTATATTGTATACTACTCATGATACATTAAAAGTCAACAAATATGGACATTCAGATCTATCTGCAAGATGCACAAGAAAGGATTGATTTTCTACAACCTAAATCTCAACTGCAGCAAGAGGAGCTACAATAGCATAAGCATCATTCTGAACTTGTTTTTGTTTCGAAAAAATATCTTTGTATGATTGAGACATAATCCAAGAAGCTCCATCAAATTAGTAAACCTAGGGTTAATTCAGATGTAGTACCCATTTTAGGATCATATGTATGGAAAGATGCAGAAGTTTAGGTCCCACTTCCCAAGCCCATCATCATACCTTGGGAAGTTATTGTCAACAATAAAAAAAGAACAAGTTTGGATATTACAAGGATGTTTCCCTTTGTATTCTACACTATACCAAGACAATCAAATTTCAAAGTGCTGAATTTCTTCATGATGGTTTATCTTCACCTCTTTTAGATCTTGCTCCTCTTCCACAACAACCAAAAGTTGTTAAATGCCAACATTGTGACCAAGCATATGAAATATCATTGTTTTGATCTTCATCCATGCGAGAATTGTCATAAAATCACTCATCATTCAAACAAATGCTTCAGGAACTAGCCTCCTGCAAGAAAAAATATTCATCTTGGATGGATTGCTTCTTGGCAATGGGCTTCAACAACCAAGAAGATATTTTTCTCATACAATAGGATTTGTTTCCGAATATTGAAAAGTCTTGCAGTTTAGTTCTCTCCATCTTCTCACATTGTATTTGACAAGGGGGGAAGTGATGGTCACATACAAGATTCAAAGCCAAATCAAGTGAGCCTGAGCCAGAACCTGCCATACCAGATTTAGGGTTGTAGCCAGAGACAAAGATGCCCTTGAGCATGCCTTTGGTTGGGTTCAGCCTTAAACCATCTATGTGAGGTTTAGACCTCCCTTCAAATAATTGGGGACACTTTCTCTAGCAAAAAACTTCAGCTTCTTGCTAATTTTGGAAGAGTTCCAGGAATTGCATTAAAAAATTCTAGAGTTGGTGGCCATCCTTAAAACATCGCAGGTTGAGACATCCCTTTTCAGTTTCGGGTTCTCCCTTTTTATGCGGGGTGAGACCACCCTTTCCAGGTTGAATATCTCCCTCTTCAAAACATTAGGATCACTTCCTCTAGCAGAAGACTTCAGCTTCTTGCCAAATTCGGAAGAGTTTCAGGAATTGCACTAAGTATTCCAATGTTGGTGGTCCTTAAACCACCACCTTATTCCAACATTTTAGAGAGCACATTCAACCTAGTGCTGCCATGCATTTTCACACATTTTGTATTACAACTCCCTTCTTAGACTCATACATACTCTTTCAGATTAGGGGGGGGGGGGTTGTTGGACACTTTATCCTATAAGGGTTGGTGTGGAACGTAAACAATCAAAGGGAGTCAAGAGACCACTTGGTATATGGAAACCAAGGGTCATCAGAATACATTATAAAAGTGTAGCATGTATCCACAAATATACGAAAAGAAAAAATCAAGGTAAAAATATCTGTGATTTATGTTTCACAACTGTTATACATCACTATGATATGTACTAACAATCAACTATTATATATATTAATAATACGCATCCAATGGAAATATATTAACAACAAAATTACTGTTAACACTATACATGACTAACTATACTCGACTCTTAAGATTTTCCTACACCAGGAATTGTGATTCATCACCCAAAGGTTACTAAATTTTTTTTAATGTGATCGGTGGCAATCAAATGTACTTCACTGATGTCTCTCGATCCTTCCTAAATAGCTGGAATCATTACCATCTTTGATCTGTTAGATGTTGATCCAACGAGTGAGCTGCGTCCAAAGCGATTGTGTAACCACATACCTTTCCCCCATCAGGCATTCCACGACATTCGAACAACAACACAAGGGAGAGAGCTCTGCAATGGTAAGGGTTTTGGTTTTCATGAGGGTTTCTAGTTAGTCAATCATCCGCTACAATGCTAAACAGTTTCATTCTATCACTGCAGGCTAAGTCACAACTATGGTTAACCTACTAGGTAATTTTTGTTCCTTCGGAAGTTCCTTTCACTCCAACAGAGTTTTTTTTCCTTTTGCAGGTCGTTCAGCCATGACTTCACTGCATGGCACTAATATAGGGTATACTTATAGGTATGGATCGCATAATAAACTGAATGGGTTTACTTTTTCATTAGCTTGCTTCACTCCTACCTAAGCCACGTTTGATGAGAGGGATACCACTCCATTCTTGCAACTGGTGTGTTGGTCTGCATAGGTAGGATCCTCCCTTACAATTATGACTTTTGCGCTTGAGGGTTGTTCTCGCTAGTTCTCTTCTAATCTTTTGGATTGTTTTCTATAGGTAAGAAGGTGATTGAGCACTCATTTTCACTATTCCTTCAGGTCCACGGATTTAACAACCCGTAGGGTCTATGCTTTTTGTTTCAGGTTGGTTCTCATACCCCCTTCCAGGTCTTCTGAGTCGATTTTGGGATTTTTGTTTAAGGGTTGACCAAGACACAAAGGCCATGGGTTCTGTCTGCTTTTCATGACAACAAATTTTTAATTTCTTTTTCGGTTTCTTTTGAACAATTATCTGGTGCCATAATTGTTCTGGCAAGAAACACAGCACTCTAAGTAGTTAATTATCATGAACTTTCGAAAATGTAGCATTCTATTACATGATTTCATTTTCTATTTATGTATAATTGGTTATTCGGGTTAAGCTAAATCTATTTTTTGATGTAATGGAGGGTTAGCCATAGATAATCAAATTCCATATATGTATAGGTCGAATCGGTTCAGAGTCTTCATATATAGTTGATTTCATTCATAGTCTTTATATATATATATATATATAGATATATATATATATATATATATATATATATATATATATATATATATATATATATATATATATATATATATATATATATATATCAATCGTTTCTGTTCAGAGCCTTTATGGTTAATGCATTACAATTTCAGGGGATTTTTTTAATAGTATTCAGAATGTTGTGTTGAAGTCTATTGTTTTTATGTTGTTTCGTACCACTTAATGATTCATCGCTTGTGTGTTCAAATTAATGGTTTCTGCATTTACAATTCTATTCAAACTCATAATTTGTACATTTGTAATTTATTTTTGGAATGTTTACACTTCTTGGTACGAGCATGGTTTTATATTCATAGCTTTTTTGTTCATCATTGTTGTAGCATTTAGAATTAATATATAATATAGCATACAATGTACAATTCTTATTTTTGTTTTTCTACATGCATACAAACTGATATTATTCAATTATCTACTAATTTTCACTGGCATTCATAGACTTGCATTCGGTACCTAAACCAAATTAACACCTAAGTGATTCATTATTCACAAATCAGAACATTGAAATTAAATACATTTTATAATCAAATTATACTTATCTGTTCCTGTGGTTGAACAACTTCAACTTCTTGGAGGATCTCTCCATCCAGAACAACTTCAACTTCTTAGAAGATCTCTCCACCCAGCCTTGAGTCTGACAATGTTGTCGAGACTCTCCCCCAAGCTCTTCCCCTCTAGACAGTAATTTTTGAATCTGTATCCAATTTCGGTATCTTGAAGCATCAAGACCAACCATTTAGCCTCAAGTCACATACCCTTATATATTCTTCCCAGATCTCCCACTGGTTTTTCTCACCCATCTCAAGGAATTTCTGGTGGCAGTATTCAGCTTCTTCTCACCAAATCTAATACTTTCATTTCTCAAATTCTCTAGCCCCCCAAACCTTCCTCGAATTCTGATTTTGAGGAAAGAGGTGAGTAACCACCTTAACTATCTTCAGGAAGTTTAACAACTGTTTTCAGTTTCTTGAAAAATGCTTTAATTATTATTATGCATTATTTATAAATTGTTTTGACCAACTCAATCACAATTCTCTAATGTTCTCATAAAACATATGATGACAAAATCATAAAAATAAGTAAAAGTAAAAGTGAGACAATGTAATATGTTGATTCTTCATATAACGTGGGGTGTTACAAACAGTGTATCATGTGAATAATAGACACAATTCAATAAGTATCCTTCGCATTTTGTCTCTGCCATTATTGTGTTTGTGTTTAAGAGAAAATGAGATATAACTTAATTTAGATATTGATTTTAATTTAATTATAATTAAAATTAAAATATTTATATCCAAAAATGAATTGTATTAAAAAATAATTATCCTCTATATTCTGCCCGTGCCATTATTGTGTTTAACACAAAATGAGGTGTAGTTTAATTTGGATATTGACTTCAATTCAATTGTAATTAAAATTAAAATGTTTATATGCAAAAGTGAATTGTATTAAAAAAATATGTTATAATAAATACATATTAAAGAATTTAATAATTTTTTAATAAGAAAATTGAAAATTAGAATTGTTTTAGGATTTTAGTGATAGAGATTTACGATAATAATGCAACGTATTTAGATTTGAATTCCTGATCATCGGGTCCATTTAAGGGTTGTATTTGAAGCAACAAATGTTACGTTAACAATGATTCTCTTATTTGAATTTATTAAAATATAATTATTTTACATTATAATATTAAAAGAATTAATTGCAATAATGGTTATTAATCTCTATTAAATTTAAATTGGATGGAATTTGTTAAAATTACAGATTTTGTATTTTAGTTGATCTCTATATTTAAGTTGATTTCCGTTTTTATTTTGAAATAGAGATTTTACATTCTTTATTTAATTGTTAATTATGATTAGTGGGTAGTAGAGGTTTAAATTTTATAGAATATTTAGAACATTTTTATAGTAATCCTAAATCAAATGCTTAAAGAGTAGTTTTTAAGTGAGATTTTTTGGAAGTTTTTCAGTTCTTTAAGTGTGATTTTTTTGAAGTTTTTTAGTTCTAGTGTTGATTCATTTAAATCTCATGTTTCAGGAAGTTTTCTTAATCAAAGTGCCCCAGGGTTTTTGAGGGTGTTGAATCCATATATGAAGTCAAAAAACTAGTTTAAACAACACAAATCAAGATTTGGCCACTCCAAAAAGGTGGAAAACTCCAAAAAAAAAATTGAGGGTCTTGAATCCATATATGAAGTCGAAACAACACAAATCAAGATTTGGCCACAACGTTTTCATCGGATGGAAAACTCCAAAAAAAAAAATTAGGGTGTTGAATCCATATATAAAGTCAAAACATAAGTTTAAACAACATAAATCAAGTTTTGGCCATAGTTATTTTCAATGGAAACTTAAAAAAGTGGCACTTTAAGATGACTCCTATGTTAAATTAACATGAGCTATGGTTTTTTGGGCATGTGGTATTAATAACACATGGTATTAACACATACTATTGTAATAAATCATATTTACAAGTTAAGAATCTTCATGGGAAAGTGGAGTTCATCTTTTTATGATTTTTTAAATTTTGGCAACGTGAGATGTATGAGGAGGTAAATGTTTTGGTGCCTATAGGCATTTACCAACCATTTAATTTATATTCTCAGGCTAGTATAATGTTAAAATAGAAGTGTTACTAAGTCATGAGAGTTTTGATGAATTGAAATACCAATCTAGACTCATCTTAACTACAGAAGGATCAAATCTTTCAAGGTGTAAACTTCTATTTTCGAGTATAAAACTTGAGGAAAAGTTTGCACCTCAAGAGATTTGATCACTCACAGTACGAATTAAGATGGATCTAGATAGGTTTAATTATTAATAATTAATAGTTATATTATTAATTTTTATTTTTATTTTTCTATATAGTTTGATTGAGTCACAATGTTAATTATGATTCATAATTTTATTTTTTATTTTTACTTAATTTAACCTTGTCAAAATATTTATATAACATAACATTATAATATCTCTTCCATACTCACTACAAACTACAAAGTAAGTATAAACAAAACAAAAAATTAATATTATAATACTAAATATTATTTTTGTTAAATTATTGAGATAAGAATAATGGCATCATTCGCGACCTAATATGAACAAAATGTTATTATATCATAGTAAATTTAAATTATATTACAATAATAAAAATTAATTAAATAACAATAAACAAATAAATCAAATTAAACCTAAAGTATATTTGAAAAATATATAAATAAATAAAGAATTATTAATTATTGTTTAAAATAAAGTTAGCATATGCCAATATGAACTCAAAATAAAATAGAGTAAACTGATAAAAAATACTAGAAACACATTGAGTTAAATCGAAAACTTAGCGACATGAAAAATTGTGGGACACAGGATAAATGAATAGTAACATTTATTTATTAAAAAAGTAAAATATATAAACTTGAATTCGACCATACATATAATCCTTTTTACTCACTCATTCACTTTTACCTCGCACACTAAAGTATTCTTAGTTTCTAAATAAGGTTTTCCATGGGTTAATAACATGATACAATATCACGGATTATCAATTCCATGGCTTTTAATTCATTCATATATATAAAAGTGAATGTTTCTTCTATTATTTATATTTTTCTTTTGTGTTTATTTTTTTTAAGATGATTTTTATCAAGTTTACAATAATTTAGGTAAGTTTTTACAAAACTCTTACTTAATTTTTGGAATAATCTTTGTTGACAAAATTTTTAATGACTTACTAACTATATTATTTTAAGTGTGTAGTCTAACAGCGCAATTCATCATCTAGCACTTCATGAACCCAATGATATCTCACATCAATGTGCTTTTCCTTAGAATGGTATCTTGATTTTTTCCCTAAATGAAAGGTGCTCTAAGTTTCAAAATGAAGCAAAATGTTTGTTTTATTTTACGGAGTCGTCTACAGAGGCGGAGGAATGTCGGGACGACCAAAAGTGGCCATAATTTGGGTAAATTTTTTTCAAAAGGCCTTGTAGATGTAGTGTTTGATTCGTGTTTTTGATGGTGGAAATGGATTCAACACCAACTAAAATGTCTAGGGCACCTAAAATTTTGAATTTTAACAACTGTAACTTGGATTTACAAAAATCCTTACTGGAATTTCTCGAAATATAGCCAGAATTTCCATAAATTTCATGACAAAAAAGCAATCTCGTTAGAATAGGACTTATTTTATTCCTAACTCTCTTAAAACTCATTGCATCCACAACATATATTTGCAAGCTTATGCGGTCGTTATGTATTCTACCTTTCTTGTAGAGAGGGATACTAATTTTTACAATCTAAGCATCGAAGATATTGTTGAACCTACAAAAGCATATAAATAACAAGTAGTGGACTCTCCGGTGTCCACAAAATCTCCAGTCATATTTTTATTTGTAATTACAAAAAAAACAATAATAACTAGTACCATTTTAGTGCTTCAGAATATTTTTTTTTTTATATTTCAAAGGAATTTTCTCACTACCCACTACTTGTTCAATATATGGTTGGGTACATACAATGACGTAAATCATGATGCCAACTACTAAAGCATGCTATATTTTAGTCATTTTCTCTTCCTTATCATCACAAGGGCACAAATGAACACTAATTTTGAAGTGGGGTGATACAAGTGTACCAATTTCTTTAGTGTCCTTTAATTTGAACTTGCTTAACACCTTCACAATATGATTTTCGTTCGACAACCACAACTTTTTGTTCTTTCTAATACATATGATCTTTGTGCCAACTACTTATTGTATTAGACCTAAATCTTTCATTGCAAATTTATTAGCCATATCCTTCTTCATTTATTAAGAAAATTAATTTCTAATTTAAAACCCAAAAATAAAATCCATCTTATTGATCCAATTTATTAAGATGTAATGTCTTTCCATATTAAATATGAAGAATATCTAACATGAGATAAAGTGAAATTACTATAATGTGGATTTAAATATTTAAATATATCTATATCTATATCTATATATATATAAAAACCTTCATAAACTACATCTTTATTAGCAACTAATAGATCTAGATTTAATATAAATCTATATTGATACACATATAATATTATTACATGAAATTAATTAAAACATAAGATAATGAAAAATAAAAATAGTAGGATATTTGATTTTTCTATATTTAATTCAAAGAAAATTTTTAAAAGGAATTTATAAGAATACAAATATATATAAAACAATATTCTCTTTAAAATAAAATATTTATGCTTCTTTGGCCCATACACAAGACTTTTTCATATACCAATTCAATATATAATTAATCATGTAATATTTTTCTGATTAAAGCTATAACACCCATTGTTGTTCCAACATTTATTTGTTACAAATTTTTACTTATTTATTGTCAATTTTACTTTCATATGAACCTAGAATGTAAAATTATTAGGCTACAAAGCCAAAACATGTGTTGTCAATGATTAATTTAAAGAATGTGAACATTTTTTAAAAGAACTGAAGAATGAGTTAGAATAACTCATGAAACAATTATAAGCAGTTTTCCCATCTTTCCTTAAAAAGGAGAAAGGATAGAACCTTGAGGGGTTGGAAAAAATCTATTGGGGAAAGAATACTGTTGTGAATGTTTTCATCCTAGAGATGGACTAAATAGCTAGTAGGAATAATACCTTCGGCAAGAGCTAAGAGGTATGAGACTTGACGGTGGACATAGTCCGGATGCCCAAGGCACCAAGCTATTTAGCCACTGTTAGGAGCTGGAAGAGCTCGGAGATGGAACTTTGGACGTAATTCCAGGTCCATGGTTGGGTGGTGAGACTTTCCAGGATAATTAAAGAAGGAAATGGATAAGTAGAAATCCTATATTTATTAAGTATTAGTAGGTGACCGATTCTCTGCTCTACTTTATGAATTGAATAGATTAATATGCTAAGGAATGAATAGTATGAATATGTCAATAATAAATTCTAGGCATATTGTCATCCTTTATAATCTCAATACAGTCAATTAGTTACCAATATCATTGCTTCAAAGAAAATAAAGTAACGAAATTAGTTTCATCTACTGAAATGAAATACTCTAATCATTCCAAGCTTTAAGTAAAAGATTCATTTTCATGGAAGATTAGTTAATTTGTATTATTATCTAATATCATTTAAGGCACTATAAATTCTATTAGATTCTGGATACATTTGAACAGAAAGTTGTATCGAATAAACCTGAATCTTGACATGCTTTTATACAAACCCTTTTAATAAAAGAATATACATGAGAAGGATAACTCTAGAGTTCATCTACAAAAGTAATTTAACGAGGTCTACTTCTTAGCTATTACAGTATCTAAGTGAAATAATCCATCTCAATAGAATTCATTAATCTTAATCTATAACCATAAAAAAAGAGAAAATGACCATTTATTTTAAGTGTCATGCATCTGTATAGTTATAAGTTGAATAATTACTTATGTAGCCAACCCCATTCCGGGAAAACACTTGACGATGAACCATTTAGAAAACGAACAGAGAAAAAACTTTAATGTGCAAATACAGTTCGATATTCAAGTCTTGGATGCCAAGTACATCCATAAGTTCTGAGAACAAATTATTAATATAACTATTGGACTAAAGTTTGGGCACAACTATCCCCCATTCCCCTACTCTATAATAACTTTAAATCCCTCGCATCTTCTGCACAGCTGTGAGACTTCGACTGTGCAAGTCACTCAATAAGTTAAGAAATCTATGCCTAACTTTCCTCTAACTAAGACCAGACTTTGCCACCAAGGGTTCGCGAGAGAAGAAAAAAGGAACCAAGCTAAAATCAAAGGATTGAACCAGGTTAGAACGTAGTGCCACAATGAGAAATGATTGCTGGAAGGTATGCAAAACCTTGCAATGGAATATACTTACAAAAAGTCAAAAAGTTAGAATAAGCCCGAGAAGAAATGTAAGGATTACTGTAGAGAAAGACAAATTCTGAGAGTCTGGCTTACCTGAAGGGAGAGTCGTCGAGCAGCCACGACAAGTTGCACCTACAAAATCACATTTTAACATATCAATTCATCAAATAACCAAAGAACCTTGTATGAATTCAAGTGTGGGCATGTCTACATTACCTCAATATGAAGGGTGGAGGCCTCAATACATTATTCATGAACCATGAAATTGACATTAACAGTCCCACCTATGTAGGAGCCGAACCAAGGGTTTCTTCAGAGCATATCCAAAAGAACATATACGGAAGAAATAGCAGCTCAAAGTATTAAGGTCTAAAACAAGTTTACGTTTACCTATAGGCCAGTGGAAGCCTTTTCCACCATTTCCGCCATCCTTTTGCCTACTACTGTAGAGCCACATCTCTCTCATCTTGACACAAACCAAATGAACTCTATCTCACAGGAATTGCAATAACCTACCACTTTCAAAACCCAGTTTCCATGACCGTGGATCTTCTCAGATCCAACGATGGAGGGTTTTCTAGGTGTTGGGGTTTGAGGTCAAGTCTGAACAGTTTCTTAAATGCGGGACCATAAAGTGAGTATGGTGCTGAATGGAGATGACAGAAAGAGGCCTCGGGGCTCTCCCACCTTAATGGAGGTGATCCACCCAATGCATTCCAGCATGGGAGATATCAAGTGAAGTTTATACGAATGTACACCATGGTTGCTATGTACAACAACCTTAATCAATGATCCAATTGAATGAAATTCAATTAAACAATGAATATACCATAGCAATCATAAGGCTTGCATTTTGTAGTGGATTTCGGATTAACGCATATAGTCCTTGGGTCATCAATCCAAGTATGGTTATTTTAATTAGATAAATAAAAAATACATACATACATACATACATACATACATACATACATACATACATACATACATATATACACATATATATATATATATATATATATATATATATATATATAATTAACATTCTAGATAGATAATATATATAATTTACATTCATGGGGTTAGGTCGTTACAAATGGTATCAAAGCTACAGGTTCACACACTAAGACCTATGGGCTAAATATATACACCTTTATACATGAACAACAAAAGAAATATATGTGGATTTATATAAAAATGAAATATGCCTATGTATAATCAATATTACCAACCAAGTAAGTGTAAATATGTACATAGAGATAGAGGACAAGCATCAAGAACAGAAACGCAGGGAGACCCCAGAATACTACACCAGCCGGAAGTGCCTTATGTGGAGGTCAACCCAGACATATAGATACAGCTAGGAGAAGAATCCCGAAAATCCAATGCTGCTCTGCTTGAAACAGTGCAAAAACTCAGTGCATAAATGATGAATTTAAGGACACACCATGAACGGCTAAGACAAGAACAAGAAAATATCCTTAAAAGCCTATCTGACTCATAGAATCAATGAGGACCAGATCCCAGTACAAAGAATAGGGAGAAGACTCTAACATCCCGTCATAGCAACGATAATGTTGAGTCAGAAGAAGGACATAAGGAGGATGAAGAAGGGTGTTCGAATAATGTTTCCGACTAGAGAAGGTCCAAATGATGGAAAATGGAACTACAAGGTGAGTTTAGAAAAATAAAACCATCACTATTCGAAGGAGAATCTGAAGAAGCAGCTAAGGCATGGCTGATCGACGTGGGCAAATATTTTCAGATTTATGAATATATTGACAAACTTAAAGCATGGCTGATAGTTTACCAATTACGGGGAAAGGCCAACCTCTAGTAGGAAGAAATTAAAGCTGTGAGGAAGATTGATGAGGAATAAATAACGTGGCAAGAATTCTAGAAACATTTTAAGGATAAATATTTAACTGAACGTTACTATGACGAAAATGAAAACGAGTTCCATGAGTTAAGGCTGGGCGCCTTGACCATGCATGAGTATGTAAAAAGGTTTACATCCGTATTCTGATACGTTCCATATATGCATGACGAAAATGCTAAAAATCAGCAGTTTATTAGCATTTTACCCAACTTCATGAAGCAAAAAATAGAATTCGATTATCCTAGAATGATGGACGATGCAGTACAAAAGGCCTGCACCTGTTATCAGCAGATGAAGTAGAAAAATGAAGGATCCAAATGAGCCATTGGAAAGAAAATGAGGAACTTACCATAAAACAGGAAACCGAAAGTCATAAATGGAAGAAATAATCAGCAAATAACTTTTGTAAAATTTGCAAGAAATCTGCCCAGAGCTCAGACAGACACCGAGAATAGACAACCAGAGGGGGTTAGCAAAACTTCTACTGACTAGCCGCCAAAGCCACCACTACAATGTTGGGGATGTGGGGAAGCGCATTATTATAAGAACTTCCTGCACAAAGCTTGATCTGAACAACTTTCAAACATGCAAGAAGCCTCCACAATGGGAGATCTTGCAAGGAGCATGCCTAGAATTAATGTTGCCATGGACGATCATCAAGAGGAATATCAGCCCACCACGATCGAATGTGAAGGTAAGATTTATGATCAATTTGTTTCTGTTTTATTTGATCCATGTGTTAGCCTAAGATACATTAGTCCTGAAGTGGTCGAAAAATGCCAGCTGCAAAGTGGTAAACTTAAGAAGTCTTCACTGTTTCAACTAGACACCAAACGAAAAAGAAAGTGTCTACAAAAACAGAAAACTGCCCTATAACAGTTTTAAGACAACCCATCCATGTCGATCTGAACATCCTTTCCATGGGTTTATATGATGTGTGAATAGGGATGGACTGGTTGGAAGGTCATTGGTCCCTGGTGGATTGCAAAGAAAAATATGTAAGTTATTTTACCAAGTCAGGGCAGCGAAAAGAAATTCAAGAAATCAAGAAAGACATCAAATTACATCTTATTACATCCAACCAGCCTGGAATATGCATAAGGAAGGGCTGCCAAATTTATGTTTTCCAAGTAGGGTACAACAATGACAGAAATAAGATGACCTCTTTAGAGAATATTCTTGTAATTTGAATTTCGTGGACGTATTTCCTGAAGCCATCCTTTGATTGCCACCAAGGCATGATATCAATTTTACCATTGAACAAGTGCTTGGAGTAGCCCCCGTTTCGAAAGCTACCTATCGCATGAGCATTCCCAAGTTAACAGAACTCAAAATGTGGCTTCAGGAACTATTTGATAAAGGATACATTCACCCTAGTGTGTCCCCTTGGGGAGCCCTTGTGTTGTTTTTATGAAATAAGGACAGAACCTTAAGATTATGCATTGATTATCGTCAGCTAAATAAGCTGACCATCAAGAATAAGTACGCTTTACCTCATATTGATATTATATTTGATCAAGTGCAGGGAGCTAGCGTGTTCTCAAAAATCGACTTAAGGTCCGGTTACCACGAGATAAGAATAAAGGATGAAGACATCTTTGAAACTGCATTCTGAACTCATTATGGACATTACGAGTTCGTGGTACTTTCTTTCGGCCTTACCAATACTTCAGCCACTTTCATGAGTCTGATGCAAGGCATTTTCCAGCCATTGAACAAATCTGGAAGAACATGAGCAACACTTGAAAATAGTATTACACATTTTGCGAGATAACCAACGGTATGCCAAGCTTAGCCACTGTGATTTTTATAAATTTCAAGTCGAGTACGTAGGCCATGTTATATCAGCAGAATGAATAACAGTGGATCAAGAAAATATCTAAACTATTATGGAATGGACCACACTGAAAAACGTTGCTGACATAAGATCTTTTCTGGGCCTAGCAGGGGTATTACGTTGATTTGTTAAAAACTTTTCAAAAATAGCATTTTTGATGAACTCGCTACAGAGAAAGGGGCATGCCTTCCTTTAGACAGCAGAATGCCAGAAAAGTTTTGAGCAGCTGAAATAACTACTCAGTACCGCACCAGTGCTAAAGGTAGCAGCTCCAGAAAAGTCATTTGTTGTATGTACAAACGTGAGTAAGGAAGGTGTCGGTGGCATTTTAATACAAGAAGGAAAGGTCATAGCCTATGAATCATGCAAACTAAAAGATTATGAACATCGATACTTGACATATGATCTAGAATTGACCACAGTAGTACACACACTCAAGATGTGGTGGCATTATGTCCTAGGGAATAAATTTATGTTATTAATGGATCACAATAATCTTACCAACTTCTTTCACCAGTCTAGTTTAAATGCTCGGCGGGCCAGATGGACCGTCTTCTTGAGCGAATTTGACTTTGACATGAAGCACCTCAAGGGGAAGGAGAATTAGGTTGCAAATGCGTTAAGCAGAATAATACATTACATATATGAAGTGCAACACAGCAAATTGCAATCTAACTTGCCAGAGGTCATCCAAGAAGCATCCCCCAAGGACCCAAAATATGCATTCCTTTGGAAGAAAGCCTCAGAAGCTCAGGAGAAAGTGAAACAAACTGATTATGGTATTAATATTGACAAAAATGTAAACATTTGGATATAGAATATATATTCCCAACCAGAATTATGTCAAATAATTATTATTGAATGGATTTCATAAAAAGCCATACATCACTCACCCAGGATGCCAGAAACTATTTTCTTCCATCAGGAAAAGTTATTTCTAGCCAAGTTTAAGGAAATATGTGGAAGAATATTTATCCAAATGCTTAGAGTGCCAATCAGTGAAAGAAGAACATCAACATGCTACTAGTTTGTTGAAACCACTACCCATTTCAAAGTGGAAATGGGAGACAATTACCGTAGACTTTATTACCGGGTTACCTTGTACGAAGAAACAACATGACTCATTTATGGTTGTGGTGTATCAGTTGAGTAAGACTTCTCATTTCATACTCATAAAGTCCACCTACAAGATAATGGAGATTGCAAACATATCTATGAGGGAAATCTTTCAACTACACGGGATATCCCGAGTAGTAATTTCTGACAGCGATGTCAAATTCACATCCACATTTTGCAAGACCCTCTTTACTGGGTTAGGCACTCAGATTAAATTTATTACTACCTACCATCCCAGATAGATGGCCAGACAGAGCAAGTGAATCAAGTTCTGGAAGACATGTTGAGTATGTTTGTAATGTAGCAACCAAGCAAGTGGGAGGACTACCTCCACTTGGTAGAGTTCACCTACAATAATGGACATCATGAATCATTGGGGATGAGCCCCTTTGAGGTGTTGTGTGGATGAAAGTGTTGAGTACCCACTAATTGGGGTAGTCCAGTTAATAAGTTAGCATTGGGACACGATATTAGCTGAAATGGAGGCTATGGTTAAAAAAAAATTCCATAATTTGAAAGCCTCTTAGGATAGGAAAAATGTGTATGCAGATAAGAAAAGAGCCCATAAAGAATTCGAGTTGGGGGACCATGTATATTTGAAAGTTAAACCCTGGAAAAGTAATTTATAGTGGAAGCATTGTGCTAAATTGGCACCTAGGTACTATGAACCCTTTCAAATATTGGAATGTATTGGGCCAGTGTCATACAAGCTAGTACTCCCAGGCCATATCCGAGTCCATAACATTTTTCATGTGTCCTTGTTAAAGAAATATGTGTACGACCCCTGACATATTATTAACTGGGAAAATATACAGGTATTAAAAGAATAAGTTAATGATTTATAGATTGTTATTTTAGAAAGACCTCTAACAGCAGATTAACTTTGTGCACGTCGAATCTAAGGGAGATTTTCTGCCAAAGCCTCTTTGTATCCTCGATCAAAGAGAAACAATATTGCAAAAATGAGCCATCACCCAGGTTAAAGTGCAATGGAAGCACTTTGGCCTGGATGAGGCAACTTGGGAAGAGGAGGAAGCTATGTGTGAAGCATACACAATGTTGTTTGCTTGAAAAGAACACCAAGGATGGTATTCCTCTCAAGGTGAGGGAGCTGTAACACCCATTAATGCTCAAACATTTAATTTTTACAAAGTTTTACTTATTTACTGTCAATTTTACTTTCTTATTAACCTAGAATGTAAAACTATTAGGCTATAAAGCCAGAACATGTGTTGTTAATGATTAATTTAAAGAATCTAATCAGTTTTTAAAAGAACTGAAGAATGAATTAGAATAAATCCTAAAACAGTTATAAGAAGTTTTCTCATCTTTTCCTTAAAAAGGACAAGGGACAACACTTAGGGGTTGGAAAAAATCTATTAGGGAGAGAATATTACTGTGAATGTTTTCATCCTAGAGCTGGACAAAATACCCAGGGGAAATAAGACCTTGGGCAACAGCCGAGAGGTACTAGACTTGAGGTTGGACATAGTCTAGACGCCCAAGGTACCAAGTTGTTTAGCCACTGTCAGGAGCTGGAAGAGCTCAAAGGGGGAACTTTGAAGATAATTTCCAAGTCCATGGTTGGGTGGTGAGGCTTTTTAGGCAAAGATAAACACACACATGGCTAATAAGTAAAGTAGGAAATAGATAACTAGAAATCCTATATTTCTTAAGGATTAGTATGTGATCGATTCTCTTCTCTACATTATGAATTAAACATATTAATATGCTAAGGAATGAATAGTATGAATATGTCAATAATAGATTCTAGGAATATTTTCATCATTTATTATCTCAATACAGTAAATTAGTTGCCAATATCAGTGCTTCAAAGGAAGATAAAGTAACACAATTAGTTTCATCTACTGAAACGAAATATTCTAATCATTCCAAGCTTTAAGTAAAAGATTCATTTTCGTGAAAGATCGGTTAATTTGTATTGTTCTCTAATATCATTTAAGGCACTCTAAATTCTATTAGAGTGTGGATACATTTCAACGGAAAATGGTATCGAATAAAACTTGAATCTTGATAGGCGTTTATACAAACCCTTATAATAAAAGAGTACACACGAGAAGGATAGCTGTAGAGTTCATCTACGATAGATAATTTAATGAGAACTACTTCTTAGCTATTACAATATCTAACTAAAATAATCCATCTTAGTAAAAGTCATTAACCTTAATCTATAACCATAAAACAGAGAAAAGGACCAATTATTCTAAGTATCATCCATCTGTATAGTTATAAGTTGAATAATTACTTGAGTATCCAACCCTATTCCGGGAAAACACCTAATGGTGAAGCATTCAGAAAACGAATAGATAAAACATTTGAATGTGCAAATACAATTCGGTATTCAAGTCTTGGATACAAACTACATGCATAACTTCATAAGTTCTAAGAAGAAATTATCAATATAACTATTGGACTAAAGTTTGGGCACAACTGTCCCCCCATTCCATTATTCTATAATAAATTTAAAGCCCTCACATCTTCTACACAGCCGTGAGGCATTGGCTGTGCAAGTTACTCAATAAGTTAAGAATATAAGCCTAACTTTCCTCCAGCTAAGACGAGAGTTTTCCACCAAGGATTCACTATAAAATAAAAAAGGAGCCAACTTGAAATCGAAGGATTGAACCAGGTTAGAACACAGTGCCACAGCGAGAAATGCCCATTGGAAGGTATGCAAATCCCCGCAGACAATGTAAACTTTGAAACGGGAACTATAAACTCAAAACGGGAACTCTGGCCAAAAAAACCCCGTAAAAACATCAAAAACAGTGCTAAAAACAAAAACTGTTGATGTTGGAATAACACTTTTTTTTTTCTACGGTTTGTTTTCAACATGTTTTAAAAATGGCAGTGAAAACCAATTTTTTGTGCAAAAATTGTCCCAAAAACACCCTCAAAATGAGGTGTTGATGTTCAAATAACAATTTTTTTTTTCAATGGTAAATTTTGTGCAAAAAACACCCTCAAAACGAAAAGTGTTGACGTTGGGATAACAATTTTTTTTCAAGGGTAAAATTTCAACATTTGGAAATAATGGCGTAAAATATTTTATCACGACCCGGAAAAACATTAAAATTTCAAAAAAATAATGAAAACATAAAATTAAAATTAAAAATTAAAACAATGAAAAACACAAAACAAAAAAAAAAAAATTAAAAAAAAAAATAACAAAACATAAATTAAAATATATACTAAAAGCAAAACATAAAATTAACCAAAAAAAAAAAAAAATCAATCATAAAAATGTTAAAAAAAAACACAAAATACAAAAAATAAAATTAACCTATAAAAGATAAGAATTAAAAGACTAAAAAAAGAAAAAAAAATTATAAACAAATAAATAGTAAAAAAACATATTTAAAAAAAAAAATGGAAAAAAAGAACAAATACGTAAATCATAAAAAAAATTGGGAAAAGAAAAAAAACATTAAAATAAACTATAAAATTAAGTAGGTAAAAATAGAAAAATTAACAAAAAACTAAAAAAAAAAAGAAAATTAAAAATTAAAAACAAACTAGATTTTTTAAAAAATGGAAAATTAACAAAAAAAAAAAAATTAAAACTACTAAAATTAAGATTAAAATGTTGATTACTTAAAAAGACGAAAATAATTATATATATAAAAAAGACAAAAAAAATGTTTAAAAAAAAATTTATTTCATAAACCATAAAAGAATTTGGAAAATATATATATATGAAGTAAAAATAGGAAAAAAAAATTATTTAAAAACAAAGTAGAATAAATAAAAATAGAAAATTAACAATAAGGAAAAAAAAAAAAACTAATAAATTATAAAAATTATAAAAATCTAAAAAAACAAAAATAAACTCAAATTATAAAAATAAAAATCAATAAAAAGTATGAAAATTTTAAAAATATGTCTTTACAAATTAAAAAAAAATCCAAATACACATTTTAAACTTATAAAAAAATATGTTATATATATATATATATATATATATATATATATATATATATATATATATATATATATATATATATATATCTATATCTATATCAATTTCATTGATTATTTAAAAAAACAACCAAAAGAATTTAAAATTTAAATTGTTTTTTAAGCAAAATTTTGTTTTTTTATTTAAAAAAAAAAAAATATTAAAAAATTTTAATTTTTTTTAAAACAATTTTGTTTTTATTTAAAAAGATATATATATTAAAAAAATTTATTTTATTTTCAAACAACTTTAGTTTTTAATTAAAAAAAATTAAAATAATATTGGTTTTTAAACGAATTAAAAAAAAAAAAAAAAATAGAATTCGCAGCCTACCCACCGCCAGTGGCGGTGCGGCCGTGGGCAGAGGGACTACTTGCCACCCATGGCGACGCCGCCACCGGGCGATGGGCATGCTGTGTGGTGATTCTGAGAATCGCCCCACAGCTCACCCACCGCCCGGTGGTGGTGTGACCATGGGCCGAGGGTGTGCGTGTAGTCCCTCTGTCCATGGCCGCGCCACCATGGGCGACGGGTGGGTTACAAATTCTATTTTTTTTGGTTCAAATTAGTTTAAAAAAACATTATTATTTTTTAAAAATATGTTTTTTTTCTTAAATAAAAAAATAAAGTTGTTTAAAAAAAATATTAAAATTTTTTAATAATTTTTTTAAATAAAAAAAAAATTAAAAGAAATTAAAAATTTTTAATAATTAATTTTTTTTTTAATAAAAAAGAAAATTTTGTTTAAAAATAAAATAAAATTTTTCATTTGTTGGTTTTTAAATAAACAATGAAACTTTAATAAAAAAAATTTTGGGTTAAAAATCAAAAATACATATTTTTTAATAAAGCTTAGAATGTTTTTTAATTTTTTTATTTTTTTTTTTTTTAATTTGAAAGAACATGTATTTTTAAATTTATATATTTTTTAGCTTCTTCTTCTTTTCTTTTTTTTAATAATTTGAGTTTATTTTTGTTTTTTTAGTTTTTTTTAAATGTTTTTAATATTAATTTTACTAATTTTTTTTGGTTAATTTTCTATTTTTTTAATCTAGTTTGTTTTTAATTTTTTATTCCTTTTTCCTAGTTTTTGTTAATGTTTTTTTAATTTTTCTAATTTTACACACACACACATATATATAGTTTTGTTTTTCTTTTCCAAATTCTTTTATGGTTTACGAGATAAAAAAAAAAAATTTTGTTTTTTTTTATATTTTTTTCCTCTAAAAAAAAGTATGTTGCATCGACATGTTTCAAAATCAACTTGAAAATCACTGATATTAAAAAACAAATATTTATATTTGATACATAAGAAAATTTAAAATATTAAAAATATGCTCTCAACAAAAAGAAGTGTATTCTACATAATCACTTTTGAAAATCGGGTCACGTTTTTACTACTTGTACGAAACAGGTAATTGTATCGGTTATTTAAAGTGCCAGAAACTATGCTCTAAAAAAATATGTGTGTTCTGCATCACCCCTTTCCAAAATCGGGTCAACTTTCTTCTATCTCTATGAAACGGGTAACAGTATGAGTTCCCATTTCAAATTTTACATTGTTTGCAATGGAATATGCTTGCAAATCGTCAGAATGTTAGAATAATCCTGAGAAGAAATGTAAGGATGATCTTAGAGAAAGACAAATTCTAAGATGCAGGCTTACCTGAAGGCAGAGTGGTCCAGAAGCCACGGAAAGCTCTACCTGCAAATCACATTTTAACATATGAATTCATCGAATAATCAAAGAAACATGTATGAATTCAAGTGCAGGCATGTTTATCTTACCTCGGGATGAAGGGTAGAGGCCTCGACGCATTAATCCCGAACCATGAAAGTACCATTAACAGTCCCACCTGTGTAAGAGACGAACCGAGGGTTTCTTCAGAGAATATCTAGAAGAACGTATACAAAAGAAATAGTAGCTCAAAGTATTAAGGTAGAAAAAAAGTTTACATTTACCTGTAGGCCTATGGAAGCCTTTTCCGTCATTTCCGCCATCGTGTTACCTATTGTTGCAAAGCCACAACTCTCTCATCTCTATGCAAACCAAATGAATTCTATCTCACAAGAATTGCAATAACCTACCACTTTCAAAACCCAATTTCCGTGACCGCGGATCTTCTCAGATAAAACGGTGGAGGGTTCGCAAGGTGTTGGGGTTCGAGCTCAAGTCTAAATAGTTTCTTAAATGCAGGATCGTAAAGTGAGTATGATGTCGAATGGATATGACAGATAGAGGCCTCGGGGCTCTCCCACTTTAATGGAGGGGCGCCATCAATGCATGCCAACGTGGGATATATCAAGTGAAGTTATACGAATATACACCATGGTTGTGGTGTACTGTAGCCTTAATCAATGATCTAATTAAATGAAATTCAATTAAATAATGAATATACCATAGCAATCATAAGGTTTGCATTTCGCAGTGGAGTTAGGATTAATGCATATAGTCCTTCGGTCATGAATCCAAGTATAGTTATTTTAATTAAATAAAAAAAAATAGATAGATATATATATATATATATATATATATATATATATATATATATAGATAAAATTAACGTTAACAGGGTTAGGTCGTTACAAAAATATATTTGCATAAAAATATTTATATTTTTGATATTAAGAGAAAGAAAATTATGAATATTTTCATTATTTCAGGGGTAAAGAAATAAAGAAGAAATAGTTAAATGAAATTTTCAACAAGAGGAATAGTTACAACACATCATGGTCCTTGCCTCTACAGCTAATTAATTGATTAAACATTGTGAAATCTGCGTTTTATCATTCTTTGAGAATGCTCTATTTTCGGTATTGTCTCCAAAATTTGTCATTTTGATAATTGTATATCACGTATTGTGTTGATAAATCACATAACTCATGTAGATAAATAAGCATATCCAATTTTGATAACACTCATATTGTATTAGTTGCTTTCATATCATGTATTTTGTTAATAATTAGCATATTTGAACTAGACAATAATGTTGATAACTCGCATATCTTCAATAATCCGTATACGAAATGCATTGATAATTTCATATTTGAAATATATAACTGCATATTAAGATATTAAGAAAAGATAATTCTGATGGAAAGGTAAAGGAGAAAAACACACAAAATAAACAAAAAAAAAAAAATTATTCATAAAGTTTCTCACATACACATTGACCATAGAGATGCATTTCTGGGCTGTTTTGGCCTCATACATCTTAGAATGGCCCAACCATGGCATATAAATCCCTAACTTACTAAATATGTAATCTTCCAAACTCCAACTAGACTTGACTCAACTCCAGCTAGCATGTTCATTCAAACTTGCACTAAATTATACTTTTCCAAATATAGATTGAATTTGAACTAACTCACACTAACTCTCCATGCATTGCATGCATACGGGAGTAAATTACTATTTCCAACACCCCCCTTAATTATGACTGTATGACTCAACTTGATTCAATCTAACATAAACATGAATTAACTATGCCTATTATACTTACAATAAAAAAAATTGACTCAATCATCACTTAAATATGACTACTGGTCTACATCTCAGCTAGGCTTATAATGACTCAAAACTTCTACAATGATGGATTTTATTTTTCGTTTCTTCCAAATTCTATACCATTGAAACTGCTTCATTTTCGATTGCATTTTCTTACTATAGGATTCATATTTCTTCACTTGTTGTTACTACAATTTCTTTTTTACTTCTATTGTTTTTGTTCTAAGTCTATCTTCTACAACTTCTTGATTAAAGATTTGTTTAATGATGAACTACTACCACAACTCTTCATCTTCAAACTAGAAATTTTGCTCTTCTTCTTGTAGGTTTTAACCCTGTACATAAATTACCTACAAACATATTCTTAAAATAGAAAAATATACAATGGCGAGAACATAAAAAAATATACACAGAGATTTTCCCCTAGATCTGAAAACTGGGAATAACAAATTGACTTTTCATTATATTCCTTTCAATGTTACAATGCATATATGTACATGTTGAGTCATTCATAAACCCTCAATCTATTAACCCTTGATTAGATAATAGCGATAGTTCCCTTGACCGAATCCACAAAATATCATGGGAAAAAAATCGTCATGCCCAAAACCATGTGTAAAACCATGCACAAAACCATGGGTAGGTCCACCAACCATCTTTGGGTTCACCCCCATCCTTGAGCATGTCCAACTATTATTGGGTCCACATAATCTTTTTTTTTTGAGGTGTAGCCCCAAACCCCATGATGCGTGGAAATAATATAATACACACCCAACACTTCTTGTGCTTCATATTCCTAATTTGCATTCTACCATATTTCATGATAGCATAATCTAATCTCTTATTGACTCCATTGCTAGAATATTTTTTCACTTATTTCTTCTTCGTCTTCAAAAACCTCAATGTCTTTCCCCTCTCTTTAGTCATCAATTATTGCTTCCTTTCGCTTGTAATTTTCACACTCAATATCATCGTATATAAAATCATAATCTTTCTCTTTTTTTCTCATTCACCATTTTGTTTAATTTTTTTATTCCAGTCGTTGCTTTAAAATTGTCATCAATTTGTTCAATTGACTTCTCAATATTTTCTTTAATGAGCTTCAAATATGCATCAAACTTATTAATAAATTTGTTCTCAACTTCATCTCCAATGTTATTTTGAACATCTACATATTCAAAAATGATGTTAAAAACATGTTCATTATTCCTACATTGAGAGTTTTCTCCTCTTCTTCTTCCTTCTCTTCCTTTTCAAATTTAATTAGACTATCTTCCACTATTCTGCTGTTAGTGGATATTCTCATCAAAAAATATTGAATCACTTTATCCTCTTCTTGATCATTAACTGCTACTAGATCACACACTACGTCATGAATAGTTCCAACTGCTTCATAACTTGCTGACATAATGCCATCTTCAACCTTCAAGTCTTCATAAAACATGGAAATTTCCATATTGCCACAATAAATCCTTGTTTCAAAAAAGGAACCACACCTATCATCAACATAATGTTCATCCACCCTATGGTGGGATATCTAAGAATACATATGCTCATTAACAATTTCAACTTCACAAAATTCATCAGTTATGGCTAGATTTACCAATTCACATCTCACTTTACAGTCCTCATCCACGTGTTTCTTCATAGTGAGATTCACCATTATCTTCACCATCCATGTTATAGTGGAGTTCTCAATAATCTATATTTTCATGCTCTACTTCACTCATAGAGACTTCAACTTCTCTCTCTACAATCTTTATTGCATCTTCTTGATCCATATGCATGTCTGTATAATGGGTTTCACTTTTATAGTCTTCATGACCATCACCCACTTTCGAGTGGGATTATCCAAGCTCTGTAGTCCTCCTAGAGTCCTTGTCATCTGCTGTGAGATGTGTGTTAACTTCTCTACTGATTTTTTAACCAATCGTGACACAACTTGCTGCTACATGCCAATTTCTTTTGTACCAAATTTCGATTCTAGAATCTTCCATTCTTCTTGGGAAGATGTAGCTTTTTTTTATCTTGCACAAAAGCATCTCATCCAATGCATGTTTTACAAAATCCATTATTAAAGCATTGCATACTTCATCATATGGGTTATTAGGCCGATACTCAATTAACTCCTTGCCTCAAAAAAAGGTTTGCATTTTGATAACCCAAAAATCAATTTTTTTATCAGTAGACATAGGAGGTGGTAGTAGATCCACACTACACCAATCAACCTCAATTTCTATTTCATACACTGCTAGAATTTTTGGTTCTTCGGCATGACATGAACCTTTATAAGCATGGCAATGATATCTACCTCTCATTTTCTATTCCTTCTCTTAATCGTTTTCAATAATGCTTTGTGACCCATTAATATTGTCTTTCTTTTGTCTTATATTTGCTTTCTTTATTGCATGAAGCTTCCTTCCATATCTCCTCTAAAAAATTATGATTTTCAATATGTACCCTTATAAGGCACAATCTTTAACGGATCCATATACCCTTAACACATAAAGAAATTTTTCCAAACCCAAAACATTATCATGCTTAAAAAATTAAGAAAACAAATTACAAACCGAATAAAACCACTTTCTTTTTAATGTAAAACAAAAATGCATATCTCCAACCTCTCAATCAAATCTCCAAACCAAAAATATTTTAATAACCTTTTACAAAACAAGCCTTTTGAATAAATCATTTCAAAAGCTTTAAAGCTTGATAACCAACCGTCTTACTTTTCAAACCACCTTTTTTTAAAATTCCATTTTTACCTTTTTTAAAAGCACCATCTCAATATATTACTTTATTTTCAAAGCTTTAGAAACTTTCGCATGGGCTTTAATAATATTTTAATAAAATTCCTTTTCAAATAAAGCTATAAAATCTTTGACATTACCCACCATATTTCTTTGTGAGGTGTGGTGTTTCTTTCTTTTTATGCTTAAAACCTTAGAACCATGCATTTCATCTCGCTTCAAAACCCTTCACCAAAATTTTCTAATGTGGTCCGCGTACTAAACAAGGTTAGGTACGACAATTCATTCTGATTCCTTACTCTGATGTTTCTCTGGTTGACGCCAGTTGCGACTGCTCCTTAATATTCTGGCGAATTCTTTAGAACGGATGTCCCTTAACAAATTTTATCCAAATTGTCTACGGACCAAATGACCTTGGCTGCAGCAATTCTGGATTTTTCAATTCTTACCTTTTTAGGTTTCCTAGCTTTGACGCCATTTAATGGAAAGGGAAAGGAAAAATACACATAAATAAAAATTCTATTCATAAATATTTTTACTAGATGTGTGGTTTTTGGTTCTTTTAACTTCATACATTTAACAATCGCTCAACTACAAGTATATAAATCCCTAGTTTACCAGATATACAATCCAAATTCTAATTAAACTTCACCCAATTCCAGCTAACTTGTTCATGTAAACTCACACTAAATTAAAAAATTTCAAAATATAAATTCAACTCTAATTAACTCACACTAACTCTCCATACATTACATGCATAGACTTTACTATTTCCAACGAATTCAAATATTGTCACTAATTCTCCATACATTACATGCACAGAGGAGTAATTTACTCTTTCAAATATATTCACATATTATGATAATAAGTCAGAAACTTCACAAATAATTCTCATTTCTGATAAATAAAACTTGCATATAGTAGAGAGAGAAGTGCATATTAAATAAAAATGTTTCACACATGGTGTTGCTACTTTCAAAATTACATCGATAATTTTTATATAAGACATATAAGACTCAGTTATCCCACGTGTGGCGTTTATAATTCCCGTGTGGCATATTGGTTTGATAATTTGCATATTTGAAGTAGATAAATCATTGATAATTGGCATATTTGAAGTAGATAAATCATTGATAATTGATCACATCTAACAATTATGAATTCCCTATCATGTAATGATGGCTTTCGTTATTGCATATTTCGTTGATATGTTGCATTATCTCGAAAATATAACAACATATTGAGTGGAGATAACTCGCATATTATGTTGATAGTTCGCAAACTGCATCGATAAGTGTCATATCCTTTAGATAAAACTGCTACGCGACTGGTATTTCACGCATGACATAGTGGCCCAGAATCGAGGGTTTAAGAATGAAATACCTTTTGGAATATTTACAATCTATTCAACGACTTCTTGGTAAGAAATGTCGCACGAAACTCCATTCAATATGTCCTCCATTTTATTGTAAATGATTGTCCCAAAATTTGTGAAAGCAATAATGCTTGTATGGGAAAGCTCATGGATTCCTTCTTTGGCATGCCCATAGTGTAAATGATTGTCTCAATATTTGTGAAGGCATTAAAGTTGGTATGGGAAAGCTTATCGACTCCCTGTTTGGCATGCTCAAAGAAAGGCTATAAAGGTATTGCATATTTACAAACAAAGCATACAAATAGTTTGAGGAACTCTTTTATTTCAATAATGCATGCAGGGCTATTCTGTCAAGTGCCTTCAGAGATTTCCCTTTATTATTTTCAGAGATTTTTCTTGGTAGAGGAGGTAGACCACATTCTCTACTAGTGACGATGGTAGGTGGTGTCACTTCTTCTCCCTGTTGCTTCTCCTCCTCATTTGCAGTTTCTACCCCTTCCACTACCTCCTCTAACCAATCAAAGGTCGATTCCAAGATTGCCCTCTCATCCTCAACCCTCCATGCAATACTAGTGTCAATACCATCCAATGAGATGGCCTCCATGTTAGGTGTCCTCTCAAGTTGCCTCATCCACAATCGGAGATTGTAGTAGACATAGACCATGTCATTTAGACACTGAGACTCTAATCAGTACGATGATCATAAATTAATAATTAATAATTATAAAATATATATATATATAATATTTATTGAATTCAAAAAATAAATGGAAAATTGTTAACTTGTTGTGCTTCTTGGTGTGCATTTTTTCGAATACACTTTAGTTGCACTCACATCTAGAGGAGCTACACATTTGGTTAAGCACTCAAATGGAAAGCTTTTTGATATTGGGTACTCTTCCACCATAGCTTCTCCACTATGTAATAACAACAAATAAGATAAACATAAGAAAATTTTGAAATTTGAAAGTTGAAGAAAAATATGAAGAGAAAATGAAGTTTGAAACGAACTAAAGCTTACCTAGCATTTTGGTGTTCCTATCCACAATAAACATGTAAAAGACAAATGTGCCACCCTCCATCTTGCAAATCTCTATTTCTTTAGAATTTTTTATATGCTCTCTTGGAGATGGCATCATCTTTTGAACACAAATGAAAAACCCATTAATGAATTCATCATCAAATATGAAACCAACAGAGTAAGAAAATGCATGGTTCAAGTACATCTTGGTAGCATTAATGGAATGATGGAATGTATTATTCCTTCACTCATAAATTAGGGTTCATTCAAGTTGTTGTTTCTCAAACCCCTCATCCCCCTTATTATCATAATAGAAGTGAATGGATTCTTTGGCCCTATCCATGTCCTCATACAAGTATCCCATTTCGGGTTTGTCTCCATCAACTAATCAAAGAACCTTTACCAAAGGTTGAGTAATGCTACAAATCTCTTGCACTCCTACCGAGAAGATTTCCTAGTATGAAGCTACCCTGCATATGGCTTCTCCCTCTGTTTTGTAGGTAAACTAAAAAGTACACCACTCCTCTGAAAGAAACATTCTCTTCACATCCCACATAGAATTCAACAGAGATTGAAGAGATATGAATCTAGTGGAAAACCATGTAATAATAGGGCGCACCAACTCCTTGTTATTTGTGAATTTTTTCATCAAATAAATCACAGATACCTAATATTATATATATATATATATATATAGTAAAAAAAAATTATGGTTCAAGAATATCCTTGATAAAAGGAATTTTCTCTACGTGCTCCAATATCAAGTCAATGGAATGTGCAACACAAAGTGTCCAAAATAAGTAAGGATACCTCTCCATAAGCATCAATAGCAACATGATTTGAAGCATTTTCTGCTATGACCTAGACAACATGTTATGGACCCACCTCCTAAATGAACACATCCAACAAATGACATAATAATTGTGCATTTTTTATATGCTTATATGCATCAACATATTTCATAAACATTGTCATCTTGGGGCAATTAATCAAGAAGTTAACAAGGGTTCTACCCTTTTGATCAGTCAAACCATATGACATCATAGTGTATCCCATATATACACATGAATCCCTTAACTCCTCCAATCTCTTATTGCATTCGACCTTTTCATTATGAAGAATACACCCTCTAAAGTCATCATAGGAAGGGTCTTTATGCCTTGGGCCAACAACAACAATAGCATCAATCATGAGCAGAAAAAGTGGATAGTTCTTGGAAATGTTGAAGGGAACATCACTCCAATGAAGACACTTGAAGACGCTTTATAGCTTCTTCTTTCTCTCTTCTTTTAAGAGCTATGTGATAGATGGTTGTGTACCAAGTGTGGTTCTAGGAACAAAAAATGATGAGGAAGTCCTGGGGTTTACTACAGAAGTTGATGTTGAAGAAGAACCACTCTCATGGTTACCTCCCACTACTCCATCCCCTGCCATTTGACTCTTCAAAGTTCCCTTTGTTAGCTTGGTTGTCCCTATATCTTATAATGATTTGAGGGCTCTACGGATGATTTCTAGATTTGTGTTTGTGAAATTCCCTACTGCATGTCTAGAAATTTGTGCAGGGTGGAATTTCAATCGGTATACTTCCCCTTTCATATGCTTCCCACATAACTTGCAATTCAAATTTGATCTGTCAACCCACCCATTGGGTTCACCAAATTCCCACATAGAGCCCAATTTTGCTTGGCATGTTTGTTGAATTCATAAGATTGATGTTTGAACCTAGGGCAGAAAAAGAATTTAAAGTGAAAGAGATGAAATTAACAATCAACATTTTCAATTTTTTACCAAAAGAAACCCTCCACTCAATGCAACAATAATGGCAAGAAAAACACACTGAAACCCAAGAAAAATCATGGATAAAAACTAGGGCATAAGGAGAATTTAAACAAATAAAATTAACAATCAACAATTTGAATTTTTGACAAAAAATACCTCTCCATTGAATGCAACAAAAATAGAAAAAAGAACACACTCAAACCCAAAAATCATGGGAAATATATGGGCAACTAAAACCTAAGGAAAGACAAGAGAACAACAAAAATTAGAATCAAATTTGATGCCAAGACATGAAATCCATGCCCTATTGAAAAAACTTGGTCCCAATTTAACATTTCTTTGCTTTGGATCCTAATTTCCTTTAGTTTTCTTCACTCTAACACTAACCCTTATATATTAGCTCTCACCTTTACCCTCTTATTGCAAAATTAAACAAATTACTTAAATTTACCTTTAATAAGTCATTATTTTCACACCTCACAGTGTTTTAATATCAGATCATGATTTCTATTTTATTTTAAATAGTAATTAAATCACAATTTTTTCGAATTAAAAAAATATCTAAATGACTAAATCAACTCAACAAAAAAACTTTGTTTTTTTTTTAAACACAATTTTCACAACATTATTATACATAATAATCTGAAACTCATGATGAACCACACTTGTTGGTTCGAAACCCATTGGCCAAAAAAAATCTCTCATGTGATTTCTACCAAAAGACTTTGTTTAATTCATTATAGATCACAGAAATTTGAATACAGAAATTTAATAAGATTAAAAGCCTCATTTTAATTTCCATGAAAACTTTCCTTTTTAAAATCAAATTATAATATATTATATTATATTATAAAAGTTATAATTGATTTATTAATTAAAAGTAATCTCAAATTCTTAAACAAAAATTGTTTTGAGGAAATTTATAGAACGATATAGGGAAATTATAATAATAACACGAAAAATACCTATACTAAGAATTTTGTGGCGTTTTTGATGTTTATGAACTCCATACTATCACATTTGTTATTTTCAATACAATTTAAACAAATGATACTAGATGCAATGTAGTTCTTTCCTACTAATTATATATAAGTATAACAAAATTGGTTAAATATGATATAAAAATATTAGAATATATTCAAGAATTTAAATTAATACATTTTAATGAAATAATAAAGTGTGATATATAGTTAGATAATTGCTATAAGATGATGAAAATATATTTTATAAATTTGGATAATTACAAAAATATTTAATTATTTTGAGGAATTTTTAAGTATATCTATATATATATATATTACACTTTTGATGAATTTTTAAGTATGTATATATGCGTTACATTATTGATAAATTTTTAAGTATATATATTAGTATATTAGTATATGCATATATGGATATAATCAATTGTTACGTAATAAAATATAAAATGAAATATTTGAAATTAATTTAAAATATGGATATATTAAATTTAGAAACAAAAATTAAAATTAAAATTCGTATTTCAAATATTTTTATGTACAAAATTGTTTTTGTTATTATTATTATTAAAATTTAGTTTAAAAAATAAATGTTTTCTTTTAGAATTTATAAGATTTATTGAAAATTAGAGTTATATGATCATAAAAAATAAAAAATGATCTAAAAAGTTTGTTGAAGATAAGGTTGTTGTAATATGCAAATACTTTTGTTGGTTACTGTTTACAAATATATCTTGAGTTCCAAGAGATTTTGTTTTAAATTTGATGTAGATAAGACTTATTTAATTACTTAATAGTTATTTGGATGTTTTGGATTTCACATTATAGAAACAAACTCCACATGTTGCAATGTAAATATCTTAGATTGTTCTCAATAATGAAAATATTTATTCAATCACTTACCAAATTGTGCCTAGATCCTTATGTTATAGCTATAATACTTCGATTCCTAGGAAATAGTGCATGAGTCCTAGATCTTTCATCTCGAATTCAAAAGCCAGCTTCCTCTTACATTTGTGAATGAGAGGGTCTGCACCTATTAGGAAGAGGTTGTCAACATAAAGCACCAGTATGAGAGGCTTGTCATCTATAACCTTAAAGTAAAGGTTAGGGTCGGATTCACTCCTAGTGAATCCTAGCTTCATCAGGTAGCTATCTATCCTCTCATACCATGCTCGGGGTGTTTGCTTTAGCCCATAGAGGGCCTTCTTCAACCTGCACACATGAAATTCTCGATCATAAATCTCAAATCCTTTGGGTTGCTCCACATAGACTCCTCTTTGATTGAAAAATGTAAGAATGCAATCTTGACATCCATCTGATTTAGTTTCCATCCTTGCGAAGTAGCAAGGGCTATGATCGAGTGGATAGTAGTATATCGGGCAACAGGTGCAAATATCTCATCATAGTCTATACCTTCCTTTTTGGAGAAGCCTCGAAAGACAAAACGATCCTTATACTTTTCTGTACTTCCATCAGCTACATACCTTATCTTATAAAGCCATTTAGAAGTGACAATTGTCTTGTCCTGGGGTCTGGGGACCACATCCCAGACATCGTTCTTCATAATAGACTCATATTCTTCGGTCATAGCATCCTTCCATACTTGATGCTTGACGGCATATGTGAATGATGAAGGCTCATTTTGGATGATCATGCTCATGATAGTCAGGTATCCCTGATACCTGTTCGACTTCTTACTTTCACGAAAGGTTCCACGGGGAGTTGTGTGTCCCTCAGCATCATCAAGTGTCCCCCTAAGCCATGAAGGCCTTTTCCTTGAACAGGAAGGCTCAGGTGAACAATGTAAACTTTGAAACGGGAACTATAAACTCAAAATGGGAACTCTGGCCAAAAAACCCTAAAAAAACATCAAAAACAATGCTAAAAACAAAAAGTGTGTATACTGGAACGATGTTTTTTTTTTTAGGTGTCAATTTTGAACGTGTTTTAAAAATGGCAGTGACTACGAAATTTACTGCGAAATTTTCGTGCAAAATATAGCTTCAAAACGAAAGTGATGATACTGGAATAATGATTTTTTTTTTTAGGGTCAATTTTCAAACTTTTTAAAAAATGCTAATAAAACCAATTTTTTATGTCTCAAACAAAGTTAATTTTTAAGGAAAAAACACATTAATGTTTCTGGTAGAATATCATTTTTCTTTCCTAAGTATAAATTTAACATGTTTTCAACCACAACATGCTAGATACAAAAGAAATTGAAATTTTTTCAACTATAAAATTAAAAAACCATGACATTATGAACAAATTATATCACTGAATGAATTCAAAAGTCTTTATTTGTATACTGAATAAAACAGACATTATATCTCTAATTTGATATTGCATTGTAGATATTTAAACAATAAAATTTATCATACTTAAGACATAATCCAACAACATAAAAATGCTTCATAACTTCTCATTTAACAACATATGGAAAGCATTAATTTTATTTGAAGATACGATGCATACATCAGTTATATAAACTGTCTTAAACAATTATTCAAAATCACTCATATTTTCTTGCTCACCATCACAATTCACATCTTCAGATGAGTGACTGGATGCTGACGAAGATGTTCCATATTCTTCTCTTTCATCAACTAGTGCCCCATCTGAGTCCACATGCATGCCCAACATTCCAGGTTTCAAAAGTCTTCTAGATCTACGACTGGTTTCAGCAGACTCCCATGTCAATACTGTTCCTTCTGGTAACAACCTTTTCAGAATCTCTGTCGTCTTGAAGCGAAGAGTTCCTCTCTTTGTTAAATTGAAGTCATAAACAAGTATGTCAACATCCTCCAATTGTAATATGTCTGTGCGGCGGTGATTTATATTTGTACCCTTTCTTTTTCTTTTTCCACCATTTTTTTTGTCAACTACCATCTCTGGCTTATACACACCATTGAATGGGTGTGTATTTGTGGCATACCAATGTACTTCAACACCTGTAACATCCTCATTTTCTATAAAGACCTTTATAACTTTAGCAACCCAAAATGGATAGCCATTGGGATCTCCATCTGCTAGCACTGCAATCATGCAACCCTCCTTAATATCATGTACTGAACCCCTATAAATGTCTTCCATGGCTTCACGTTGTGCACGAGATCTTCTGGAACCAATATACATCTCTCCTTCCATTGCCTGTGAAGAATTAATAATACCTTGAGTTTGTTGTTGTTCAACAATGTTTACTTCCTCTTGTTCATTCGACACATTTTGTGGCCAAATAAATGGATTTTTCAAAGGTATATCTTCATCACTTTGATTATTGAAAAATGACTCCCACCAAACTGAATCAGCGATGTCAAAGTACTCATATGTATATCTAATACATTTTTTAATTTCTTCTAGGCAATCAAAATAATTTATATGTCTATTCTGTCTGCGTGCATTCTGAACTTCACCAACTGATTGTAATAACAATATTTTTGATGCAAATATTGGACGATCTGGAATGAACTTCAAAAATTGCAAACCTAATGACGGTGCCCATTCTGTAGTATTTGAAAACTTCTTGCCCCATATTAGTGTTTTCCCATCAATTTTTTTTATACGAAATTGATGTTGGAAGCTAATATCATTAAGTTGTTCAATGCATTTCCCCTCACCATATGATCCTAGAATAAACCTTCGCATGTCAATAGTTTCTTCCAACACTTCAAAAGCAGGCTCTGGCATGTATGATTTCTTAATACATTCAATTCGTGATGGCAAGCTCCCAACTTCCTTCCTCCTCAATGTGACTGAAAAACAACTGAACATCTGATCAATATGGTCATGAGTGTGCCCAACAAGAAGGAAACCAACCTTTACCTTTTGAAAAATTCTCAATTCAACAAGCATGTTCAGATACCCAAAAACAACCTGATTTTTGTTTTCACGGCAAGTGTTGTCCAATTGTAGATACAAAACTTCAGGAAGATTACCAAACCAATGAGAAATCACATCATGAATTATGGTTATGGTCAGATTTGCATCATTATGAATATTTGGAGCTGTGAAGTACACCCTTGGCAACATTTTCCCATTGAAGACCATACAACCGACCAAGTGAAACTAAATAAAATTTTCCTCTTGTAAATCTTTGGGTGTGCGAACAAAATGTGGTAAAAGTGTTTTCTACTGGTCCATACCATCAATTATCAAACCCAAATATTTATTTCGATTATCATAACACTTCTTTCGATGCTTGTACAACTTCTTCCTTTCATTTGTTTGTTGTTCGCGATGCTCCTGAAGTTCTTTGACAATTAAATCTACACAACATAAAGGAAATTCATTAAGAAATATGTTTTCATAGTTGATGACTATACAATTTTAAAAGTAAAATTTATGAACGCTTACCTCTTTCTGAGCCTTCACATTTGTCCCTTTTTTATTTAAGAGAAGCACATGTACTGCAAATTCCCATCCTTGTCTTCTTAGGAATACGAACATTATTGAATTCTTTCTTCCATATCTTCACAAAATATTGATATGTAATAAATTGGCCCTGTCCCTCAGCACTTTCTGCATATTCTTTGTATAAGTTGTAGATTTCTCGTCTTGAAAAATTATCTGGAATATGTATTGTCTCTCTATTTGGCATACACTCTCCATGCTTTGAAAAGAAATCTTTCATCCATGACATTGCAGTATTTGATAAGGGCCCAAACTGTCTTTTATAACGTACTTCTGAATAAAATGTGGGATCCTTTTCCAAATTTTCTTGAATTCTCGAGAGACGAAAATTCCCAATTGAATGAAACATTTTGAAAGCTTTTCTACACAATAATAAATTCCTAATATGATAATCATAACCTGACAATGTAGATTGCATGCAGCCAACTAAATATGAGTTTTGCATGCTTTTATTCATTGACAAATATCTCTTCCTGCTTTCTAATGCAAATGTGAAATCCATATGTTTCAAGCAATTTTTTTGGCAACATTCACTTGAAATGAGAGCGCTGATAGAACCTCTTCTCGTCAGATATTCTGCTCTACCCCTTGTATAACTAGAATAGCTTGCATTGATATGAAAAGGTCTGCTCCTACTCCTCGATACAATATTTCTTGGCAACATCTCCATCATTGGATCATCATTTTATAAGGATTTTCATCATCATTAAGAGGAATGTTATCCACACTATGATCAGCTCTGATTTTCAAATTTTGACTAAGAGGATAGCCTTCATCTTCCCCTTCTTCAGTGCTATTGTCATAGTCCTTAGAATTCAGACTAAATGGAAAATCTGACTCGATGTTTAATGGATATTCTTCCTCATGTACATTGTCAGTGCTACTCTCATAGTCCATAGAATTAGGACTACGTTGAAAATGTGGCTGTTTACTTATTGAAGATGCTACATCCTGTCCTTTGTCACTGCTACCTTTATATTGATTAGAATTAGGACTAACTGCATCATCCTGTTCTTCATCACTACTGCTCTCATAGTCCTTAGAATCAGGACTAAGAGGACATTGTGATACTCCAATCTTTTGAAAATCATCATCCCGCGCTTCATCACCGCTGCTCTCATAGTCCTTAGAATCAGGACTAAGAGGACATTGTGATACTCCAATCTTTTGAAAATCATCATCCCGCACTTCATCACCGCTGCTCTCATAGTCCTTAGAATTAGGACTAACTGGACACTGTGACACTCCATACTTTTGAAATTCATCATCATGCTCTTTATCACTGCTGCTCTCATAGTCCTTAGAATTAGGACTAAGTGGACACTTTGACACTCCATTCTTTTGAAATTCATTATCACACTCATCATCACTGCTGCTCTCATAGTCCTTAGAATTAGGACTAAGTGGACACTTTGACACTCCATTCTTTTGAAATTCATTATCGCACTCTTCATCATTGTTGCTCTCATAGTCCTTAGAATTAGGACTAAGTGGACACTTTGACACTCCATTTTTTTGAAATTCATTATCACACTTTTCATCACTACTGCTCTCATAGTCCTTAGAATTAGGACTAAGTGGACACCGTGACACTCCATTATTTTGAAGTTCGCCATCATGCATGTCAAAACTGCTGCTCTCGTAGTCCTCAGAATTAGGACTAAGTGGACACCATGACACTCCATTCTTTTGAACTTCACCATCACACTCTTCAAAACTGCTACTCTCATAGTCCTCAGAATTAGGACTAAGTGGACATCGTGACACTCCATTCTTTTGAACTTCACCATCATGCTCTTCATCACCGTTGCTTTCATAGTCCTTAGAATTAGGACTAAGTGGAATCTGTGACTCTTTATTAATTTGAAATTCTCCATCCCCTCTTTCATCAGTGCTGCTCTCGTAGTCTTTAGAATCGGTACTAAGTGGAAGAATTGACTTTCTATTCATAGTGGAAGAATTCCCGCTATATTCATCAATATGAATAGAGTTGTTACGCGATGAAGATGTTGATGGTGTATAAATCGAAACTTCACCATCAGAACAATCCATCCCTTTCAAATAGAAGATGTTGAATGATACAAATGGAGTCTCCTAAGAATATTATATAGCTTAAAGAATGAAATATTCCCTCCAAAATTATTCCCTCCAAAAATTTTCACGAAAATATTTCCCTCCAAAAATTTTCGCGAAAATATTTCCCTCCAAAAGTTTGTTAGATTTATTTACCTTTATTATTTTATTCTACAATTGATTGAAAAACATAAACTAAATTTTTTTATGAAATCAATCACTGAAATTCAAATTGTAAACTACAACTTGTATATTAATTATTCTAATAGTTAAAGTATATAATATTTACTAAACAACTAAATTTTTTTTAAATTTTTATAATATATTCTAAAACAAATTAATCCCACATTCAATCCATTGTAAAATAACTCTACAATATTCGCTCTATAATAATTTAAAACAAATTATCCCACATTAATCGTACAAAAAAACATCTTTGTAATTTCACTTATATATTAAATTTCGTTATCACTATTACTCACCTCACATCCAGGTTTTCTGAAGTTCGTTGAAAGACTTGTGAATTTGTGGAGCAGCTATATTGCTATCAACAACATATTCAACGAAGAATTATCGCAATTGAAAGGTAAGTTCAATTTTTTTTCAAAATTTTCATATTAAATTAATTTAACGAAGAAGATTTTTTTTTTTTAATTAATAATTTTTCCAAGCCAAAATAACAATTATGTCAATCATGAGCATGGTGGGCCTAATCAAACTCAATCACCCAATAACCGTGGGTAGGCCGTCGTCGTGCCCCCTTCCCCCAACCCATTACCGATCTTTCCCATTCACCCATGCCCTCTTCCCCCTTCTACCCAACCCATGTGCCCCCTCAACCTCTAACCCGGGCCCCCACTACACCCCACACATGTGGTCCCGCCTACCCAACTACCCTACCCATGCGCCCCCCTCTAACTCCCATTCCGCTCCCCACCCAACTCCCCTACCCATGCGCCAGCCCTTGCCACCCCCAACTCACCCACCCATGCACCCCCTTCCCTAACTCTTCCTTCCCTACCCCACAACTCTCCTCCCCATAAGCCCACCCCCTAACTCCCATTCCCCTCCAATCTCAACTCCTCCCCCCCTTCCTTAACGTCGGCCCCATGGACCCCACCCCGTAACTCCTTCCCCCTCTGTTTCCTTCCCTGTGCCCCTTCTCCCTCCACGCCCTTCCCTCGCCACCCGCAACCCCACACCCTAACTCCGACCCCCCCTGGCCGCCGCACCCCATGCTATCCCCCATCCCCCCCCCTTTCCGGCTGCCCCCTATACCCCCCTCTCGCTCCCCGCACCCCATCCCCCATACCCCCCTCCCACGGCCGCCCCCCCGACTCCACCCCCCCATCCCCCCTACCTCGCCCCCCGCCCCCATCCCCCCACCTACTCCCCCCACACCCCCCGTGCCCCATTCCCCCTACCCCCACCATCCCGCCCCCCCTACCCCCCTACCCCCACACACCCCGCGCCCCATCCCCCCTACCCCCCCTACCCCTACCCCCACACCTCCCACACACCCCACACCCCACGCGCCCCATTCCCCCTACCCCCCCCCCATCCCCCCTACACCCCCCACCACCTCCCCGCGGCCGCCCCTCCCCACCGCGCCCACCCCTCCCCACCCCGCACCCCCTCCGCCCACCCCTCCGCACCCCCGCCCCCTCCCCTGGCCCCATCCGCCCACCCCTCCCTTCCCCCGCCCCCTCCCCTGGCCCCCTCCGCCCACCCCTCCCTCCCCCGGCCCCCTCCCCCTCCGCCCACCCCTCCCTTCCCCTGCCCCCTCCCCGGCCCCCTCTGCCCACCCCTCCCTCCCCCCGGCCCCCTTCGCCCACCCCTCCCTCCCCCCGGCCCCCTTCGCCCACCCCTCCCTCCCCCTGCCCTCTCCCCCAGCCTCCTCCGCCCACACCGGGCCACCCCCGCGGCGCCCTGCCCCGCCTGACCAGCGGCGGGTCGATTCCGGGAATCGCCCCGCCGCCGGTCGGGCGGGGTGGGGCGCCGCGGGGGTGGTTCTGCACGCACAGAACCACCCCCGCAGTGCCCCGCCCCACCCGACCGGTGGCAGGTCGATTCCCAGAATCGACCCGCCGCCGGTCGGGCGGGGCGGGGGGCCGCGAGGGTGGCCCGGTGCGGGCGGAGGGAGAGAGGTGGGCGGAGGGAGAGGGCGGGGGGAGGGAGGGGTGGGCGGAGGGGGCCGGGGGAGGGGGCGGTGGAAGGGAGGGGTGGGCAGAGGGGGCGGCGGGAGGGAGGGGTGGGCGGAGGGGGCCGGGGGAGGGGGAGGGGGTGGGCGGAGGGGACCGGGGGAGGGGGAGGGGGTGGGGAGGGGTGGGCGGGGGGCGCGCGGGGTGGGGAGGGGTGGGCGCGGTGGGGAGGGGCGGCCGCGGGGAGGGGGTGGGGGGTGTAGGGGGTTAGGGGGGCGGGGGGTTAGGGGGATGGGGGTTTGGGGGGATGGGGGTAGAGGGTTAGGGGGGCAGGGGGTTAGGGGGGATGGGGGTCGGAGGGTTCGGGGGTGTGGGGGCAGGGGGTTAGTGGGGCGAGGGGTTAGGGGGTATGGGGGGTGGGGGGTTGTGGGGGGTTAGGGGGGATGGGGCGCGGGGGTGTGGGGGGACAGTAGGGGGTAGGGTGAGGGAAGGGGAGGGGGAGCCGCGGGGGGGTGGGGAAGGGTGGGAAGTGGTGGGCAGCCGAGGGGGTGGTGGGGTAGGGGGAGGGACCGGAGGGGGGCGCCGCGGGGGGTGGGAAGGGGAGGGTGGGGAAGGGGGGCGGCCGGGGGGGTGGGTAAGGGGGGTGAAAGGGCGTGGGCAGAGTCCGGGGTAGGGGGGGGCAGCCGCGGGGGTGGTGGGGGAAGGGAGGAGGAGGCTGGCAGAGGTGGGGGGAGGGGAGGGGAGGGGAGGGGGAGGGGAAGCCGCAGGAGGGGTGGGGGGAGAGGAGGGGAGGGCACGGGCAGTGGAGGCCAGTGGAGGGGCGAGGGGAGGGAGAAGGGCTCAGGGCGGCCGAGGGGGCCGTGGGGGTGGAGGGGGAAGGGAGGAGGAGGTCGGCGAAGGGGGCAGGGGAGGAGGGGAGAGGGGCGACCGGGGAGGGGGGGAGGTATAGAGGGTGGGGTGAGGGGAGCGGCTGAGGGGGTGCGGGGAGTGTGGGGAGGGAAAAGGGAGGAGAGGGGGGCGAGTTGGATTGGAGGGCCGAGAGGTGAGGGGGCTGGGGGTGAGGGTGATGGTAGAGGTGTGGGCATGGGTAGGGGGTTTTGGGGAGGTGGAGAGTTGGGGCACATGGGTAGGGGGCACATGGGTAAGGAGGTTGAGGGGAGGGGGCATGTGTAAGGGGCTTGGGGGGTCAGTTGGGTAGAGTGGGGCATATGTATGGGAGTTATGGGGGGTAGAGGGGAGGGCATGGGTAGGGGATAGGTTGGTTGGGTAGGGGGTTGTGGGGGGCGCGTGGGTAGGGGCTCGCCCATACTTGCCTAAATGTCCACTTAGCCTCATCATCCCTCACCTGACCTCCCGCTCGCCCATCGACCCGCCTGCCCATTAGAGGTGGCTGGGCAATTCTGATTATACAAATAAAAAATTTATGGTATATTTTTGTTGTTAATTTAAGTTAATATGTTTTTTTATTTACTAATTTATGTGTTTTTATTTTTTAGGAATATGGCGTCAAGGAAAATTTCTGTGAATCTTTCTGGACCAAAGACTCTTAAAGGTGCATCTTCAAAAAACATTGGTGAACGAACTCCACCTGAGCTCATGGCTACAAATATTTCAAGTGCCTTAAGTGATAAGAAGATAATCTCAGATTGGAAAAGTTCAAAAGAGGTGAAATTTCCATCAAGAGTCTGGTATGTGAAAGAAAGAGAGAGCACAAATGTGAATATATATCTATACATTGATATACCCCATAATAATGAAAATTTGGAGGTGATGGGAAGAGTCATAGATATGTGTTCGGTACCAAACACAGAAGTTGTTTACGTACTTACAAAAGCTCCCAAGTCACATGAAAGGATTAAATACCGACTATCATATTCATTATATGACACGAGAGAGGTATCTACAAAGTTGTGTAAACAAATCGTAAATGAGATGACACAAAACATCGTAAGTATTGTTATTTGTATTTTTATTTTGCGTTTTGAAAGTGTCTCGCTATATTTTTTTAACTTTGTTTATATTAACATATGATATTTTGTTTGGCAGAATTTTGTTGAAAGCTGTTCAATTAGGTTGGGAGGCATTCATTTCATAGAGCATAATATCATGAAAGTTGTCAGCCATTTTTACTCAGTGTTAGAAGAAGATATGGAAAACATGGAAAATGTAGTAATTGATGATGCTACAAAACTACATCCAAAGAATCGGAAAAAAAGGCCTCTGGTGGATAAATCTAGCAAGGGTAAACAAGTTAATTTTGAGGATGATGAAGTTGAAATTGACAATGAAGCATATGTTGCCATTACTGAAGATGACATTGGAACTGAGGAAGGTCGTAAAAGACCAAAAGTAACAATGCCCAAGAATAGATCTCTTGAGAATGTTATGACGAAGAAAAGTAGAGTTGAAGATCTTGAAGTAGTCATTACCAGCAGTCAAGAACCTAGTGAAACATCAAAAGAAAACAGAGAAATCATTACACCAGGAGCTGATTTAGATGATGGCATTATCAAAACAAAACAAAATGCCATTCGACAGAATTTGACAAAGAGAAACTTAATTGATGGTGGTCGTACATTTCAGTTAAATGTCAGACAAACCTATAAGGCAAGTGAAGGACAATGCCAATATCAAGTCAGAAAGCCACATCATCTACATGTTCACAACTTGAAGACATTGATGAGGTACAATCCATATGCTCATGTGGTTAGTTATGTGCTTCTTGTTGATCCACTTCAAGTTCCCAACAAAGAAGCATTTGATAAGTCAAAATGTTTTGAATACAATTATTATGTGCTTGGGGGGAACCATTATGTTGAAGCTCAAAGACAATTGATGGAGGAATATCCTAATAACCCACGTTTTGAAATAATGAAATGTATCATTTATGCTGGTTTAAATGAAACAGAAGCAAAGTTAGTGGCATGGGATCATAATTCAGATAATGAATATAGGATGTCTATGACTTTCATCCAAAGGGTTAGATTTATTCATAGTGAATTCCTAGAAAAATGTGGTGGGGATAGGATGAATATTACTGCAGATTTCCGAAAGGAATGTTGTATAGAAATAGGCTATCAAATTGAAGAGAAAACCAATTCAAAAGGTGGAAAAGACAGCAGATATAGCGATTTATTCAGAGGTGTTGATAACATTTTCCAATTGGCATTTAGAACTGGAGATATTTGGAAGTTGATTGATGACATTTTTAGCATGTGGGAAGACATTGGCATTAAAAACTAGAGGGTCAAAAAGTCTAAGCCATTGATATGTAGCAACAATAAATCACCTCCTGAACTAAAGCAACTTCCAGACGATATGACCATCACGCCTTGGAGGGCGATGCAAGGAGTGAAAGATGAAAAAATTGTCAAAACAATATCATCTCGTGTGAGGTCAGGGGAATTATCATTGGAAGAAATGTCTAAAGAATTTCAAAAGTAAGTTTGCTGAATTATTTTTACTTATTTCCATGATTATAGTTATCTTTTAAATAAAACATGTTGTTATTGGTAGTATTTGTTATACATATCATTATATTAACTTTTTCTTACTTTATCTATGCAGTCACAAAGTTTACATGAAAATTCAGGAACAAATGGTTAGATTGTTGAATGAAGATAGTTAGGATGATGTTGTACGCAACTATCCAGATTCAAGTTCTACATCAACATTAAAAGCTTTTTATCTTGCATTTAAAAAGGTAACTCGATTTATACATTCAGTTTTAATCATCTGTGTACTATTTTTAATTTAAAACTTACACATACATTTGTTTGTTTGGTAAAAGATGAGGAAAGAAGATAATGGAGCACCAGACAGTTTCAAGACTTTTATTGAAAAAATAAAGATTGAAAGACTGAGAAAGCAACGTATTAAGAATGTTGAACTTGATCCAACTCTTAATCATTTCATTTGGAATGGGCTAGACACTATTCAATATCAAGTAATACAAGGCGACTGTGAAGACATTGCTAAACTCATACCAAAAAGGGATTATGCCCTGGTTATTGCAGATATTCCCCATGGTTTCAATATTCCAAATATTTACTATGATAGTGACCCTTATACTTATCAAGCTTTTAATAAAGTGGTGGCGGGATTTATGGAAGTGACGTCATCACCATTACAGAGATTTGTGACATTTCATTCAGACACACAATTGGCAATGGTATTGTCAAGCTTCAAGGGGAAAACAAATTCAAGGATGCAGCTTACATGGTAAGATGTTTAAAGGTATATTTGATTAATGTTGAAAAATTCATTTATGTACAAGTTAATTGAACTTTTACTATTTTATGTTACAGGCAAAAGTCAAATCTTCTTAACAATGAAGATCAACAGTTTATAAATGACTGTGAGTTCATTCATATTGATAGTTGGGCAAAAGATGATAGCCATATGTCTGATTTTTAATCGGGTGGACAGAAAGAGTCATAGCCAAATACTGACTTATGATGCTGTTGTGAGAAAACTAACATATGAAGACAAAGAAACGAAAGGAGAGATAGTTAACATTTATCAGAAACCACAATTATTGATTAACTATCTTATAGACATATGTTCAAATGAAGGAGATTGGGTTCTGGATTTATTTTCTGGCTCAGGTAGGTTTTGCCACATGGAATTGAATTTCAATATGTTCTTTTTTTTAATTAATATGTCATTGTACTAATTTACTTCATTATTTTTTTGTGCTTGATAATTAGGTACAACACTAGCATGCTGCCTTCAAAAAGGAAGAAATTGCATTGCAATTGAGAAAGATCCATTACAATGCAATTTCATTCAGCAAAGAATTAATGCTCTTCAATTTCTTCCAGATGCAATGCAAGAAATTGGGTTGAAGAAAGGGGACTTTAGTGAATCACGTGTGGCAAAAAAGGCAAAGGAACCCCAACCACCATTACATGGAATGTTTGGAAAGACATATATTGGGAGATTTGCAGACATCAAAGACCCATTAGAAGAGGAAATTGCGCAAAAGGAAGCAGAAAATATTGTGGAAGATGACAATGATGAAACTCTAGAGGACGAAGAGTTTGGATTACGTGACATTGTTGATTAAATTTAAGTTATACCTGGAAATCAAGCTTTGCAATGTTTTGACTCTGACATTTCATGAAAAGAATAATCAATGAATTAAAGTTGTTATGTGTTCAATATTTGTAATTTGTGATTTTCGCATTGATTTTTAAGTTAATTATTATTTTTTGAAAAAAAAAGTTGTTATTATTATTTTTTTGACATGAAATTCATAAAAAAAACTATTATTTGACCATTTTTAGTTAATATTTTTGTATAAAAATTGTGATTTTGACATGTTAATTCTAGCAAAAAATTATCAAAACGTTTAGTTTTTTTGTTATATTTATGTTAAAAATGGTTATTTTTATGTCCATTGTTAAAAAATGTTGTTTTTTAGAAACAATTATTTCATGTGGATTGAAAAATAATTAAAGATGTATAAATATGTAGATTATCTAAAATTCAAACTATCGACTTTCTAATTTAAAAACACAAAACAATAAAAACCCCACTAAAAAAAAAAAATTAAGATAGAGAACAAGAAAATATGAATAAAATGACCACTTCAAAAACTATCAAATTTAGAAAATAATTATTTACATTTCATACACTAGAAAATTTAAAGTCAAAAAATAGGTCTTTTAAAAAAAGGGTGTGATGCAAAATACTCACTTTTTAAAATCAACATGAAAATCACTACCATTCTAAAACTTAATGCACATGAAAAAAATTAAAGTTCCAAAAACTATGTTCTAAAAAAAACATGTGTGTTCTGCATCACCACTTTTGAAAATCGGGTCATTTTTTTGCTATCTCTACGAAACGGGTAACAGTATCAGTTCTTGTTTCAAAGTTTACATTGTTGGTGGTGGAGGATCAATAGGATCCATAGGTTCTTCCACATCAGGGATTATCTCATCTTCCTTTTCCTTCGGTTCCCTGGTGTCAGCTTCTTTAGATCCCCTTAAAGTAGGAAGATTGTCTACTTTCCTAAAAGCCATATCTTCGTCAAAGGTGACATCATGACTAATCTCGACTTCCCTTTGACCAGCTACATAGACTCTATAGCCCTTAGTATTTTCGCTATAGCCCATGAAGATTCCTTTCTTTCCAGATGCACCAAATTTATTCCTTTTCTCTTTGGACACGTGAAAATATACAGGGCTTCCAAAAATTCTAAAATGAGATACGTCGGGTTTCTTACCAGTGAACATTTCTTCAGGAGTTTTGGAACGCAATGCTTGATGAGGGCATCGGTTTTGTACATATATGGCGGTGTTTGCAGCTTCGGCCCATACAAACTTCGGAATTCTTTGATCATGGAGCATAGCACGGATAGCTTCCACAATCGTAGGGTTCTTCCTTTCCACCACACTGTTTTGCTTAGGAGTATAGGGTGTAGTGGTCTCCCTCTTAATGCCAGCCTCTTTGCAAAAGTCATGAAACTCATTGGATTCATATTCAGTCCCATTGTCAATCCTTAGGATCTTGATCTTCTTTTCGGTTTGATTCCCAATCAAGGCTTTGAAGTGTCAAAACTAGGAGAACACTTCATCCTTCTTTTGCAAGAAATATATCCAAGTCTTGCGAGAATAATCATCTGTAAAAGTGAGGTAATATAAATATCCTCCCAAGGAGTTCACAGGCATAATACTGGATATGTCTGAGTGAACTAACTGCAATATATCGGAGGTCTTGCTTTGGCTTGAGGGGAATGGTCCCCTTTTTAGCTTTCCTTCGGCACATCCTGGACATACACCTTCTTGCTCTAATCTGAACTCAAGCATCCCAGTCACCATTTTTCTTACATCAAGTAGAGCTTTATAATGAAGGTGATCAAACCTCTGATGCCATAGTTTGGACTGAAGAGATGTGTCACAAGTCATGACACCCAGTGGACTTCCTCCGACCTAACATAATGAATCAACTCGAAACCTCAGAGTAAAAGCATCTTTATAGTCCTTTTTCCATACACGTACCTTTCCATCACTGAAATCCACCTTGTAGCCTTTGTCTTCCATTGCTGAAATGGACACCAAGTTCTTTTTGAGATCAGGTACATATAATACATCTTGTAAGTGGATGGTATTACCCTGATTCAATTAAAGAGTGACATTTCCTACGCCTTTCACGGGATATTTTGAATTGTCTCCAAGAACAATTTCAAGCTTGGTTTCTTTCTCCACTGGATTATATAGAGCTTCTTTGTAACCAGTGAAGTGCCTTGAGGCACCACTATCAATAAGCCAATTTCCTAGTGAGTCCGGGTGAGTAGTGGTAGATAAAGCAGCTGGTAGATAATACTCATCTTACTTATTGTCAACAATGTTAGATTCATACCTGGAATTTCTTTCCTTCTTGAATGGTTGTCCTCTTCCTTGATTTCCAACACTCCTTTTACCTCGGCCATTTGACCTGTCATTTCATTGATCGCCTTGAGAGGGATTTTTATCATCATTCCAGTGTGAGTTCCTTTTATCAGGACACTCCCTTGCATAATCACCTAGTTTATTGCAATGGTAACATCGTCCTTTTCCACCCTTTGGTCCACTCTTCCTTTTGGATTTAGCCTTAGAATTTTTTCTTCTTTTAGCATGAGAAGAAAAGGCAGCGGGATGACCTTTAAGTGTGGGCATTTCCTGTTCTTCCATTCTTTCTTCTTCTTGAATGCATCTAGTCATTAATTCCTCAAATCCAGGAATTACATTATTGTTGAGGAGAGCAGTTCTAAATATATACCATTCATATGGTAGTCCTCCAAGAGTTGTGAGTGCCATTTCCTTGTCAAAAATTACTTCCCCAATAAATAGGAGACCATTCTTGATCTCGGTGATCCTTAAGAAATAAGCTTGCATATTTTCATCTTTTCCCTTCTTAATTTCCTTCAGCTTATTTCTAAGAAACAGAACTTGATTTGCATCATTAATTTTAAATAAACTCACCAGTCTATCGTAGATTTCCTTGGAGGTGTTCAGCTCAGAAACATAGGCCACCAAGCACATATCGATAGAGTCTCGATGATCTTCTTTGCTTTGACTTCTCCCTTGGTCCATTTGTTCCTAGCAACAATGAATGCATTTGATGGAGGCTCGACAATTCTTCCTCTCACATGGTCCAGCACTTCTTGTTCTTCTAATGTTAGATCGAGAGACATCTTCCATCTGTGGTAGTTAGACTTCTCATAGAGTTTGTCTTCAGCAGGGAAGTGTGTTGAGGACCCCATAGTTCTTTTTAGATAGCCTTGTCTTTGGTGATTGCTCTTGCTCTTGCTTGGGCTTTGTCTTCACCTCAGCTCTAATACCATGTTAAATTATGGTATGTTCTATGCTTAGAGCAGTTTAATTATCTTTCTTTTTATTATCCACAAATTAGCAATCACATGTACATTAAGTAAAGTGTAGATAGAACATTTAAACGATCAACAGAAAACAAGCCAATACAAGAGACACAAGATGTGACGGCTAGCCAGGGACAAACCCCAATATGGGGAAACCCTTTGATCAAATCTTCTTTTATCTTCAATAATTCAGCAGAGAGAAATAGTACAAAAGTCTAATTTATATCAGCAGCATCAGCCCTAAACTAGAGCAATCAACATCTGTCAAACCGGAGGTCGAATCACCTTGATTCCTGTGCCAAAAAATTTGGCCTTCCAAGGAGAGTCAGCTTCACCTATTGCGCAGTCAGAGAGAGAGAGAATGCTGGTCAACGCTGGTCAAAGTTTCAATTTGTAGCTTGTAAACCCTAGAAAATTGTGTCCTTCCTTCCCACATGTGAGAGAGCAACCTTTCTGCGTAGGAGAGAGAAGAGACTCTTTTTCTGCACAGGAGAGAGAGATGTGTGATGAGAAGTGAAGTGTGCAAATGAGGATAATGCTCCTTGTGTTTATATGCAAAACGTTGGTGATGAATAGATGCGTCTGTTGGGCTTCTGAGCCTACATAAGTTGTTGGCCAACTTTGACAATTAGTCCATAATCTAAATAAATTCATATCTCCATAAATATTTATCGGAATCAAATGATATTTAGATCAATCCTACACCTCTTAACGAGAGGAATCCAAGAAAAATATAATCAACCATGAATAAGGTGACCCACATGAAGTTTTGCCCTTGTTACCAATTTTAACAAACAACATACAAGATTATGAGGGGAGGATTTTATTGGCCCACATTGTTCTTACAAGTAGGGGCAAAGGTCAGAGGTTGTGTTCCATGCCAAATGTTTGTTGGTAAACAAAAATTAGCATCTCTTCCACTCATTCCATCAATAGTTTTAGAACCTTTTTCTCAATGGGGATTAGATTTTATTGGAGAGATTCACCCCACTTCAAGTAATAATCATAGATGGATCTTAACTGCAACATATTAATTTACTAAATGGGTAGAAGCCATTCCAGTCAGAAATGCTACTGATGTAGTAGTAATTAAGTTTATTGAGGAAAATATCTTGTCTAGATTTGGTTGCCCAACTCAAATTGTTACTGATAATGTAGCATCTTTTTCTAGACTTAAATTGATTGACTTTTGTCAAAAATATCAGATTCTGTTACATCATTCAACTCCATATTACCCTCAGGGTAATGGCCTTGCAAAATCATCAAACAAGAGTCTAGTAAAGGTAATAAAAAAGACACTAGCTGATCATAAGAAGAGCTGGAATTCACACTTGATTTATGTAGTATGGGCAAACAGAATTACTCCAAAGAGATCAACTAGAAAATCTCCATTTCAATTAGTGTATGGTAAAGATGCAATCTTCCCTACCAATTTGGCCTTCCCAGTTTTAAAATTTCTGCAGGATGCAATAGATGAACCTGACGATTTTTCTAGAAGAATAAATCAGATTATTGAACTTAATGAAAATAGAGATGAAGTTCAATACAAATTGTAGAAATATCATAATAATATGAAAGTGTTGCTTGACAGAAGAGCTAGGGAAAGGGACTTTAAGGAAGGCGATCTAGTTCTAAGATGGGATGCTAGGAGAGAAGAGAAAGGAAAACATGGCAAATTTGACAATTTATGGTTTGGACCTTTAGCAATTGCTGAAGTAAAGGGTAATAACACTTTTGTGTTGTAAAATCTTGAGGAGCTATATTCCACTTATCCTATAAATGGAAGGTTTCTCAAACATTACATTTAGTACTGAGAAGTTGAAATAGTTTTCATTGTAAATACTCCTGTTTTCTTTTCTTTCCAAGATGTTAGTGTGATTTTACAGCAAGGACTCCATAGCCCGAGGAGAAGGCACATGGATCTGCAGGCTCTCTACATTCTATAGGAGAAAGCATTCCCCAGATGGAGCCAATTTTGTAGCATTTTTTTGGTTTTGATAAGATAGAATATTTGAAAAAATGTTAAGTTAGGAAATGGACATAACAATAGTGAATAAAATGTTAGTTGAAAAATAAATCTTGATAATGATGTCCATATCAAAGAAAATGTTAGGTAGATGTTCTAAAAAATCAAGGAAAAAAGAAAATGTTAGGATTAGAAAGAAAAGAAAACAAATAAATTTTGAAAGTGAGCAAGTCTAAATGCCACTACTCTGTTTCTGCAAAATAATTGTTGTGTGCAGCTTGTTTTAAATGCCACAACCCATGACAGTCAAATAGTTTAATCTTGATTGCTTCATGTTTTAAATTTGATGTTATAGTTAGAGAATAAACATCTAGCCAAACTGTTTAATCTTGGCAGATCAGTAGTTAGGTAGAGAATAATAAGGTTCTCATCAATTTAATATGAGCCCTTGGATTGATATAAGGGTAGATTTAGATAGTTTGCTTTTGTTAAATAAGAAGAAAGGAAAAGGGTTTGCTAGCTTAAATGCACCCATTAAGTGAAGAAAAAATGATAGGATAAGCAAAGGGTAAGTAGAGAAAGGTTGCAGAAGTTTAATGGTTGATTGGACAAAATGAATATTTATCATGCTTCTATGCTCATGAGGCAATTATACAAGGCAAATGAAGGTCTACTTGATCAAGTAATTAACTTCCCATTCATCTCCATTCATTCATATATTTACTAATTTCCCCTTCATACATTCATATTCATTCATTTCCATAAAATCCCTTTTCCTAAGGTCAAAGCCCTTTTTACTTAGGAAAAGTAAAAATTCCATGTAAAATCCCTTTTTACACAAAAACCCATAAAAATATCTTTACCCTAAGTATAAATGCTTATATGAAAAGTCAAATCATTCATTAAAAAGCATTATACTTAGTCGCATTTCCCTTTCCGATCATATTTCATATTAACATTAATTTAATGTAATAAACCCTTAAAAAGTTTCCTTCCCATATATATTAACTCCATTTATTTAAATATCCCGAAAACCCTTAGTTTTGTTATAAAACTATGTATTTCATAAAAATATCGCATCGGCGGGATCGCAAGTTTTTCATATAAATAACCCTCCCCGCATTGTGAACTCCGATTGCAATATACGATGGGAAGTCTGAACCCAACATCATTATATATCATAATATATTGCATTTCGCATCCACCCTCCATTGTAGTCCCGCTTATAGCATAACCCTCCATGTATTGCGACCCGACTACGATATGGAAGCCCGGACCCCACACACACACACACACACACACACATATATATATTACCGCCATATCGCATCCGGCCTCATCGCACATCCCGTCCGACATATATACCTCCCACCACTGTGATTTCCGATATCCGATGGAAGCCCGGACCCGACCAAATATATATTGCAGTTCACCGCCATATCGCATCCGGCCCTTATCGCATTCCTTTGCGATGGGCCTACCCCCACCTAACTCCGATTGCGATATGTGATATAAACCCAGACCCGATGTCATTATCTACCCGAATTCATATTTTTCAAGTCCGTCATATATTGATTTGTGAAGGTTTTCTGTGTTAAATTGTTTTTTCGATTTAAACGAAGAAATGACCCGAAACTCCATTTAAACCGCTAATCACATTTTTAACCATAATTAAGCCATTCCCACCATAATTAATCCCTCCGTACTCTTTCCACCACTGTTCACCTTTGCCCGATAGTTCTAAAGTTAACTGTTTTTCCATTAAACGCATAAAAAGCCATTTTTGCTCTGTTTTGCCTGTTTTACACAGCGCAACCTCCATTATGCCTCTGCGGCCATCAAAGCCATTGTTTACCCTCCAATATGCCCCAGACTCCTTCCGATATCCTTTCAAGCTCACATAAAGCCATTGAAGACCTCCTCTGTCACCTTGTTTTTCTTAATGATTTCTGTGTTTTGCAGGTGAAGACTACTATTCCAGGTTTATAAACACAAGCCTGCATAATAGTTTGAAGACAAACATGAGTGGTTTACTATTGAAAAACACAGTAAAAACCTGAATGCATAGTAAGGGTTAAAAGGAGCATAGTAAAGGTTACTCAGCAGCGTGAATCATTTTAAACAGAGTTTAAAGAAGTCATATGAAAGATCAAAATGAAGAAAACAGCCAGCGTAGAGGATACAAACAACAAAGCAACATAAATGGCAAAATATCAAACAAATGAAGCCAACACAACCTAAAAAAAGGGGACAGCGAGAAGCAGTTCAAGAGCTGCCCCTATCTTCTTGCATGAATATCTTTTCCTTTCCTTGAATAAATCTTATACAGTTTTAAGATATTTTTGGTTTTATTATTGTATAAATAACTTTCTTCTCGAGATGTTATTGGTTTGGAGTTGAAAATTCATAGTTCATTGCTTGTAAAGTCATGACTATTAGTTCTACTTTGAACTTGGAAGTCACCTTTGAAGGAAGATTTTGTAGATACTTGATGTACTCAGTATTTCTGGGGCCTTAATAAAAAACAGAGGATTCTGAATCTAGTTTTACACAATTTGTGTTATCCTGTAAGTTTTTCCAGTTTTCAATCATCATGTTTTTATTCATATGCTTATGACTTACAGAGATATCTATGTAGGAACAATTAGAGTTTCAATTGATTCCTATAAGCTCCTGAAGTGATCATCTATTAAGAGATTGGATTAATGCAACTGTCTGTTTAGCTAATCCACTCTAATCAATAAATCATCAGCATCTTGTGTAAGCATTAAGTATACTACCTTGAACCTTTGGAACATAGTTTAGAAGGTTTTCCAACTTATGATTGTTCTGTTTTACAGTCTGGAAACTGTGATAATCATATTTTTTGTTGTCTTCTACTCACCACTATTTTGATCTATATCCCTGTGTAATGCTTTATAGCGGCCCTCTGCTAAAGTATTAATATAACCCAAAGGATTAATTACTTCAATTATACATCTGTCTTCTTTCATTGGTCTTCCAAAATTAAAACCAAAAACCCCGAAAACAATTATTTTAGATGCTATGGCATTGGTAGCCTAACCTACTACTATCTCAAAGGTACAACAAGATCCACCCATGGTTCGCAGACCATGGGATTGTATGTAAAAGGATATAAATAGGTGTGTTTTAGAGAGTCTAAGGCATGTCTATCGATAACCAATGATGGATGTAATGGGTCAATATAAGACAACATAGAGAAGTAAGTCTTAGAGTGGGGAAAGGCTCTGCCGCTGAGTGCACAGAGGCTTAGAGTAGTGTCTGTAGCTGAGTGCGAGGACCCCTGCAACTGAGTGCACAGGGTATTTTGAGTCTGTAACCACATATTGAAGATCAATCAAGGAGACTGTTGGATAAGTTCATGTGTTTGCCTGATTACTGTTGTTATTTATGTTGTGATATATGTTGTGATTGAAATAATGTCTTTATGAATTAATGATGTATTGGTTCATGAATCTATTGGATAAGTCTTATTAAATGAACGCAATACATGTTAAGTATTTACGCGAAGATTATAATACGTTATGTTATGTTTATTAAGCTCTTAAATAGATTTGTGTGAACATAGATCTAGGGTTAATTTATGGTGTGTGTAAGTAGCTAATTCACTTACTGAGGGTATGCAAAGACCTATCATAGACCTATGTGAAGGTCTAGAAGCCATTTAAAGGAAGTTGCAGTGTTGAGCCCTAGGGGCTTATAGATCTATGCAAAGGCATATCTAGGGCAATAGGAGACATCACACTGATCTCTGGATGTAGAAACTTGGTTCCTGCATCCCCCCATACTGCTTCGGGTGAAACTTCAGCCTGCACTACGCAGGTTGATTTCGAAAGGGAAATTAGTGTAGGGTTTTTTTTGACACAACTAACTCAGAACCTAGGTCGGGACCCACTAAGCCAGCAAGGGCCTAGCAAGGTCGAATTTCAAGAGTCATTATTGTGGGTGTGTGTGCAATTGGGTTGCATGGAGAGACCTGATTCCGATCTTTCACCAATAAGGTGGGGCTTTAGGCCTCAGTAGTGTGGAATATACCACAATGGTGTAACACTAACCCTTGAGTTGAGGTGATATTTCCATGTAGACACTACATGGGTGCCACTTTGCATCATCAAGAATAAAGGGGTGAAATTTTGAGTGGCCATAACTTCTGATCTAGAAATCAGATTGGGGTAAATTTTGTTAGATATAAGTTGTCGTTGATGGAAAAGGCATAGATGGGTGCATGCATATTGATCAAAGAGTAGATATTTTGGATCCATTTCAAATTCAAAATATTAGCTCAAGTTCTCCTGGAAAATCCTTGGATGGGTAGATCTCATAAAGAGATTTACAATGGTATTTGGAAGTTTGCAAATGGCCTCCTGGATCGAAAGATATGGCCATTCAAAGGTAGCAAGACCAAAAGCCCAAGTTGCAAAGCTAAACTTGGTCTTCTTCCAAAATTTGTGGAAAATTTAGTGATTGGCCTAAGTTGGTGGAGTGGAGTGGTCGTTAACAATGGTAAATTTTGATGATGGATATGTACCACACATCCCCTTTAACCTATTGGAGAAATTGTGTGGGCTCATGCACACAAAAGGGTTAACGACAAGGGGGGGTCTGTTATCGGTTGTATTTCCAAATCACCAATCAGAAGATCGACAGTCCTCATTAACAGTGGACCCCTTCTCCCATTTACCACTAAACCACATAGGGGGGGTTTGTTAAACCATCGATGGTAAATTATACGAGAGAGGTGACAAGGCGATCAAGGTGGTAGGAAGAGTGAGTTATGATTATCATGCAGAGGAGCCTACTAGAAACATCACCCAAAAGGATTTCCCCAAGCATTCTCCTAAGAGTGCAAGTTTAAAGTTCCAAGGATAGGGGAGATGGGAGAACATGGCATCTAGTTGGCACAGTGGTAGAGCGGTGGACCAATGGTGATTGGGTAGGGAGGACCCCACATAGTAGACATCACCCATAAGGTTTGTCCCCAAAAGTTTTGAGGACATATACAACTTAAAGTCTCAAGGATAGGATGTTGGGAGGACATGGCTAAGTGATGAGGCTGAGTGGTTAGCATTGATTGCAAAGGGAGGAATCCACATGACCCAGGTGGATATTGGTGGCCACCCGCATATTCCACTTGGACCTCCACCATTATTTCTTTTCAGTTTCCTTAATTTTAGCACAACTTACTATTTTTGGCAGCTTTGCAGGTCCTAAACTTCCAGAGCCATTTTGAGGGACTAAAAGATGTCTTTAGGGAAAACAAAGATACCAAAAAAGTCTCAAATTAATTCACTTGTTTTTCTTAGCCCTCTCTTCAAGATCTTCGAAACGAATTATTATGATAGCCAAATGGAGATTGTATGCCAAAGTTACGACCCTAGGAAGTTGATATACCAATTTACCCAAACGTGGCCCACAGTTTGGTGCTTCATCTCCTAGGGTTAGGTTTTTGGATGTTTAGGGTTTTCCATTGTTTCTCAATAATAAATAGGCCTTTGAGCCTCATTATAACACATTTCAAAGGTATGCAGCCGCCATATCTCTTCTCATAGATAAGCTACCATCGCCCCAGCTTGTTTATTTTTATTTATGTATGTAAGCATATTTCAGTTCTTTGATATTAATGAAATGAAGTTTTATTTATGTTGCATCTTTGTGTTTATGGGTATTTTTGTATTTTTTTATGTTCCTTCATAAGTTCAGATTGGTGGTATCAAAGTCGTCTATTCTTTCTCTATTTTTCTTTGTGTGTCCCTAATGAGGTCAGGATATAAGGAGTTAGGGCTTGATCTGGTTGAACCTTTGCAAGACCAACCTCACAAAACACGATGGTCTCCCATGGTGAATGAAAAGAAAGATGAGGGGATGGAATCTGCTTGAAGAGGCCCTCGAGTGACAGAGGAATGCGAAGATGGATAACTTTGCCTAGGTCCTTTGACGACTGCCCACAAGCAACACATCTTCATCCAACAATCATTCTGGAGGCGCCACTCCTTTTAAGGTACAAGTTAACTTTGATATTCCCATATTTGAGGGTTAGATAGATGTAGACGTCATAGATAAATGGTTAAATCTGTTGGAAGGATATTTTTCAGTTCATGACTTTTCCAATCGGGAAAATATTACTTTTGCACTTCTCAAAGCTGCCCCACACATCAAGGACTGGTGGGAAACCTACTGTGAACAAAAGGACGAGAGGGAATCCTCACTGTTTTTAGCCGCACCCACTTGGAATTATTTCCAAGACACCATCAAGGAACAATATTACCCTATCAGGAGCTATGAAGATAAATACATAAAGTGGACCATGCTATGGCAAGGAAGGGACCAATATGTGTCAGAGCTTACAAATATTTTCCATACCCTTCGCACGAAACTAGGTATCAAGTATTCTAAGCGGCATTTGGTACTCAAGTACCGTGGTTGTCTACACAAGTACATCTAGGATGAGATGGAGTTCTTGGACATCTCCTTGCTCAGCACGATGTACCGATATGTTGTCAAGATTGAGCAGAAGTTTAAATAGAAGAAGCGATACTTTTGATCTGCGAATCGGAAGTAAGGAAAAGGCACCCCCAAACCATGGAGAAAAATAAAAAGCCAAGGCAGGACGACCCATGACAACCCACCAAGGTTGAAATCAAAGAACAACACCACAAATACAAAGAAGGACATGGGAAAATGGTGTGAGTTCCATAAGAGCTCCACTCATAACACAAGTGAGTGTCGATCCAAGAATTCACTAGCAGCCAAGTTGAAGGTTTCCGAATTAGACACATGTTTCGACTCTGAGTCGGAGCCTGAAAAAGGGGAATGAAAAGGGGAAGCAAATAATTGACGTAGAGCCCAGTGCCATCGTGGCCACCACTAAGATCCAAAAGAATGAGCCTGAAGATCCAGAGGAGGGGAAACGCCTCTTCCACTCACAAATGTGGGTGAAGGGTTCTCCATTGCAATTCATTGTCAAGAGAGGGAGCCAAAAGAACCTCATTTCAGCAGAGTTCGTGAAGCGGATGGGCCTACCGACTATAGCACATCCACAGTCATACCCCATCGGGTGGCTTCACCAAGGACGAGATCTCTGTGTCAACCAGCAGTGTCGCCTTCCCTACAACATCAAGCCCATCATGGATGAGATACTGTGTGATGTTGCTCCTCTTGAATTTTCTGATGTATTATTAGGAAAACCATAAGTCTTGTGGAAGCGATATGTTGTATATGAGTCTAAACCTCGCTCTATGATTATTACTTTGGGAGATAAGTTGTACATGATACTGGAGGTAGCCCTTCCTACCACCATCTCTTTCATCACTGCAAAGAAATGCAATAAGATCATTTCCCAGACCAGGAATTTATTTTCCTTATGATTTTCCCTTAGGGAAAGAAGAAGGTTGTGGCCACGGCTTCCAAATAGGGCTCCCCCGCATAGCAGCAGCAAATGGACAATGTCATGGAGGAATACAAGGACATTTTCGGCTCAACTACATGGGTACCTTTACACTGTCAAGTCAAACACTCCATCGATATCATCATTCTCCAGAATAGAATGATGAGATCAAGAAGTAGATTCAGGAGTTGTTGCACAAAGGGCACATCAGGCCAAGCTCATCACCCCATGGTAGCCCGATTGTATTGGTATGGAAGAAGGATGAGACCTAGATACTATGTATTGACTATTAGGCGTTGAACAAGATCATTTTCCAGAATAGGTACCCAATCCCATGGATTGATGACCTTCTAGACCAGCTCAAAGGGGCCAAATATTTTAGCAATATTGACTTAAAGTCCGGTTATCACCAAGTGCTTATGGAATTCTCCAATGTGTGGAAGATTTCCTTCAAATCCAAGGAGGGCCTTTTCGAATAGTTGGTCATGCCTTTCAAGTTAACGAATGCCCCCGCAACCTTCATGAGATTGATGGACGACATCTTGTGAACCTTCACCAATGCATTCATGGTGGTGTATTTATATGACATCTTGATCTTCATCCAGATTTCGGAAGAACATCTCCATCATATCTGACAAGTCCTTCAAACCCTACGACAACACAAGTTGTGTGCCAATTGGGGAAATGCACTTTCCGCATGACTGGGGTTCAATATCTGGGGTACATAATTGACGAGAAGGGTGTGTATGTGGACCCAGCAAAGATACAAGTCATTCGGGATTGGCTAGCCTAAACCACTCTAACAAAGCTTTGAAACTTTCTGGATCTTTCCAATTTCTATCGCAAGTTCATGTTGGGGTTCTCTCATATCACTTGGCTTTTAATTCAAGTCACCATGGGTGGAGTGAAAGAAAATTTATTTTGTTATGAGTCCCAACAGAAGGCATATACAATTCATTCGAGATTGGCTAGCCCAGACCACTCTAAGAAAGCTTTACAACTTTCTGGGTGTTGCCAATTTCTATCGCAGGTTCATGTTGGGGTTCTCTCATATCACTTGGCCTTTAAGTCAAGTCACCAAGGGCAGAGTGAAAGAAAAGTTATTTTGTTATGAGTCCCAACAGAAGGCATTTTCCAAGTTGAAGCATCACCTCTACTCTGCACCAGTGCTCACCTTACCAGACCTGCAACAACCATTTGAGATAGATACAGATGCCTTTGACTATTCTATTGGTGCAATTCTTACTCAGTAAGGGAATCTAGTGGCATATCACAGTGAGACACTTTCAGAAACAGTTTGAAAGTATCCCACCTATGAAAAACAAATGTATTCCATTTTGCAGGCATGCAGACAATGGAAGAATTACATTCTGGGGAAGGAAATAGTCATTCACACATACCATCGACCCCTGCAGTTCATACAGGCACAATGGGATTTGTAGAATGATCACCATGAGAAATGGTCCACATACCTGCAACAGTTCCATTTAAACATTAAGTACAAGAATGGTAGCACCAACAATGTTGTAGAATGTCTTAGCTGACCATCATTCATGGCTCTGACCACTGTGCTTGACTCTTGTGGGCATGAGACTGTGAGGTGGCTGCATCTTTACAAGAGCAATCCATAATTCGGCAGCACGTGCTAGACACTCCTTGAAGGTAAGAAAGTTCTCAATTTTCACCTCCAGGATGCATTGTTATGCTACCTAGGACACATCTTTGTTCCTTCAAGCGAGCGTGCCAAGATGATTTAGGAGGCGCACTACAGTTGGGTCGCTGGACATTTTTGGGTAGAGAAAATAGTGGCAGTGCTACAAAAATATTTGTATTCGCTGAACCTTCGACGGGATGTTTGGAAGTACATCAAATCTTGCACTCCCTACATCATTTCCAAACTGAACATCAAGAATCAAGGCCTATATAATCCTCTGCCTACTCCCAATCGACCTTGGGAATCCATCTCCATGGATTACGTGTCGAGTCTTCCTTCTATGAATATGGCAAAGACATCGTTTTCGTGTTCACCAACATATTCTCTAAGATGGTCATTCTAGAGGCATGCAAGAATAGTATCACAGTAGAATCCACTGCTAAGTTCTTCTTTGAACAAGTTTTGGTACATTTTTGTTTCACATAGTCCATTATCTCATATCGGGATAGCATGTTCCTAGGTACATTTAGTTCAAGTATCTAGTTGATGTTGGATACCAAGCTCACTAAGTCCACAACTTTCCACCCTTAAATTGATGGCCAAATAGAGGTCGTCAATAGGATGATCATACACATTTTACGCATGTACAACTCGAAGCATCCACGCACATGGGATGAAATCCTCCCCTATGTCCAACACATCTACAATCGAGCTCTCCATAACTCAACTGGACATAGCCCCTTTCAAGTGGGTTGGGATTCCAGCCACTATGTGCCATTGATGTGACCATACCATTTATATCTACTCAAGCAGATTCAGCTCATGTCCATTCTGAAGCTGACAAGGTCCGAAGCTGATAGGGCTGACAGCTTCATTGAGAACATTCAGCACATCCACCAGTAGGTCCATGACGTATTGGACATAACCAATGCTAAGTACAAGCAGCATCATGATCAGCATCGGGTGCCACACAAGTTTCAGCTGGGTGATAAAGTTTGGTTACATTTGTAGAAGGAGCGCTTCGTTGGGCCCCACCGCAAGCTTCGCCTGTTCCGATATGGGCCTTACACCATCACTAAGGTTGTAGGGGACAATTATTTTGAGCTTAGCATTCCACCATTCCTTGACCTGCACCCATTTTTCAATGTATACTCCTTCAACCATGCTTTCCACCATTACTGGACACATCAGACATTGCAGAACAACTCACACCAACAGAGTTAAACCCAAAATGCATGGAACAGGCCATAACTAATCAAATCATGGACACACAAATCAAGAACACAAGCCAATAGAAGATCCAAGTGCATCGCATTTTCAAAGCTTTCCAACTCCTGCACAAAGGCAAGTGACTCACTAGGTACCAAGTCCAGTAGAAGTTTCCCCATTTGATGGGGGCACTCAACATAATGGGCAACATTGCTTCCTGGGGGGGGGAGGATTGAGCTAGGTGGATATTGGTGTCCACCCACATATTCCACTTGGATCCCCACTGTTGTTTCTTTTCATTTTCCTTAATTGTAGCGCAACTTACTATTTTTGGTAGTTTTTCAGGTCCTAAACTTCCAGAGCCATTTTGAGGGACTAAAAGACGTTTTTAGGGAAAATGGAGACCTGAAAAGTCCCAACTTTTCAACTCATATGTTTTTTGCCCCCTCTTCAAGATCTTCGAAACGAGGTATTATGATAGCCAAACGGAGATCATATGCCAAAGTTACAACCTTGGGAAGTTGATGTACCAATTTACCCAAACCGAGCCCACAATTTTGGTGCTTCATCTCCTAGGGTTAGGTTTTTGAATGTTTCGGGAATTCCATTGTTTCAAAGTCCCAAATTTTCAACTTATATTTTTTCCCCCTCTTTGAAATCTTCGAAACGAGGTATTATGATAGCCAAACGGAGATCGTATGCCAAAGTTACGACCCTGGGAAGTTGATGTACCAATTTACCCAAACCAGGCCCACAGTTTTGGTGCTTCATCTCCTAGGATTAGGTTTTTGGATGTTTCAGGAATTCCATTGTTTCTCAATAATAAATTGGCCTTTGATCAGGATAACAAAGAAGAACTCCATCGAAAGGGGCTTTCCGAGAATAGGGAGGGAGATGAGACCGAGGATCTCTGCGATAACTATGGCTTCCTCTCGCGTCGGCAAACCCTCTGGTGCTACTTGGGCCATACTCGGAGCACAGAGAGTAAGGATTATTTGTTATCTACAGCAGTCAGGGAGTATAAGGAAATCGGAGGCGCGAACTTGCCCAGATCTGGTGAATAAGGGTCTTCCTCAGGAGGCGAAGACAGCCGGTAAACCCCTGATCGGTACAGGCGAGAGGGAAGAGTTTATGAAATGGATCGGCCATAGGACAGTCTGCCCCAAAGCCGTAGCTGCCAGCGAAAACATGATTGACGGAGGAACTGTCTCAAGCAATAATGAAGCCCCCAGGATGGTAAATCGCAGATCCTGTCAAAGGTATGAAGGAAAATTCCAGTTCTTTGCATATCAGATTGATGATCTATTTTATTATGACGCCGATCTGGATATTCAGCTGCTATTGAGCCCTGATTGGGCGCCATACCCATCGCTCTGCGGCACCATGTACAGATCGAGTCCCGGGCAGTTAGATCTGGACAATCCTGTGGCAGATCGACCCTCTTGGGCAACATTTATCCTGCCTATGCACAGATCGAGCCTTGGGCTCTCTGATCTAGACCACCGCATGGTAGATCGACCCCATCTTTGGTCAAATCCGGAAGCCCAACCACTGATTAGGGGTAAGCAAAAGACGCGGAACAAAACCTCTGCTATAGATCCGCCGAATACAAGATTTGGATCCCCGGTAAGAGGATACCAAGTATTTTTAAAACTCCCAGAAGGAAAATCGAAACTAATCTGGGTAAAAGAAACTGATACTGTTAAGCAAATGCAGGAAATTATAATGCAACAGTTGGGATACCCCATCATATCACAAAATCTGATACATGGGGGCAGAGCGCTTCAAGATACAAAATACCTCTGGGAATACCAAATTGTACCTCTGTCAACAATCATTCTCAATCTGAGAATAAGAGGGGGTGCATCCGTCAATGACAAAAATCCTTACAGGGCTGAAGGAAGTGGTACTGGTTCAGGGAAAAAACCAGGTAGCATATCCTTCAAAAACATCCTACAAGGGAAAAACACAGAAGAAGCAGCACCAAATCAATCAGGTATGGATGCCAGGCCCTACATTGTGGAACAGCTGAATCATACTCCAGAATACAACATAGATACACCAGAAATAGATGAGCACTGCAATACATATGAAAGACAAGCAATAATATGCAGATTTAATTGCTTTTGGCCCAAACCGATGGATCTATTCCATTGGATCTTCACGAACTGGACCATGCAATGCGAAATACATCTCTGTTCCAAAGGATTTTTCATAGTAAAATTCTTATCAGCAATCGACAGAGACATAGTAATACAGGAAGGACCTTGGTTCTGGGGATCCACAGGACTCTTCATCACACCTTGGTTCCCAGAATTTGATGCAAACACAATGGTCGTTTCCAAGATGCCAGTTTGGGTGAGATTACACAATCTCCCAATACATCTCTGGAATGATCAAGTACTAGCTGGAATTGGAAATACTATTGGACGCTACATCAAAATGGACACCCAGCGAGTGGAGGAACGAATTTATACTTTTGCACGAATATGTGTGGAAGTTGATCTCAGCAAAGGCCTGCCAGACCAGATTCAGCTGAAGCATAAACAGAGGAGCTGGACACAGATTCTAGACTATGAAAACACTGCTTTCAGATGCCGAATATGCCGACAAACAGGACACCTTCAAAGCAAGTGTCCAGCAGCCAAAAAAGACAATCGCAGAAAGAAGAAAGCAGAAAAGCAAGCAAAGGGATGGCAATTTCCCCCACCTGCTTCAGATGACGAGGAGGAAGAAGAGATGGAGTTTGCTAACCTCAACCAGACTAATCAGATGAATAAAGAACCAACAGAGAAAGACATAAATCCACAGGAACATATAGACACAGCACGGGCAATTTCAACAGATACTATGGATATGGGCAGAAATAAACGTCAACACATATCAGAATCGTCAGATTCTGATAAGGATAATCCACAACCTGTGGCTGAAACAGCACTAGCACTTATAACTCCAACAGAACCACAGGGGGTTTGGAAAAAAGTTGAGAAGAAAAAAGGGTGAAAAGTCTGACTTTTCCCCACCTGTACATAATTCTTTTTTTCTGTGTCACATGTTATTTCTTGAATCCGTACACCCTGCGTGGTGATGAAGGATCTTTGCATATTCTCTGAGCACCATTTTTGAAATCTGTTTACAGCATATGCCGGAAGGCATCTACAACATGTAATTTTTCAACCATAATGAAAGATTACGATTTTTCCAGTGGAAAAAAAAATGGCCTTTGATCCTCATTGTAACACAGTTCAAAAGCATGTAGCCACCACATCTCTTCTCAAAGATAAGCTACCATCACCCGAGCTAGCTTATTTTTATTTCTATATGTAAGCATATTTTAGTTCTTTGATATTAATGAAATGAATTTTTATTTCTACTACATCTCTGTGTATATGGGTATTTATGTATTTTTTTTCGTTCATGCATAAGTTTGAATCACCACAGAACACATCACCTTGGATCTCCTTCCTCGAAAAATTTGAAGGGAGTCCTTCAATTTTTTTAAATAAATTAATGAAAATCACAATCTTAGAACCCCCTCGCATCTGTACCCTTGACGACATGGACAAATCTAAAGAAGACACATGGAATGATTTCATTGGTTGTATGGAGTGATGTGGAGCCATGGTGGAGTTAGTGGAAAGATTATGTCAACATGACATGGCACCAATGAGGGTGTGACACATGGCATGCAAATTTTGGCATTTTCAAGTACTCAAGTGGGCCAAATATGGGTGACACATAGCACAACCCAAGAGGTGCCACGTAGCCCATATGACATCACCATGATGTAGTTTGGTGATGTGGAGGTCTCATAAATTATGTCAGGGATCGTGTTTTGTTTGATTTTCTAGTGTTAATGCTTTTTTGCCTAGTTGAAAACTCAGGCTATTCAGGCCTCTAGAACATGACCTACTCGAGAGTTTGGACCCTCAACCTAGTCGGGCCTTCGGGTAGTAGACAGAGAAAAAATAGGCACGAAGTAAATAGTCTCAACCCCTGACCTTGTTTATCCCCCAAAGTGTTTAGGCTTTGGTCACAACATGTGATTTTATGGTGAAAGAACTGATAGGAAAGTGCTCTAAAACTCGGAAGTTAGAAGCATCCATGCAACAAGGAAAATTGTGAAGTCATCAAATAATTTGACACTATGTACCATATTTGGTAGAGTGAGTAGTTCATTTGGTAAAGGGCATGAACGAGTTGGTAGTGTTCTAGTGGCATGTTGAGTTTGGTGGCATTTTTGGCATATTCGCCAAATTTGAAAGATAAAGTTGGAACTACAGTTAAAATCATTGTTGAACCCTAATATTTTCCAGAATTACAAAATTGGTAGTTTAACTCAGAGTTTCACACCAAGACAAAAGATTAGAGTTTTAAGACTAATTGAACACATGTATAAGACCAAACAGAAGTGATAGATGAGTTGAAAATAAGAAGTTATGCATGAATAAGAACTAAAGATAACTAAAGTATCTAAAAAATAAAAATATCAGTCCTAATTCTATATAAGCATAATTGAATTTTCAAGAAAGGTGTTCACAAGTTAATGTTGTTGTAGTTTCTGGTGTGTATGGTGATTAGAGATTATTGAAAGTGATTTTGATGGTGATTAGGTTGAGTGATTGAGGTGAGAATTTATTTGTTTTATGAAAAAGATTGTCCTTCATGATTTGAGTTTGAACATGGTATGAAAGATTAGTCAAGGGGGTCAAGCAAGTCGTAGCTTGCAGATCAAGGATTGTAGCTCCTTCCAATAGTGGTTGGTAAACAATCAAGGGTAGGAGATCCTTTTAGTAGCAACTAATAAATCAGGGGTTGTAGCTCCTTTCAATGGTAGCTAATAAACTAGGGGTTGTTGCTCCTTTCAGTAATAGTTGATAAATTGAGTAGTAGATTCCTTTTGGTTGTAGCCAGAAAAAATTTGTAATGTAATTAAAGAACATTTTGAAGAATCTATGTGTCAAATATGTGATTTTTGTGATTATTATATGAATAGTTTTTGAAGTGTTTATCACTGTTCTATTATTGTTTACTTGTGAAAGAAAGTTTTAAAATTCTCACAATATTGATTCACCCCCTTTTAAATATTGTCCTAGTTTCTAACAATTAGTATCGAAGCAACCAAGTTACTTCATGATCATTTTAACAGCTAGAAGAAATATTAGGGACCATGGAAAACTAGAAAGGAGGATACACCAATATGGCACTTATGTTCAATGGAATGAACTATGTGTTTTGGAAAGTAAGGATGAAAACCTATATTCAATCACTTGGTGTTGATGTATGGGATGCAATGGAAGAATAATATCAAAAGCCTCAAGCCCTGATTACTAGAGATCAAAAGATGGAATTTACACAAGGATACCTCATTGATGAACCCCACTACTAAATTTTTTTATCTACAAAACATAATAATAGTTTCATAGATAGCTTTGACAAAGAGTCACAACTTTTGGCGAAATTATTTATAGAGCACGTAGTTAAATCCTGTCGAACCAATGAAATATTACTCTTGGTTATAAGTGTCGAATTTGAAAGAGAACCAAGATTGTATTCATATGAAAAAAATGTATAAATGAGAATCAATCATGAGATAAACCAAATAAATTATGAAGTTAATTCGACACAATAATTGATTGACCATAATAATCCACCAATCATCTCTCCACCAACTTGTCAACTGACTAATGTAAATCAACTAACCGAATCCTCAGAATAATGGGGCTAAGCCATAGTCCTAGCTATGAAAGAGAAGAGTATCCTAAATGATAGTGGTTTGTCTACAAAAATTTCTAAAAAGCACATGATATTTATGATGAAGATAAGAAGACAGCCCAAATTCCAGGCGATCTTAGAAAAGAGCCCTTACTTGGTTCATGAATTTCATAGAAAATCAACCTCAAACAAAATCACAAGTCAAGGATAATTTTCTCAACTTATTAAAAGATCAAGATGTTCAACGTCTCGTTGTAGTATAGAAACTTAAGGAGATCAAGTAACAACCTAGAGGATCAGTCTAGGAGTACAATAAAAGATTCAATTATTTGCATATCTAGATTAATTACAATATATAGGAACATCACCTACTTCAATGGTATGTAGTGAGATTATTTCAAAAAATTAGACAACCATTGTAAATGCATGAAATAAGAACATGTAAAGACGTGCTAAAAAATCCCAGAATATTAAGACCAATGATATTTTCCCATCAACCTCTGCATCAAAAAAAAGAGAAGATAAGATCGAGTAGTTGTAGCAATCCTTCCAAAAGTTCACAGTTTGACGAAATGACATTTGGTGTACCAATTATATGAAAAAAGGACATACAAAAGGCAACTTTGAATTTGAAGACTTCTTTGATCAAGACATCCTTTGACTGTAACTCGACCTATATTGAAAAATATGTTACATTCCATCAGATCACACCACAAGAGATTGTCCACACAATTAGAAAAATGTTAAACCAAAGTGGTATGCAATATGAAAAGAAGAAATGCATTCCACTCAAGAATATCAATTGAATAGATAGAATAACCAAATTATCATACAGTTTGTCACACAAAATTAGGTGATCAATCGATCGACCTCAACATGCAAGGTGGAAAAGGAAACTCTTGCCAAATTAATGACTATCAGAATCTTGGAAGATATCAAGGCGGAAAAGGTCATAGATGATTCATAAAAGTTCAAGGACGGGGTCATGGTAGACATTATTGCTTTACATGCTAGAAAGGAGGCCATGTGGCCCCCAATTTCCCATTTAAAGATTGAACTGAAATGAAATTTTGTAATGTACATGAATTGGGTGATAATAGCTTATAATATTTCCATAAAATATTAGGAAAAGTTCTAAATAAAATAGTTATAAATTTACTTCATTCAGTGCCAAAACATGAAGTACTAAACTCAAAAATATTCATGTTATAACTAGATTAGGGGGGAGATAAGAAAATCATCCCTACAAGCAGTAGGTATTAAGATAATGACATACCAATACTTCATATCTAGATGTTAGACACCAACAAGAAGTAATTAAAGAAACATCTCAAATTTTTAGACTATAATTTTGGTCAATCTACCCAGCATCGTAAAGGAATGTCAAATCAAGGGAACATACAAGAAGAATTCTTTGAGTTCTGAAGAAAGTCAGTCAAATGATTGATAAACTTATCGAACATGTTAAGAGAAGACAAAGATGAGAATCAACCAATCAAATACCTTCACCAAATTAACCATGACAAGTTTTACGAGGACCATGGCCCTTGTGTTGAATTGGATATCAATGGATACATGGTAAACCAAGTCATGGCAGAATTTGGATCTCAATGCAAAATCTTACCTAGAGAAACATGGATTAATTGGTATACCAACGTTACAGAGAAAAATGAACTATCTAGAGCTAGCAGACCATGCTAGGTAAACTTGACTTCGGGAAAGAGTCAAAGTTAACCTGGTCAATAGTTGTGGTTTTGTGTCCATGGTATTTTGGTTTCCCATGGTTTTATGCCCATAGAATTAATGTAATGGATCCTTTAAATGGTTGGGAGGAATTCTATTGTAATGGGCGAGGAGATGTGAGTAGTGAAGGCTCACTTGGATGACTTCGTCGAGTTTTGGCTAAGGGACTAACAAAATTCTGTTAGTTGGGTCTTTGCCTAGAGTTGGGGTTTCCCTATAGTAAACATGGTATTAATTTTTATGGTTTGTGATTTTTTCTAGTTAATTTAATTTTTCTCTTAGTGAATTTATTTTCTCTTCGGGTAAAATTTATACATTTAGTATCAGAGCCAAGTGTTGGATTCAGTGGGTATGCCTCTATTACAAAGGGTTTGCTTGGTCTCGTGCATGGAGATATAGACACATATACTATCACAAATAGAGAACGTATCAGGAAAGCAATATGGCCTATATAAAGCTAGAGAATGAGATTGAGGGGGTTGCAATTTTTGTGTCATGAGAGCACATGGAGAACAGCATTGAGAGCCTACTTTGATGATGAAGTAAGGAACCATGTTGTGAATGAAAACATGTATTTTAGGTTTTTCATGGTAGATATGGTGGATTCACCAAATAATTGGTGTTGTTGAAGGGCTATGAGCAGAAACATGCAAGGTGGTTCCATATTGAGACTAGGTGGGCACTGCAGGAGGCAATATTGGAACATGAAGCTACACGGGGATTTAATCGCCCACTGTGGATGGAATTTGATTCTAGAGAGCATGGTGGCAAGTGTTCTTATGATTATGTTTCCACTGCATTTGTACTATCCTACCAATGTTATGCTTCCCGTGAAGGATGCAAAAGTAGAAGTGGAGATGTAGATGAGTGGTCTGATCACTGAAAGGGATGAATCTTCGATGGGAAGATTAAAGTTATCTAGGGATATGATGTTGAACGTGAAGGTTATAAGTAAGGTGGCCATTGTAAAAAAAATTCATAGAGGAGTCTAACTATGGCTTAGATCTCTATGTCAACATCTAGCTAGAATGATGGAGCTTCCTAGAAACAGTTTAAGCCGTAAGATTGTTCATAGAGGAGTCTAGCTATGGCTTAGATCTCTATGTCAACATCTAGCTAGAATGATGACTATTCAATTGCAAAAAAGGTTGAGGATTTTTTTTGTTTATGTGGAAAAGAAGGAGATTAAAGTGAATAACTGGTTAGGAACAGTTTAAGCCGTAAAATTTTGCATCTTACAGGGGCAGGTGCTTGACTTTCCAAGATAATTGTTAAGAAGTAATATTTTTGTACTCCAATGTGGGTCTTATGACAATGCTCATTGGAAACAAGTGTGATATAAAGGAGGCAATAGAGGTTCTGGTAAACAACATAGCTTGGGGAGGTTGAGGCGTTGGCCAAAACTAGGGTGGGGAATGATTTGTTTGAGCTACAACAATCAAGTCAACTCTTATGCCCACGAGTGAATGAAATTATTGGCAAGGAGATAAATGGCCAATCGATATGATGGTCGATGAAATTAATGTGATCAATGTGTTAATTGATAGTATTGCAGCAGATCATAAAGAGAAAATTGTTGATAGGGTCACATAAGGAGAGCAGTGAGACGAAGCAGCATTAGATGTGTGAAAATGAGAGGATGGTCATATAAGGGGAAGCAACAATATGTGTGTGGGTGTGTGTGTGTGTGTGTGTGTGTGTGTGTGTGTGTGTGTGTGTGTATGTATTATATTGGATTTAAATGTTTATTACATGTAAATGGGCATACTAAAGTAAAACCTAGATAGGCATGAATACCCTGGGAAATAGCTAGTAAAGTTTGGTATTAGACCTAGGTTATAGGGGCCATGTTGGGCTAAAAAATGCCCTAGGTATAAAATTTGAGGGGTATAAGAGCTAGATTGAGCAAGGATGACTCACTTAGCTAGTTTGGTCGGACTTAATCAAGGGAAACCCCAAGTCAAGGTTTAAGGGGAGATTGTTAAGTAAACCTGACTCAAGGAAAGAGTCAAATTTGAATGATTCAATAACATTGGTTTTGGGCCCATAGTTTTTTAGTTTCCCATGGTTTTGTGCTCGTGAAATTCATGTAATGGAGCCCTTAATAGGCTAGGAGGAACTCTATTGTAATGGGCCAAGGTATGTGAGTGGTGAAGGCTCACTTGGTTAGTTTGGCTGATTTTTGGCCAAGGGACTAATGGAACCTTCAGCTGGGTTTTTCCTAGGAGTTGGGATTTTCCCAAGGTAAACATGGTGTTAATGTTTATGGTTTTTGTTTGTTGTTGGTTCATTTAATTTTTCTCTCAATGAATTTATTTTCTCTCCAATAAAATTTCTATAGGCCCAATGATTCTTGGAGTCGATTGGGACATTAAGAATATTTGAACAAGAATAACAGGTATCCTAGCCCTTTTTTAATTCAAAGTAATCAATTTCATTGATACTATACCATCATATATAGCTTTGGTTGGGTGACCCTAGGGTCGAAAAACAAAATCCATTACCTCCTTGGAAAAGGATAAGATCAAGCTAAAAGGTAATATCAAAAAGATCATTATTCCACTAGAACCAAGAGAGGGCAAACCTAGGATTGAACTATCGGATGCAAAAACCTAAGAATTTATACCAAGTCATCAACGAAGATAGGGATAATGTGAAATGTAACGTTGAAGGAGAAATATTACTAGGATCACCACTATCCATTGGGTAAAATTTTGACACTAAATTATATCAATGACAATTGGAGAACTATCAAAATAAGGGCCAATGAATGTTGGTCAGTAGAAGTAGTTCCAATTAGAATAATTTTATAGTGCCTTTAAGTTAAGGTGGTTCTATTTCTATTAAAAAAAAAACTTAAACAAAGTTTATCGTTTGGCCCTTCAGGCTTAAAATTTAGGCAAAGTACTCCTTTATGTTTCAATGGCCCTTTAGGCTTAAAAGTTAGGCCAAGTGTTCCTCTATGTTTGAGTGAATGAAATACTCTTACAACTTATATCAACGAAGTATCTGAGTTGGTTGGGGATCTAGGTCTAATTCAAAGCCGTGTCCATGCTTTCACTAGATAAGTAGTGTATTACTCATGCACCTCGACTACATACATGGACTATTGTAACAACATATTTCATCAATTATATATAGCAACCAACATTCCAATATTCAAGCCAAGATATGACCCAATGGAGCATATTGAATGTTGTGAGAAAAAATGGAAAATACTTGGTTATAAAGATAAACATGATTGGCCCCATATGTTCCCATCCATGTTGGATGACATGCATAATGAATGACACAAAAGCACAAGGTGAAACCTTCCAATGGAAGGACTTAAAGAATAATTTTATAAAGAAATTTTCATTCACACCAATCGAGGAGGAAGAACAAATAAGAGTAGTACAGAAAATTCATAGCTTCATTAGAAAATGCAAACCAATCGAGATCACACCAAAGGGAAAGGCGAAGGTAAAACCCACTTTGATTGTTATAATAAAGTATCTTTCCTTAATCAATAACTACCCGACTAGATATGGAAAATATAATGATGCTAAGGCAAAGTTTCAGATGGAAGAAGTATCATCCTAAAACATAGAAAAAAACTAAATATAGTATTTAGAATAGAAAAAAAAAAAGAGGAACATAAACAAGAAAATATAGGCTTTCCACCTACATATCAGGGCATCATAATTGGATATAGAAATTTGGATGAACCAAAAGCACTAGAATTGAATCATTGAAGAAGTCAACATCTTTAATGATGGCCATCCAAAAATGTTCTAACTTGGAAACTATTCATCCAATACACATACACAATATTCTTAAGGAATATCAAAACATTATCACTAGAGAAATAAGAAAATGTGTTCACCAAATCTACACAAGGCAAGAAAACTATCTGCAAACACTTCACCAACAAAAAGTATGATATGACAAGAATGTTTCATTTCAAAAGACTAGGCTGATATCTTTTGATAGTTGAATCAGAAGGAAACTTCATAAACAAAAAGTGACATGGTCGAGACTTCATGGTACCAAATATATTTGATATTACTACAATCCAAAACATTAAAAAGGGCATATACATAATTTAGATGTAATTTTTTCCCAACTCAATAAATGTAATCCATGATTATTTGGCATGTTTACTAGAAAAAGCATTTTGGGGTGCCAGTAAACATGGGGAATTTTAAAAGCCACATGATGACAACCTTATTTTAACTAAATGTATTTTATTCTTTACCTTCTCTATTAATTAAAAATCATAGTTAGATAGCGGAAATAAAGAAATTGGTTTCCAAAAGTAGGTAATGTGACCAACAACTTAGTCATAAAAGGACTCTAAATAGTCACTAGTAAAAAAAAGATAAAATGGGAATTAATACCAAAGAAATACCTATTAAACCTTTCCCAGAGAAAATAAAACGGATTAGTTTATTTTAGCTCCACCACTGAGACATGTTGAACATACATCCTACTCTCCAAATCTACTAGTTTCTTAGTACCTTACTTCTCTCATCAATTTTGCGCAATGTAAATATTCCACATCTCCCCTTCTTTTAGACAAAGGAGGAACTAAATATGGGTGATATTTTGGAAAGGTTGGTCAACTCAATCAACTAGACCCAGAAGTTAGAATGACCAACTAGACTCTTTACAATATGCAATATGGTCAACCAACTAGTAAAGTTAGGATTTATTTCAAGTCTACAATGTAAGTAGTTAAGGTAGTGAATCCCTAAGGGTTATCTAAATTGGTCGATTTCCTATCGGTAAAGAACCTCGCTAATGGGAGGTCACAGGGTCAATTCTCCTTGATGCCCTTGGGGTTAGGCTCTGCTAATAAGCTGGTGGGATGTGATCCCTTTGGGTGGATCTGCCTAAATATTTCTTTGGAAAAAAAAAGCTCTGAGGGTTAGCTCAATTGGTCGAAGTCCTGTTACTAAACTACCTTGGCCATTGGGAGGTCATGGTTTCAATTCTCCTCGACACCCTCAAAGTCAAACTCTACTAGTCTGGCTAGCGGGATGTCATCCCTTCGAGTTTATCTACCAAGATTTTCCTTGGAAAAAAGTAGTTAAGGTAGTTAGTTAATTGTAATTGTCTATAGTCTATTATAAATAGGAGATAGACTAACAATGAATGTAGAATGTTTGTGTATTAATATAAAGAATGTTTTTGGTTCACTACTACTATTTGTGTTCTCTCTTTGCTTTCTCTCATGTGTTGCATGTTTCTATTTACTTAATATCTTCTTGACGCATGGATCTACTGGTAACAATATGTGCAATTCCCTAGATTACAACAGTTATATATTGTCATCATATCTACAAGTAAAGAAACTAGATAGCTAATGAGTTATCAAAATATATACTACAATTGAACCTGGTTAATGAATGTCAATTGAAGAACAATATAGGCACACATAAAATTCAGAGAACACTTTTTGTTTTTTTAACTATGATAGAAGAGGTATTATTTATGAATTAGATTGATGACTATCTATATTTTTTCTTTGTTCTTAACATATATCATGTTTATCTTGAGATGAAAAGTAGAATATATATATATATATATATATATATATATTTATTTATTTATTTATCTATATGTTTATATATATATATATTTGAAAATGTTATGACAACATGTATGGAATTTGATCCATTTTTTATTAATGAAATTACAATTTTTTGTGTGCGTTTGAAGCATAATCTTAGGGGTTATGAAAATTTGGCTTATTCACCTGAGTGAAAGGCAAAAAGCCTCAAGTGAATTCTAACAATCATGAAAAGTGCAAAGCAACCTCTTGGAATATGAAACCCAGGGTTAGAAAAAATTGTTTTTATATGTACCTCTTGTGAATAATAAACATCACATGATTATCTAATTCTTTGACATTTACAAATGGGTTCTAAAGTTGGTGTCAAAGGTACATATTTTATGGTGTCCCTCTACCTGGGCACTCCTCCTTAAGCATCTAGGTTCTCTCTTGTTAGAAAACCTCTAGGTTCTCTCTTGTCTGAAAACCTCTAGAAACTTTTTGTGCTCGTCTAGTACATTTATTTTGGATGTACACAACAACCTAGAAATTGAACCAAAGTCTTATGGTTCACCTGACATAGAAGCCTTAGAAGTTTCTTAATGCTTTTGGTATTAATGACCTTGGTAGTCTTAAATGCCATAATGGTGTTTTTACCTCGATAAAGGCCCAAAATTTGAGAACTTTGTCCTATACAAATTCAATGTCTACCCCACAAATATACATATTCTAGTCATTTTTCTAGTGAAAACTGAGTTTCTACATCGTTTTATTAAAGACCAGCGTAGATCCATCTTAACTCCAAATCTACCAAGAATTGAGAGGGATCAAATCTCTTTTCACTCTAAAAGAGGTTTGCATATCAAGATATTTGATCCCACTCGACGCTTGGTAGATCTGGAGTTAAGATGGATTTATGCTAGTTTAATGTCCCCCTTTAAATAGGTTATATTCCACATGAATACCATGGGTTCTCAATACCATGGGTCAATACCATGGAACATTTTTATTTTTATTATTATTTTATTTTTATAGGGTTATTTTTATTTTGTTATTTTATTTTGACCCAGTTAAAATGTTTACATTACATTATATTAATATTTGGTTTATTTGATTTATTTTAATTTAATTTTTTCTTTTATGTAATTTGACTTAGTCAAAATGTTAAACATTACATTACAACATCTCTACCATACTGGGCTGGAGAGTGCCTCTCAGGGAAAAAAGGTTCTGCATGGTTGGAACTTCTAGATTTGTATCTTTTAAGTTTTCCGGACATGAATATATAATTCATATCCAATAAAATTCATACCTTGACTTGTATGCGGTCTCATGGATGTCGATCACTTCCATTCCTACTAATGCTCTATGTAAGAGAATTTTTGCATATAAAAACCTCTCAACTTGAATGGTGATTACGGACCATCATGAAGCTCATAGATATTCTCCAAAGAAGAGCTATTCTTTGCAGTATCAAGCTCATGTCCAAAGCCCAATGATGTAGACTAGATTAGTATTGCTTTTATTTTTTATCTCTTTTTGTTACAGCAGGATAATGTTCAGATATTTTCCCATTTAGCTTAATTCACTCTAAACTAGTAGGTATCCTACCAAAAATTGCACTATGGTTGTTGGGATTTCTAGTGCTTTTAAGCCAAACATATTTGTTTTTGGTGTGTGCACACACATTCCTGAGAATTATCATTGCAAGCATCCCTTTAATTAGGCCTTCTAACGAGTCAAATCCCACTAGCACAACCGATTGAGGATGGGCCTCGTCAGCAAGGAGACCCAAGATCAAACCTCATGGGGGGTGGTTGTGCCCTATGCTAGGGGGAGGATACATGCTAATAAATCCAGTTAGCTAAGGGTTGGTGTGTCCCAGGCCAAATGCAATCCCCAGGTGAATTTGACAGATTAGATGCCCCTCGGTCATAGCTCCTCAAGCCATAGGTCTAGCCTAGAGGATCACAAAAAACTTGACAAACAAATAAAGAGTTGGGCCTTCTAACACAGACACACATTTGCTCGGCTTCCCCAACTAGTAATCACATGCAACTTCTTTTCCACACGCCACTAGCAATGGATAGTTGTCTAACAAACCATCATTTTTGTTGGGAAATAATGGAAATTTTGGCATAATTTTGATGATAATAAAAAAATAAAAAATAAAAATAAATAAAAATAACTGGTGGAAATTTTTGGAAATCTAGCTTACCACTGCCAAACTTCAAGATTTTGGGTGCCCCAGGTGTTTTTGATGGTGGTGAATCTATCTCTACCAAGAAAAAATGATGCAAACACACTTACTATCAGATTTTTTGAAAAAAAAAAAAAAAAGAGTTTCAAGTATATATTTTTTTCATCCGGGAAAATTTGACACTACATAGACAATGCCCTACCTTGGATGCTGCAAAAGAAATAAATTTACTATATTTATTGTTTCTAACTTTGGTGGGAAAGGAAATTAGGCTCCACCCTCTAACTTAATCTATATGGGTATATATGCAGTTCCAAATTTCCGTGAGAGGCTTGAACTTTCCGCATACACTAGCTTGGTTCAACATCGACCTCAATTATATCATATATGTGATATTTGTATGTTCTCCCTTAAAATTATGGGCTTGATGAGAGACAAATGAAAAAAAAAACAATCAATTTTCAAAGAAAGAAAATCTTAAGGATTTGCAATGTTTCAGCATGTTGGGGTTGGTATTTGTGGAGTAGATCAAAATGTTGAAGACAAGAGGTAACACTCAAAGGAAAGGTGATTAGTGAGTGGTATAATCCCTAGTATAAAACCAATTTTCCCACTGAATTGAAGAGAAGTTAATATGTTGAGTACAGAGCATCACCTTTGGCGCGTGACATTCTTGTATTATGAAGGTTTTCTTAAATTTTAAGAAACTAATCGTGAGTACACCATTTAGAATCATGCCATCTTTTCATATCCAACTCCATTTCCATTCTTCATTACCATTGATACTTAATTACTTTTTTATTCTCATTTTGTAGATGTTAAGAATCTATTTCCTTCATAATATAGTGGGGTTTTCATTTTTTACTATGAAACACTGAAAATTATTATTTATGTGAGAAATTTGGTCATGTTTTCAATAATTTTGAAATTTCTTTGGATTAGATTTTTTCGGAAATAATCTTCTTCATCTTTTTATAAGCATTATTTTGTGATGGTGAGGTTCTAATTCTCTTGAGTTGTCTATTTGTTGAATTTTATTTTCAAAGGTTGGAGTTGCAAGAAACCTTTGAAGTATAAATGGCTCAAATTGATGAGTCATAGCAGTTATTGAATACTTTAATATACTATGTTGTTGAAAATACAATCAAAATTGACAAAGAAACTATTAGTGATGTCTGAATCCATTTACAATATACACAAGACAAAATCAACTTTATCTATCTTGAGTCATAGCCACAATAAGATGAATTAAAACAAAAGATTTGTCATTCTAAACTAGTTTTTATTAAGAACAATTTTATTTTTGAACTAGATAAATACTCTTATCAAAAACCACCACTTAACACCATGTTAGAAGCATAATCGCGTGAATATGTATATGTTCAACATACACTTCCCAAGCCCATCATCATACCCTGGGAAGAATTCATTAATCACAAGTATAGAATCGATCTCATATATGAAAAGTAAGTGACATTTTACATTCCAGACTACTCCAAACCAATCCGGTTTCAAAGTGTTGGGTTTCTTGAGGATATTTCATCTTCACTTGCCCCACTTCCATATGAGACTGGAAATGCCAACATTGTGATCGATTTGGCCACATGAAAGATCATTATTTTGATCTTCACCCTTGTGAGCATTATGGAAAACATGCTCAGCATTCATATAGATGATCCAAACACAAGACTCCTACAAGAGAAAATATTCCCCTTTGATGGATTGCTTCTTGGAAATGGTCTTCAACGGCCAAGAGGATATATCGTTCATACCGTAGAATCCATTCTCAAGAATTGACAGGTATTGCAATGGATATTATTTTGTCTTCTCACCTTGTATCTAGCATAAGGGAATTGATACTCAACTACTAGTTTTAAATTCATATCAAGCAAGCCTAAGCCACAGCCAAAACTAGATCCAAAATCAAATTCGTAGCCAAATATAGAGTCATGTTCCATGAGCATGATTTGGTTGGTGGCCTACCTTAAAGCACCATCGATAGAAAACTCAGTCTTCTACTACCCACTTAATTAGTTTATCGTTATATTTAAACCATAATTGGGTAGAACTTCCATTTTTCTATAAATTTAGTGTCTATCCATATTCAAAGTTGTTCCAAGAACTACTTCGTGAAAATTCGTAGAATTCGTGATCAACCTTAAACCACTACTAGTAGAATATTTTAGCTTATGCTACCTCATTTGGTTTTTAGTCTTCCTTAATTAAACTATCATATTCAAATAGAACATCAAGCCATTAGTTTTTATATTCGTTTGTATGTTAGCTCTCTTCTTAAACTCACATACACTGCTTTGGATTAAGGGGGGGAATGTTGGAAACATAATCCTTAAAGGTTATGCAAATTTGGCTTATTCACTTGAGAGAGAGGGAAAAGGCCTCAACTAAATGCCAACAATCATTAGAAGCCCAAGATACTTCTTGGAATATGAAACCAATGTTATAAATTTTTGTATTTATATGTATGTCTTGTGAATAATAAGCATCACACAAATTATCTAATTCACTTGAAATTACGTGTGTGTTCTAACAATGTGGAAAAAATATAGAAAAAAATTATATATTAATGGGATTGAATCCCACTTCCAAATAATTGAAAAAACCTTCTTTGCATCAACCTTAAAAAATTAGCTAAAATACAAAATTTAGATACATATCAAATTAAGAGGTATATTTTTTTCTATGTCATTCCTCAAAGTATGCCTCAAATGAGCCTCATCATTGGGTAATTATATGGGCCTTATTTCACCTCCTAGCTTATCAAACCGACTATTCCCATAACTTATTGCATACTTTTGATTATATTTTGTTTATGAGATGAGTTAGTGTTGGATATTTTGCTTTGTGGTCTAATGTGCATTTAATGCAGGATTAAAGGAGAAAATCAAGGAATTTTGGCAAAGACCAAGGTCAAAAATCGAATGGGACAAGGGAGAGGGACTATAGGAGGTAAATCCTCCTCATTTACTACCCCTCCATTCGAATATTCCTCCATCATCTCGGAGTGCAAACAGCCAAATCATGAGGACTAGAAGGCAGCCGAGTAAGTGAAAGATAAAGCACCAGTTTATCTCGAGTTTTGGAGATGAGCCTCCATAATTTTAAGGAAGTCGTTGGAGAATTTAGATGTATAAGTAGAGAGGCCTAGGACCTCAGTAGGATTTGGATTTTGATTGTAAAACTCTACTATGTTTTCGAGTTTCAAGACTTGTGATAGTTCTTTTTATGTAATCTGTGTTTTGGTAATAAGAATGAGTTTTGTTTTGAGCCAACACTGAGTTAACTCAGAGAGCTGAAGTTCTTGAGTTACGGCCCAACCCTAGCATCCAAGTCTCCTCTTTATTGTACATGTATTCTTAGTGTAGATTCATAGCTTAGTTGTTAGTTTGCTTAGTAGATGCAATTCCATTACAAGTAGTGTAGATTAGATTGGTTGTGTGATAGTTTGCTTCTATTTGTGCCTTCTTTCAAGTAGCAGGTTAGCAAGGAGAAAAAGGATCACCACAAGGTTTTCAGCAGGTGTCTTGACCGAACTTCCTCCCTCTGGGACCATGACTTCAGGAAGGGACCCTTCAGCAACCCAAAAAACACAGATTTCTAGTTCTTTTATGAGCTTTAGAGTTTGTTGTCTTTAATTCAGTAGTTGGTTAATGTTGCAAGGCAGATTTCATTGTCATATTTTTCCATCTCCATTTTTGCAATATGATCTCACTCATACTTTCATTCCCTTCAACAACTTTCTTCTTTCATAATATAGGCAGTTGATTCATGCTTTTCTAGTTTTTGAAAAATGTATCTTGTTGCATAGTTCTTTTTGGAAGACACACATGTTTTATGTAGAGCAGGTACTTCAGGAGGAGACCAACACTTCATAACCAGTAGCCACTTTCCACTTCATCCACCTTATCCATCCCTTGTTTCACCATCACCCTCACTAATTTTTCATCATTTTTCATTGAAATTTCCCTAAACACATTGAGTGAATCTAGCAATCTCTTATCTTGGATATTGACTCTTGAGTGATCCTAGACCTTCTAACACTCCATTCCACCCATCACACACCTTTCCTAAGCTTCCCAACACCTCCAACACCTCACAATTATCTCTCGGTTGTATCCTGTAGGTTTCCTGTAATTCCTACAGGATCATCCTGTAGGTTTCTAGTACATCCTGTAGGTTTTCCTGAAACGGCCTATTTTGAGGCCGAATTGATGGGAAACCTCTAGGAAGTCACAAAAAGCCTCCTAGGACCCCTCCACACCATCCAACCACTCCATAAACCTTCTAGCCATCCTCAAACACCTTCCATCCACCTGTCACATCCACAGAATAATTAGTTTGCATACTTGATTTTTCCTTAAAAAACCAAAAAAGTGGAAACATATTTAGTTTAGTTTCTTTGCTTGCACATTAGTATGGTTTGATGCTTTCTACTTCTGCAACTTAGATAGTATCATTTGTTTATTGTTGGTTTAGCAATTTTGCTTAGCATAGCTTCTTAAATGGTTAAATAGGGTATGGTGTGGTTTAGCATTACATGTTGGCCTTTTCCATTACTGCAGTAGAGTAACTCTCTTAGAGTAGATTTTCCATTCTTCCATCAATGAATCAAGATTATTCTGACTCTATAGAAGTCTGGCTTGGAACCCAGTGGTCTCTCGCCAGATGAACAGTGACAATAGGCAGAACCATCACTTTTACTTGTGCATATAGCACTATCACCTCCAAGTTTGTACGAACCCCGGGTTGATAAGTAAAGCTAGTAGTGCAGGAGTTGCAGTGTCCTTGCTGCAATACTAGTGCTCATCACTTTTTGGCACCGTTGTCGGTGAGGTGTCTGAGTAGAATGTGATTACTGCTTTCTTTTCTTCTATTTCATGTCTGCAATATTTTTCCATTAGTTTATTTCTGGAAAAGTAGTCTAGTTGTTTCCTTTCTTTCATTTTGCATTATATGTTTTCCTTTCCATTTTGCAAGTAAGATTTCAATTCAGCAAGTAGCTTTTTCATTTTGTCAAGTAATTTTCATTCAATCAGAAATTTCAATTATGCAAGTACTTTCCAAGTTTTGAAAAGAATACAAAACCAACCCAAAAATATTTCCTTTCATGCCTTGAAGGAGTAGGGACAACTTAGGGAAAAATTTTCCAAATACCCCCACTACATCCAACAACCAACCTTCTCTCTTCTTCGGCGGGTGTGAACTGAAGGAACCCTTAGGTGAGCAACCTGACATATTTGAAGAACCTATAGGGGAAGAAGAAGAAGAAGAACCCATTGCTACTGAGCCAATGGCTAAAAACTGAAATGACAGAGGGAATAGAGAGAGAGTTGAGGGTGCCTTCCCCATCAGGGAAACCAATGGGGACACTAAGATGAAAAATATAAGTCCCTCTGCCCTACCTCATTTCCATGGCCTGACGCAGAGGACCCCGACACTTTCCTGTTTGAGTTTGTTGTTATATGTCAAACCTATGACTATATAGATGATGAGAAAGTTAAAACTATTTCCATCTAACCTCAAGGATGAAGCATTGCGCTGGTTCATGGGTTTACCTGGAGATAGCATCACAACATGGGCTCCGATGTAGCGGGCCTTTAACAACAAATATCGGGACTACTACCGATCAAAGGATACTAAAGAAGAAATTTTCAGGATGATCATAGGCCATGATGAATCCTTAGAAGACTACGAAGAAATATTCTAGCTCAGTTACAAAAGGGTCAGGTGAACACTTGATCCTGAGTCACTAAAGTTGGTCCTGCTTAGGGGAGTAAGAGAAGATCTTCTGGATACCTTACATTTGTTAGCAGGAGGAGATATCTACCAATTACCCTATGAGGATATCAAGACTATCTTTAGAAACCATTCTAGGGCAGCCAAGAAAAAGGGTAGGGGTAGTCAACCTATGGCCAGTACATCATCTTCCAACTCATCCATCAAGGGTGAAATCGGAAACATGCCGGAAGATTTCAAAAGTGAGATGTTGAAAACCGTTGCCTTACAACTGGACGCCATGCACATTAAAAGGAAGCAAGATAAAGCAGAGAGATCCTTGGCCATCTTCTATCGTAGATGCACTAGGAGGCATCCTAGGAATGAATGTCCGTTGAACTCTATTGAAATTTGCTCAATCTATGAGGAAAACCACTCCACAAACAAGTGCCCTTGTTTACCCAGACTCAAAGTTCTATATCAAGGAACTGAAGGGGTCACTAAGTAGCTCTGCTGCATTAACCAAAGGAGACCTCCTGGGCCTAGACCATATCAGCGGGGCATGCAAGGGTCATCCATGCATATTACAACCCCAACCAAACCACAGCTATACCTTCTTGGGGACCCCCTGCTCATCCTTCCCGGTCTACACCCCTTCCTTGGTCCTATGCATCTCAGTATCATTCCCAGCCAGCCAGCCAGTCATTTCAACCGTATGCTCCACCACAACCTCAGTGGAATACACCACTCCAGGGGTGGAGGCCACAATACAACAATGCTCCAGCTCTATTGCCTCCACCACCTCCCCAACCACAGCTCCTACACTCTATTCCACCCAAGAAACCCCAGATGTCTGCCCAACCAAATCTGAACCCGAACAATAGGCAGGCTCAGCAAGTATATAGTGGAGAGACATCATATCCAGCTTATGTTGTGGAAATCCAGGAGATTAACCTGATAGCTAGGAGAGTTCTCCCAGATAACCAACCTACCCCTCCACCTAGTGAGGTTGAGGAAGAAAGATAGGAAAGAAACCTTAAAGTAAATCCACCCTTTCCTGATAGATTAGCCCAACCACTCCAGCCTACCCCAGAAGAGACTGAACTTATGGGATAATTGAAAAATCTATGTGTAAAGATCCCCCTTCTCCAGGTAATAAAAGATGTTCCCATTTACAATAAGTTGATTAAGGAAAAGTGCTTCAAGCATCCAGGGAGGTGAAAAAGGGATTCCCCCACCATTAATTTCATTGGACAGTTGTCCGACTTAATGTTGGGGCAAGTAATTTGTCCAAAATATTTGGACCTTGGAAGCCTTGTAGTAGATGTGCACATCAATGGCACCATTGTCCCACACACTCTGATCAATCTTGGGGCTGCCATTAATGTGATGACCAAGGACACCATGCTCAAGATCAACCTCCAAGGGTTATTAAGGAAGACCACAATAGTTCTGCAACTTTCAGACTGTTCCACAGTAACCCCTGATGGAATTGCGGAGGATGTGATGGTCTCCATTGACTCCTGAGAGTACCCTGCAGATTTCCTAGTTCTCCAGCCTAAGGCTAAGCTTACTGGTTATCCTCTCATCCTTGGGAGGCCATGGTTGGCCACTATCGATGCTTACATTAGCTACAGAGCTGGAAATATGACCATCAAGAATGGGCATATGTCCAAGCAGATAGTCCTATACCCTCCTGCTCAACCTTCTCTAGAGCATGATTTAATTTTATGGTTGGAGGAGGAAGAAGAAGATGAAGTTTATTCCACCCAACTTTATGCTTTGGAAACAACCATGGGAGGAGGACAGAAAGATGAGGATGACTTGATTGAACATCGTCTCCAAATTCCAACCCCCGGTTCATTACCTTTAGAATTCATCCCAAAGAGAACCTTGAAAATCAATCCATATCTTTTTGCTCTCGAAGAGGAGAAGCTATGCAACATGTTAAAGGAAGATCTAGAAGCCTTCGCTTGGAGTTACAAGGAAATTAAGGGAGTACACCGTTCAGTGTGTATCACCACATATACATCAAAGAAGGTTGCAAGCCAGTTTGACAACCACAAAGGAGGATGAATCCAGCTCTTAAAGATATAGTCAAAGAAGAACTGCAAAAACTACTAGATGTGGGAATCATTTACCTTATCTCCGACAGTGATTGGGTCTCTCCTTTGGTGTTAGTGCCCAAGAAAAATGGTAAGTGGAGGATTTTTTTCAATCACAGGGAGTTGAACAAAGCCACAAAGAAGGATAATTTTCCTCTACCCTTCATTGACCAAGTGCTAGATGGCCTGGCAGGGAAAAGGTTTTTTTCTTTCCTAGATGGATTCAGTGGGTGAAACCATAAAAGAAGACCAGGATAAGACCACGTTCACCTATCCTTGGGGTACTTTTTCCTATAGGGTCCTTCCTTTTGGCCTATGTAATGCTCTTGCCACTTTTCAGAGAGCAGTCTTGAGTATTTTCGTTGAATTAGTCCATGATGCGATGGAGATTTATATGGATTATTTTACACCTTCTGGCTGTGATTTTCAAGAAGCCCTGTCTAACTGATGAGCCCCAATTTTTGGTACAATTTGGGCTCATATTGGCCTACTTTACTTGTTCAACCATTCATCTTTTATCACTTATGCATTCATTTCTTAGTATATTCGTGTTGTTTGTAGGAAGAAGGGCAGGCATTATATCTATGTGGCTAATACATGATGATTTCAGGTTTTTGGCATTAAAGAGAGCAAAAGACCACGTAAATGGAGACAAGGAGACAGCAAAGGTGACATTGCAGGTTTATAGGGAGGTTGTCTACAGCCTTAAATGACTTCCCTCGTAATTATCACCTTAACTCCGAGCTCCAACAGCTCTCCCCACCGAGCTCAAAGGCAACCAACATGTTCTACAGGATCAGCAGTTTTACAGCAGTTTGACTTCAGTTGGACAGCCAAGCCCCACGAATGAAGGGAGCCAGCTTGATCTTCATTGTGTATAAATATGAAGGCCGTAGCCTTTGTTAGAAGCTTTTTTGAACTTTTGCATTACTATTGTAATCTCTGAGCATGAGTTGCAGCTCGGTTTTTTGTTGTTTTGTAAGCTAGTTTTGGCATGACATTAGACTTTTTGATTATGAATAAAGGCAAGAAGATTTGGATCTAATTCTGAGTTTCTAAGGGAGCTATAGCTCTCAGGTTAGGGCCCAACCTGAGAGCAATAGACCTCCTCTGTTTTGTAGTGTTATTTGCCTTTCGTTCCAGCACTTTGTTCTTTACTTTGACATGCAATTAGAATTTACAGTCTGCTGATTTAGTTTTTATGTGATTAAGTAGGATTAGCTTATGGTTACCTTGCTTTCAGTTGCTTAGATCAGGATAGGAGAGTTTGTAATCACTGGAGCTCCAAGAAAAGGGTTGCTAGTGTCTTCACTGCCATCTCTGTCTAGGGATTGGGGTGCAGTCCACATCAACCACCAAAAAGAACGCAGTCTTTTACTTCCATGCAAGCTGCAACATAGTCATTTTCATTGAAGATCCACCCATGCACTTTTGATATTGAGCATTACTTCTTCATCCCACTTCCATGCACGAGTTTCCTTCACAATTTACATTGTTGTTCATTAAGTTTAAATCACAGGTAGCACAGGTTAATGAGTTCTCGTTTTGGTGACATTCATAAGCAATTTGTCTCATCTACACTGCTCCACACCATTCCATTACCTTCCTCTTCTTGCCAACCACACCTAAAGCCACTCAACCGACCTCTGTTCAGCTCGTTTACCTTCCAGCTCTTCCATTACTCACGTAGCTCTATTTACTTAACCTTTCGTTGATCCCATCCTTCCAGCCATCGACCCACTGCATGCACTCTTTCTCCATGTGACTTCTCTACTCCTGAGCCATCACCAGTTCCATATCCATCTCACCTATCCTCCCATACCACTCCATCACTTCACCATCTCCCAAAACTCCCACGGTCGAACATCCTGTAGAATTTCACAGACTTCCTGTAGAACCCCTGAGTTTCCTGTAGGATCCCCTGCAGACTTCTTGTAGAAGCCTGCAAACTCGGTTGCTGAGCATCCGAACGTGGTAGGCTTCTATGGATTGATGCTAGAGATCCTCTAGGGCCTCTCCTAGCCCCCCTGACCTTGCCCATGCTTTCCTTCCATTCGAACCGCTCCTGCATAGTCAAACCCTAATCAAAAGCATCATCACAATAAATCCAACCACTTAATAAAAAAAATACAAAAACATGTCTTTTCAAATTTAAGTAGCTTAGATGCATGTGTTTCATCTCACTGCAAGTAATGGCATCATTGGTAGAAGTTTCATTCACAGTTTTGCATTGTAAGGGCCTAGCTAGTCAAATTAGGGTTTACTAGGGTTTTCATGCTTTGTTGGCTTTCAGTTTCTTTCTGCAAGTAGATTAGCCTCCTTTGAGTTAGCTTTCATCCATCACTCATAAAGCTTCTTCTGTGAGCATATAGAAGTTGGCTTGAGCCCTAGCGGACTTGTGCCAGTTGACCAAGTGACAGCTACGACAAGAGCTAGTACTTGTGCATACAGCACCGTCGCTTCCAAGTTTGTACGAACTACCGGGTTGATAAAATTAGAGATAGGAAGCTCCAGGAGTTGTAGCATTATTGCTACAATACTGGAGCCCACCATCTTTTTGGCGTCGTTGCCGGGGAAGCGTCAGAGTATTAGTAATTGTTGCTTTTCTTCCATTTTCTTACTCTTACCTTCTGCTCAGTAGTTTACTTCATTTCCATTCTACAAGAGTAGCATAGACATTTCCTGCTTTCATAGATTAGCATTTCCTGCTTTCATAGATTAGCATTTCCTGCTTTCATAGATTAGCATTTCCTTTCTGCAAGCATAGACTAGCATTTCCATTCTTGCAATTTCATTTGAGCAAAGTAGATTAGTTCTTTCCTGCTTTCAGTCTAATTCTGCATCTTTCATAGTTAGTTGTAGATCAATCTGTTTCAGTTTTGCAGGTACCAAAAGAGAAAAAAAAACAAAAGCAATCAAAAGAAAAAGAAAGCCTTTTCCCTTTCATGCCTCGTAGGAACCGAGATAAATCAGGCAAATTCCTACCAAACACCCCCACCACATCACTGAATCACCCTTCTCTCTTCTTTGGTGACAGTGACCCAGAAGAACCTATAGGTGAACATCCTGAGATAGACAAAGATCCTATAGAAGAAGAAGAGTTAGAGACCACTCCATTTGAAGCTATGGCTGACAATAGAAGAGAAGATGAGAGAATAGAAGGTGCCTTCCCCATCCGAGAGACCAATGGAGAGATGAAAATGAAGAACATTAGCCCCTCCGCCTTACCTCACTTCCATGGACTGACTACTGAAGATCTTGATACCTTCCTGTTTGAGTTTGCTGCCCTTTGTAGAACCTATGACTATACTGAAGATGAGCAAAAGCTGAAACTTTTCCCTTCCACTCTTAAGGATGCAGCATTACGCTGGTTCATGGGCTTACCTGGGAATAGTATCACCACTTGGGCTCAGATGCAGCAAGCTTTCAATACCAAGTAAAGGGATTATTGTAGGTCTAAGGAAACCAAGGGAGAAATCTTTCGGATGACCATGGGAAATGATGAGTCCTTAGAGGATTATGAGGAGAGGTTCCAACTTAGCTATAAGCGGGCCAGGTGCACACTTGACCCTGAATCCCTCAAGTTGGTCCTGCTCCGAGGAGTCCCTGAAGACCTCTTAGATACCCTTCACATGTTAGCTGGGGGGGACATTTACCAACTGCCTTATGAGGACATCAAGACTGTGTTTTGAAACCACTCCAAGGCAGCTCGAAAACGAGGTAGAGGAAACTTCCCCTCCACCAGTGTCCCTTTCTCCAAACATGAGCTTGCAAATCAATTAGAAGATCTCAAGAGTGAGGTGAGACAGACCATTGCCATGCAGCTGGACACATTCAGAATTCAGCAAAAGAAAGAAGAAGCTGAGAGAGCCTTGGCTGTCTTCTGCCCTAGGTGCACAAGGAGACACCCTAAGAACGAATGTCCATTGCATTCGGTTGAAGTGTGTTTCGTTTGTGAGGAGGACCACCCCACAAATCAGTGTCCAACCTTACCTGGGTTTAAAGCCATGTACCAAGGGACAGAAGCTCCCACTGAACCTCTCTATTACCTCAACCAAAGGAGGCCACAAGGATCTAGACCTTATCAGCAGGGGATGCAAGGGGCACCTCAAGCTTATTACAGCCCCAACCAATCAACTCCTATGCCTTCCTGGGGTCCCCCTGCTCATCCTTCTTGGTCCATGCCTCCTCCATGGTCTTATCCACCTCAGTATCCTACTCAACCTACTTCTCATTCATACCATTCGCATGCCCAGCCTCAGCCTCAATGGAATGCACCTCAATCGGGGTGGAGGCCCCAATACAATACTCCTCCCGCCATCTTGCCTCCACCACCAGTTCAACCTCAGCCATTACCTCCTGCTCCTCCAAGGCAACCTCAAATGCCTGCTCAACCGAACCCGAACCCCAACAATAGACAGGCCCAGCAGGTATACACTGGGGAAACCTCATGCCCTACCTATGCTGTGGAGATCCAGGAGATCAATCTTCGATCTGGAAAGACTCTACCAAATCGCCAACTTCCTCCCCCAGAGGATGAGGAAGATAAACAGGAAAGTGAACCAAAGGCTATTCCACCCTTTCCTGAGAGACTAACATCCACCACACAACCCAACCCAGAGGAGGATGAGCTTCTGGGAGAGCTCAAGCAGTTGTGTGTGAAAATACCCCTTCTCCAAGCCATCAAGGATGTGCCAATATACAACAAACTGGTTAAGGAGAAGTGTTTCAAACACCCAGGCAGACGGAAGAAAGATGCTTCAACTATCAATGTCATAGGACAGCTGTCTGACCTTATGTTAGGACAAGTCATCTGCCCAAAGTACCTAGATCTTGGAAGTCCTGTAGTAGATGTCCACATCAATGGCACCATTATACCTCACACCTTGATTGATCTGGGGGCTGCCATTAATGTGATGACCAGGGATACCATGCTTAAACTCAATCTTCAGGGTTCCTTGAGGAAGACCTCGACAGTACTGCAACTGGCAGATCGCTCCACCGTGACTCCCGAAGGGATTGTGGAGGATATCTTGGTCTCTATTGACTCTTGGGAATACCCTGCAGACTTCCTGGTTCTGCAACCAAAGGCAAAGCTTACTGGATATCCCCTCATCTTGGGAAGGCCTTGGTTAGCCACTGCAGATGCCTACATTAGTTGCCATGCAGGAAATATGACCATCAAAAATGGTCCTATGTCCAAGCAACTAGTCCTATACCCTCCTGCCCAACCCTCCTTAGAGCATGACTTACCTCTCTGGTTGGAAGAAGGAGGGGAAGACGAGGTGTACTCAGCACCTCTGTGCACCTTAGATACCACTAGAAGAGACCCCCCAACCGAGGATGACTTGATCGAGACCTTGATCCAGAATCCACCTTCCAGTGCACTACCCTTAGAGAAATTGGTGGAGGATGCCCAAGCTAGCACCTTAGTGGATCTTTGTACAACCAACCCTGTCACTCCCAGAGTTAAGAATGTGGAGTTCGGCCCTGAGAGAGCATTAAAGATCAGCTCCTCCCTATCTCCTTCCCAGGAAAAGGAGCTGTGTAGCCTGTTGGCCAGCCACTTAGATGCTTTTGGCATTGAGATGAACTTGTCCCTTAGTCCTGAAAAATGTGAATTCCTGATGACTGAAGGGACCGTGCTAGGCCATACCATTTCTTGCCAAGGGTTGCAGGTGGATCCTAACAAAATTGCTCTCATCAAGAAGGTTCCACCTCCTCAAAAGGTAAGGGATGTTCGGAGTTTCTTGGGATTAGCAGGATACTACCGGAGATTCATTAAAGATTTCAGCAAGCTAGCCTCGCCATTGTTTGGCCTGTTGGCAAAAGATGTGGAGTTTAATTGGACTGACGATTGTCAGAGGGCTTTAAATGAATTGAAGGACAAGTTGGTGTCAGCCCCAATCTTGAGAGGTCCAAACTGGGCCCTACCTTTCCACATCCACACTGATGCCTCGAACAAAGCCATAGGTGCAGCTTTAGGACAAGTTGAGCAAAAACTTCCATATGCCATTTACTTTGTTAGCAAAAACTTGTCCAAAGCTGAGCTTAATTACACTGTAACCGAGAAAGAATTCTTGGCTGTGGTCCATGCACTGAACAAGTTCCGACATTATATTACTGGTTACTAGACCTTTGTACATACAGACCATGCTGCAATTAGATATTTAATGAATAAACCAGATGTGAATGCTCGTATTATTAGATGGTTACTTTTATTGCAGCAGTTTGATTTGACCATTGTTGACAAACCAGGTAGAGAAAATGTTGTTGCTGACTTTTTATCTAGATTGGATTTGTCTGCAGATGAGGATGGAACAGTGGATGACCAGATGCCCGATGAACATCTGTTTGCTATTTCAGTACTCTCTCCATGGTTTGCTGATATAGCAAACTACCTTGTTTCAGCACAGTTCCCTCCGCACCTATCTTCCAGAGAGAAGAGCAGAATCATCAGAAAAAGTGCCTCATTTACTTGGATCGGGGGCAATCTGTTCAAGCTTGGCCCCGATCAGATCTTAAGGCGTTGTGTAAGGGAGGAGGAAGTCTTTGACATCCTCCTCACTTGTCATGATGGGCCTTGTGGAGGACATTTTGCAGCAAAGAGAACTGCCTTCAAAATCCTGCAGGCAGGCTACTATTGGCCCACACTTCATCAAGATGTCAGAAGATATGTCAGCCAGTGTGACCAATGCCAAAGAATGGGGAAACCGACCCAAAGGGATGAGATGCCTCTCCAACCTCAAGTGACTCTTGAGCCATTTGAGAAGTGGGGCATGGACTTTGTGGGCCCAATCAACCCTCCTTCGAGGCAAAGGTCTTACATCATTGTGTGTACTTACTACTTGACAAAGTGGGCAGAGACTAAAGCAATCAAAGCAGCAACAGAAGAAAAGGTGGCCGAGTTCCTAAGGGAAAACATCTTCTATAAGTTTGGCTATCCAAGAGAGCTGGTCACCGATCAAGGGAGCCAGTTCACATCCAACCTGGTTGAAGATCTACTAGCTCATCACAAGATCAAGCATAGGACTTCCACCCCCTATCACCCTCAAGCAAATGGGTAGGTGGAAGTCACCAATAGAGCATTGGAAGGGATCTTGACTAAGGTGGTGAGCAGCAGCAGAAAGGACTGGGTAGATCGCCTGGTTGAAGCCACATGGGCTTACAACACCACTTGGAAGACCACCACCGGCTTCACACCTTATGAGCTGGTCTATGGGAAGAAAGCTTTGTTGTCCATTGAGTTTGAATACAACACTTTGAGGATGGCAGCTCAGCTGGACCTAGATCTCAGCCATGCATAGCAAGAAAGGTTATTGCAGCTGAATGGATTGAATGAGCACCGAATGCAGGCCCTCCTTCACTCAGAAGTGGTTCAACTTCAGAGAAAGGTGTGGCATGACCAACATCTCCATGACAAGCAATTTCAGCCGGGAGATTGGGCTTTGTTGTATGACTCCAGATACAAAGATTTCAAGGGGAAGCTGAGAACCAGATGGCTAGGACCATATGCAGTGGAAAAATGCCATGACAATGGATCTGTCCTTATTCGAACCATTGATGAGGAAGCCATTCCCATGCTTGTCAATGGGCATCGATTGAAGATCTACAGGAGGCCTCTCTCAAGACAAGAGTTCATCAAAACTATGGAGAAATCTGTATTGGTCATAGAGAAGGGCTCTACCTCTGCTTTGGGCATACCCTGAAGGATTTAAAAAAAAATAATAATAATAAAGATCCTTGGGTGAAAACCTCTCTGAGGCGCCCAAGGCAGGTGGTAGGGGTGAAAACCTCATTGAGGCGCCCCTATTGTCTTTCAAAAAAAAAAAGGGAAAGGTTTGAAAAAGATCCTTGAGTGAAAACCTCTCTGAGGTGCTCAGGGCAGATGGCACGGGTGAAAACCTCTTTGAGGCACCCCTGTTATCTTTAAAAAAAAAAAGAAAAAAAGAAAAAAAAACAATAAGCAAAATATGGTAAAATTGCATGCAGGTTGCAGATGTTCTATGGAGGAGAGGAAGCCTCTCAACTCAAAGCCAAGGGTCCTTATCATGCTGTCAAGGGACCTCACCAGCACCTCCTCCAAGGATACCCATGTTTTTTCAAGGTATGTGCAATTTTATCATGGTTTGAATCTTCTACAGGAAGACGCAGATTTTCTACATGAAGGTGCAAACTTTCTACAGGAAGCGCAGCCTTTCTACAGGAAGCTCTTTATTTCTACAGGAAACTTCCTGTAGAAGCTCAGAACGGCCCAGAGTTCATTTCATGAAGAGATCTAACAGATAAGGATCGGTTTGGACGCATGCAAGCCACTATTGACACCCTTGCACATTGCTGTTATCTTGCTCCACCGTCCTTGTCGACATGCAACAAGATTACCTGCATCAGCAAAGCAGATCGATGAGTTCTCAAGGAAAAGCAAATTGTGAATGAAACAAACGCTAGAGATCTCACACAATATTCATCACAGTCGTCCAGAAGCTCCGGGAGCGTGATCGTGAGGCCATCCATCGTCGTGCAACATGCACCCAAGGAGGAAGAACTGTTCCAAGACATCCCGCGGGAGTCCTGTAACAGTTGAGCCTGCTAGAGTGGATACTCTTCACAGCGCTGGCCATATGCAATGAAGCGCGGGCACATGCAACCAAAACGTCCAATCCATCGGGCAGCCTGCAACCATGAACCTCCGAGACTGTGTAAGTTCGCCAGCAGCAGGTAAATCGACTCATCAGCGTGCAAAGAACCGAAACATCGTGTGCAGCCGCGCAGGTAAGTGTCTCGACCCTTCCTTCCGTCAGATTGCATGAATGTTACTTTGATTGATTGCTAAGTGTAAAGGTGAATGGGTTGAGCGACCGTATGGCCATTTTGCCAGCCACGTCGGACAGTTAATGGTCTAGTTGGATGTGTGAGTGGCGGCCATGACAAAAAGAATGGGCAGCATGCACGTGAGAAATCCCGTCGGGGAAAGAACGATTAACAGAAAAAGGCGGCGGCAGATCCGCGGGAATTGATGCGGCAGCAAGTGAACGCGCAGTTGAATGATGGGGACGACGTCACCCAACGGTCCGGCGGGGACAGCTCATCCCCGCGCCACGGATTCCGCCGATTCAAAATCTAATCGGCTAGATTGCCCGCATGCATTTATCAACCACTGTTTGAACTCGAGCGGCTACTCAGATCTTTCTGCAGTTCGATACGCCGAGCCTTTGGCTATCAGAACACTTGTGAAGCACACTCAGAGCGCAGGCCAACTGCAGTCATCCCGAAAATCACGCGCTGCATTCTACAGGAACGCGCTCATTCTACAGGAACGCTCATTCTACAGGAACGTTGTTTCTACAAGAATGCAGCTTCTACAGGAAAGCGGGTGCCTCACGTAAAAAGGTGGCAAATTGAAAGGTAACCCTGAACTCTTCATGCAACTGGTTATTAAAGGTGGCAAAAATCGTCGCCCACAGTTTGGTTATAGAAAAGTGGTGGAATTGTTGTCTGCTGTGTCTATACTGTCATTCTACAGGATGTCAGGGTAATTAGACTGTGTTAAGTTCCTCAGGGATAAATTTTGTGGGTTATGTGCATGACAGAAGCGTAATTCTACGCTCTGTCTCAGTAAACCAAATTTCTTCCACAATCACCACCTCTGGTTAAGAAAGTTGTGTTATCATGCCGGGTGGGTTTATTAGATGAGAACCCACTGACTCAGCCAAGTTAAGGGGAAATCGGGAGGTGGTGGAGCTCTTCACACAAGCACAATAACTCAGCATTCCTTATTTCCTGCTACAGTCCCTAATTGAGTGTGCTACAAAGCTCAAAGAAGGCATACCAGATCAAGTAGCCCACCATGGGTTGATCAAAATTCTTGTGGAGGATGCACTTCATTCATATAAGGTTCCCCTCCCATGGGAATCATTCAGAAATTTAACAAGAGATGGAGACATAAAGATGTTGGCTGAAGAAAGTGGTTCCTCTAGCAGTGAGGAAAAAGAATCAGTGGCCGAGGGAAAGACGGAAACGAGCCCGAGGACCCCGACCACAGTGCAAAAGCAAAAGCGGGAGAAGAAGAAAAAGGAAAAGGATGCTGAGGAGAAAGCTGACTCACCAATCTTGTCAGCAAGGGAGAAAAGGTTGCAGAGTAGAATGGAAAAAGCTGGAGAAGTCCACGTCAGCCCAAGTACCTCATCAGCACCCGCAACCAAACAAAAAGGTACAACCCCTGCAGCAAAGCAAGCCAAAGTGGCGACACCTGTACCTACAGGAAAGCAGAAACAGGCTTCTACAGGAAGCCCGAAAACAGCTTCTACAGGAAGCCCAAGAACAGTGTCTACAAGAAAGCAGAACCAGGCTTCTACAGGAAGCCCGAAAACTGAGAAAGGGTCTCCTACAGGAAGCCCGACATTGGTCAAAAGAGGGTCTTCTACAGGAAGCCCAAAATTAGTAAAGAAAGGGTCTTCTACAGGAGGGCCGAAAGTGGATAAAGCAGGGTCTTCTACAGGAAGCCCGAAATCAGAAAGGAAGGGGCCTTCTACAGGGAGCCCTGGGAAAGTAAAAAGCAAGAAAGAGAAGGCTGGCATTCTCGAAAAGGAGGCAGCAGCTGCGCTGGCCGCCCTCAGTACACCTGCAAAGCCAAAGGAGAAGAGAGAGAGGGAGATCCCTCTACCTTTTGAAGCCAGGAGAAGTCAAAGAATAAAAACGGGCAAGCCGCAGCCTCCACCCAGCAGCCAAACCACTTTAGGGAGTGTCCCTACTTCACCCAGTGAGAAATCTCCCTCTAAAACATCGGCCACCCCCGAGAAGGGAAGCCCAAAAGTAACTTCCTGGACACGAAAGATAGGCCAATCGCCTTCCGAAGCCCGGCTCAAGGAAACGGGAAAGAGGGAAGAAGTTCCACCCTCGTCACCACCAGGGGCAGAAAAGGCAGGGCCACCAAAAACAGGAAAGGAAGAGCATGTTCTGGTCCCTAGTTCTCGGCCAAGGACAAGGAGCAGGAGCAAAGTTGCTCAAGGATGAGCAAATGGTTTAGCTGGGGGGTGATGATGAGCCCCAATTTTTGGTACAATTTGGGCTCATATTGGCCTACTTTACTTGTTCAACCATTCATCTTTTATCACTTATGCATTCATTTCTTAGTATATTCATGTTGTTTGTAGGAAGAAGGGCAGGCATTATATCTATGTGGCTAATACATGATGATTTCAGGTTTTTGGCATTAAAGAGAGCAAAAGACCACGTAAATGGAGACAAGGAGACAGCAAAGGTGACGTTGCAGGTTTATAGGGAGGTTGTCTACAGCCTTAAATGACTTCCATCGTAATTATCACCTTAACTCCGAGCTCCAACAGCTCTCCCCACCGAGCTCAAAGGCAGCCAACATGTTCTACAGGATCAGCAGTTTTACAGCAGTTTGACTTCAATTGGACAGCCAAGCCCCACGAATGAAGGGAGCCAGCTTGATCTTCATTGTGTATAAATATGAAGGCCGTAGCCTTTGTTAGAAGCTTTTTTGAACTTTTGCATTACTATTGTAATCTCTGAGCACGAGTTGCAGCTCAGTTTTTTGTTGTTTTGTAAGCCAGTTTTGGCATGACATTAGACTTTTTGATTATGAATAAAGGCAAGCAGATTTGGATCTAATTCTGAGTTTCTAAGCGAGCTATAGCTCTCAGGTTAGGGCCCAACCTGAGAGCAATAGACCTCCTCTGTTTTGTAGTGTTATTTGCCTTTCGTTCCAGCACTTTGTTCTTTACTTTGACATGCAATTAGAATTTACAGTCTGCTGATTTAGTTTTTATGTGATTAAGTAGGATTAGCTTATAGTTACTTTTCTTTCAGTTGCTTAGATCAGGATAGGAGAGTTTGTAATCACTGGAGCTCCAAGAAAAGGGTTGCTAGTGTCTTCACTGCCATCTTTGTCTAGGGATTGGGGTGCAGTCCACATCAACCACCAAAAAGAACGCAGTCTTTTACTTCCATGCAAGCTGCAACATAGTCATTTTCATTGAAGATCCACCCATGCACTTTTGATATTGAGCATTACTTCTTCATCCCACTTCCATGCACGAGTTTCCTTCACAATTTACATTGTTGTTCATTAAGTTTAAATCACAGGTAGCACAGGTTAATGAGTTCTCGTTTTGGTGACATTCATAAGAAATTTGTCTCATCTACACTGCTCCACACCATTCCATTACCTTCCTCTTCTTGCCAACCACACCTAAAGCCACTCAACCGACCTCTGTTCAGCTCGTTTACCTTCCAGCACTTCCATTACTCACGTAGCTCTATTTACTTAACCTTTCGTTGATCCCATCCTTCCAGCCATCGACCCACTACATGCACTCTTTCTCCATCTGACTTCTCTGCTCCTGAGCCATCACCAGTTCCATCTCCATCTCACCTATCCTCCCATACCACTCCATCACTTCACCATCTCCCAAAACTCCCACGGTCGAACATCCTGTAGAATTTCACAGACTTCCTGTAGAACCCTTGAGTTTCCTGTAGGATCCCCTGCAGACTTCCTGTAGAAGCCTGCAAACTCGGTTGTTGAGCATCCGAACGTGGTAGGCTTCTGTGGACTGATGCTAGAGATCCTCTAGGGCCTCTCCTAGCCCCCCTGACCTTGCCCATGCTTTCCTTCCATTCGAACCGCTCCTACACAGTCAAACCCTAATCAAAAGCATCATCACAATAAATCCAACCACTTAATAAAAAAAATACAAAAACATGTCTTTTCAGATGCAAGTAGCTTAGATGCATGTATTTCAGCTCACTGCAAGTAATGGCATCATTGGTAGAAGTTTCATTCACAGTTTTGCATTGTAAGGGCCTAGCTAGTCAAATTAGGGTTTACTAGGGTTTTCATGCTTTGTTGGCTTTCAGTTTCTTTCTACAAGTAGATTAGCCTCCTTTGAGTTAGCTTTCGTCCATCACTCATAAAGCTTCTTCTGTGAGCATATAGAAGTTGGCTTGAGCCCTAGCGGACTTGTGCCAGCTGACCAAGTGACAGCTGCGACAAGAGCTAGTACTTGTGCATACAGCACCGTCGCTTCCAAGTTTGTACGAACTACCGGGTTGATAAAATTATAGATAGGAAGCTCCAGGAGTTGTAGCATTATTGCTACAATACTGGAGCCCACCACTAACCTAGGCAAAGTACTACACAAATGCATTAAAATGAACCTGTCTCTCAGTCTTGAAAAATGTGAATTCTTAATGACTGCAGGGACTGTGCTAGGTCATTCAATATCTCAGCAAGGACTGCAGGTGGACCCAAACAAAATAACTATCATCCAAAGGGTCCCACCTCCTCAAAAGCAAAGAGATGTCAATAGTTTCCTAGGGTTAGTTGGATACTACCGAAGGTTCATAAAGGACTTCAACACATTGGCCTCTCCTTTATTTGGTTTGTTGGCCAAAGATCCTGAGTTTATATGGTCAAAAAGTTGTCAAGAAGCCTTAGACATCCTAAAGGATAATTTAACCACTACACCAATTCTCTGAGGCCCAAAGTAGGCCCTCCCCTTTCATATTCATGTTGTTGTGCTTTCATTAAACAAATTCAAGCATTACATTACAGGCTATCAAACATTTGTGCATACTGACCATGCTCCAATCAAATATTTAATGAACAAACCAGATGTTAATGCTCGAATTATAACATGGTTACTTTTATTATAGCAATTTGATCTAACCATTGTTGATAAGCCTAGCAAGGAAAATGTTGTTGCAGACTTTTTATCTAGGATAAATTTGCCTGCAGGTGAAGAAGGAATGGTGGATGACTAGTTACAGGACGAGCACTTATTTTCTATTTCAGTTCTATATCCATGGTTTGTTCATATAGCAAACTATTTGGTATTAGCACAATTCCACCAAACTTGTCCTCCAAAGAAAAGAGCAAGATAGTTAGGAAAAGCGCCCCCTTCACTTGGATTGGGGGCAATCTTTTCAAACTTGGCCTAGATCAAATCTTGAGAAGGTGTGTCAGGGAAGAGGAAGTCTTTGACATCCTTCTAACCTGTCATGATGGGCCTTGTGGAGGTCACTTTGCAACAAAGAGGAAAGCATTCAAAGTGTTACAAGTAGGCTATTATTGGCCCACTCTTCATCAGGATGTGAAAAAATACACTAGTCAGTGTGATCAGTGCCAAAGGATGGGAAGGCCTACTCCAAGAGATGAAATGCCTCTGTAGCCTCAAGTGACTTTCGAGCCATTTAACAAGTGGGGCATGGACTTGATTGGGCCTATTGACCCTCCTTCAAAGAAAAAACAATACATTATTGTGTGCACTGATTATTTGAATAAGTGGGCAGAAACCAAGGCAATTAAGGCAGCAACAGAAGAGAAGGTGGCTAAGTTCCTAAGGGAGAATGTATTCTACAAATTTGGGTACCCTGGAGAGTTGGTGATAGACCAAGGCAGCTAGTTTACCTCCAACATGATTGAAGATCTGCTCAGCCATCACAAGATCATGCATAGGACCTCCACTCCCTAACATCCACAAGCTAATGGGAAAGTGGAGGTGACCAACAGAGCACTGCAGAGCATCTTAACCAAGGTGGTGAGCAATAGCAAGAAGGATTGGGCAGAAAGGCTAGTTGAGGCCACCTAGGCCTATAATACCACTTAGAAAACCACCACTGGATTCACACCCTATGAGCTGGTCTATGGGAAAAAGGCCTTGTTGTCCATTAAATCTGAATATAACACATTAGGGATGGCAGCCCAACTAGATTTGGATCTCAACAGTGCACAGAAAGAGATATTGTTCTAATTGAATGGTTTAGATGAATTCAGAATGCAGGCCCTCCTACATACGGAGGTAGTTCAACCTTAGAGGAAGATCTGGCATGATAAAAATATCAAGGAGTAGCAATTTCAGGAAGGTGATTGAGCATTGTTATATGATTCTAGGTATAAGGACTTCAAGGGAAAGATAAGGATAAGATGGCTCGAACCTTATGTTGTGGAGAGATGCCATGATAATGGTTCAATGAAAATCAAAACCATAGATGAAGAAGCCATTCCTTTGCTTGTTAATGGACATCAATTGAAAATGTACAAGAGACCTTTATCAAAACAAGAGTTCGTTGATGATATCAATAAAATAGTGATGATAGTGGAGCAAGTTCCAGCTCCTCCCTCATCAACTCACTGAGGAAAAAGAAAAAAGAAAAAAGAATTAGGTGAAAACCTTCCTTGAGGCGCTCAGGGAAAACAACTAGGGTGAAAACCTCTCTGAGGCAGCCTAGTTGTTTTTCAAATATATATATATATATATATATATATATATATATATTATTTTTTCATGAAAATTCCATTTGTAGGTGGGCAAGAAGGACAATTAAGGAGCAAAATAGGATCCCAAGGAGACCCCTACCACTCACATATTCATTTTTTTCACTCCTTACCATGCATCCCTCCATAATTTTTGTCATTTTTCCACTCCATTGCTTCGATTTATACAAAGATTGTGTTTTCTACAGGATCCCCTGAAAACCTACAGGATGATCCTGTAGGAATTACTGTGACTCAAAAATCCTATAGGAAGAAATCCAAAGGCAAATGATGGACTTGTTAGGTCCCTAAAATCCACCCTCTCCATGATCTAGCACCTCACCTCGTCAACCATCATCATCCATGCACTCATCATTCAAAAAAAAGATTAGTTTCAACATTTTTTTTTCAGTCTTCAAAGAAAAAAGAGGAAACAGAGAGGAGTAAAGAGCATCACCTGAGTATCCTTTACTCTCCACACTCCCACTCCTTTCCATCCATGTCACCATCCTTACAGCCCCAGCAAGCAAAATGATTAAAAAATTTTGAGGGAGAAGCAGCTACAGGACATCCTGTAGGAAATCTTGTAGCAGCCTATCCCACAGAATGTCCATCACACCATAAACAAGTCTTCACCAGGATGATCCAGGAGCTCCAAAGTAGCAGCATCAGATCTTCAACCACATATACCTGCAAAAACAGAGAAACCATTAGCAGACAGCAAGAGGGGGAAGAAGAATGGCATGCAGCAAATATACACAGTAGCACCTCTGGTCTTCGACAACTGCAGCGTAGCATGGAAACCACAGGTAAGTATCTCACTCGCTCTCTCATCTGCATCATGTAGTAAAAAATTGTAAGGGTTACGAGATAGTTGGTTTATAAGTGAAAAGGTGGCCAATTAACTTGGCCACCTTCATTTAGTCAGCACATGCACAACTGGGCGTCCTCTCGCATGTGGTTGCAGTCAACTTAAAGACAAAGAAGGAGTAGGACAAAAATCGGTTAAACTACGTATCTATGAGGTGGGACCTAATTACAAGGATTGGGAAATGGTGAGGTGGTAGTGGGGACCAACGGTCCAAAAATGGCAACGTACCTTTACTACCAGCACACCACCTCACCCTGAATCACCATAAGAGGAAATAAAACATCGTTCCCATGCATTTCACCTCCTCGAAACTCCCTCACTCAAGTCACTCTCATAACCCAAACCACCCACCGGAAGTAAAGATCCATCGTTCACTGCACAGGAATTCCTACAAGATACAGTCTACTAGATACACAGAGACTGTCTACAGGATTGGCAGAGAAGAGTTCAGAAGGGATATCACGGGAGATGGCCACTGCAACCAGTCTAAATAGGTAGGCTCTATAATTATATTCCCCTTTTCAAGTAAATGAACCAAGGATACTCTAAATTTGAATGAATTTAGCAATTGTGTGAAGGGAATTAAATACACAGTCATCTCTGTTTTTCTCCTGCATTTGAAAAGTTGTTTCAACCCTCTCATTTTCTCCTCAAGCTTCACCAGCAAGATGACAGGAGGGTTTAATAGGAGAGAGCCCACAAACACTGCAAGAATCCAGCAACACCCCCAAGTGATTGAAATCTTCACAAGACATAATTGAATGGGGTTTTTTGAAAAATTCAGAGGGTATGATGATGAGGTGGCTCAAGAATTTTCTCTCTCCCTCACTCCACACACCAGAATACATGCCACTGTTGTAATAAGGGGCCTCATTATAGATCTCACCCTTGAGCTCATCAGCAGGGTCACCAAACTTCCCCTAGGAGTCCCATAGAGAAAAGAAGACAAAGGAGATAACCAAGTTGCCAAAAGAAAATTATTTTTAGAAGGTGAGGAACCCACTGAGGACAAAAATGGAGTAAGGAGGGAAAGTTTTCCATATCCATGGAGTGAGGTAGGCTACCAACTAATAAAATACATCTCATGTGAGGGTAGATATAGTGTTTTCTATGGCTATCATTTCAGGATCCTTGAAGATTTAAGATTTGGAGTGGAAACACCCCCTCACCAAAGGCTCAGCATACCATATTTCTTGCTTCAATCACTCATGGACTGAAGCATCAAAGTAAAGGAGGGGAATTCCCAGCAATTAGCTCACCATGGGTTGATTAGGATCCTCATTGAAGATTCCCTCCAAAACCTCAGAACCCCTATTACATGGTCAGTTTTTAGAGACATGCTAGTAGAGGATGACAACAAAGCTCTCACTTATGATGTTAGTCATACTATTAGTGAAGAGGAAATAAAATAGGAAGAGGAAGATACAGAAGGAGATGAGGATGAGATAGATGAAGAAGGAACTGACACAGAGGAATGGGATGAAGATGAAGAAGAAGACAGGAAATACAGAGAGGAAGAAGGAAATACAACAGAGGGGACAGAACAGAAGGAGGATTCACCTAGGGTGTCTCCAGAGGCCATTGAGAGAGAGGCAGCAGCTGCCCTCACTGCTCTCAGCACCCGAATCAAGCAAAAAGGAAAAAGGCAGAGGCAAACCCCACTATATTTTAGGACAAGAAAGAGCACAAGAATAACACAGGGGAAGCCACAAACATCAACCAAATTCCTATTGAGATTGAAGATTCCCCTACACAAAAAGATAAAATGTCTTCCCCTAAGTCCCCTATCACCTACGTAAGGAGGCATACTACTAGATCAACTTCGTCAAAGGGTAAGGCAATCCTACAAGATCCACAGCAAAATCTAGAGGAAGCAAAAACAGTCCTACAGGATACTCTGTTGAATCTACAGGAGGCACAAAAATTGGAAATAAAGTTAGGGGAGTAGCAAGAAGCCAAAGAGGAAGACCCAGAGACAAAACAACCCATCCCCCAACCTAACCTAGACTCCTATTATAGGTTTATTGAAGGAGGCAAGGTCATACCTCAAAAATCTTCCATCCCACTGTTCTTCAAGCTTGAGAAGGAGAGGGCCAGAACTCACTGATGGGTGCAGATCACCAAACCAAATGGGGTAGAAGACATTGGGAACATGGAGGAGAAACTTAAATAAATGGGCAGAGAGCTAAGTGGCTTAAGGGATAGAGAAGCTATAATGAGAAATCAACTAGAGACAAAAAATGCATGGCTGAGAGGACAACTGCAGGAAAGAGAGAACCAATTAACATATATGGCCAACCTCTCCTTAGAGGCAATCCAGTGTATGATGCCAGCTAAATCCTATGCTCTCTACCTCAAAGAACAATGGCTGCAGTTTGAGATTAAGACACTAACACAGAGGGGAACCATGCAATTTCAGGATTGCAGGCAGTTTATTGATTTTTGTGATCAAAGTACACTAGAGGATAGGGCCAAAATGGTTGATTTTTATTTACACAACATGGCCCTCATAGACATGAATATATGGGACCCTAATGCAAAGCTAGAAGATCTACAATTAATGGCTTTGGCATCATGGATGAACCACAAGGAGTCAAGGGCTGCAGAGATGAAAAGGATATTAGCAAGAGAGCAAATTGAACCTCTTGTGATCAGAGCTGAACAATCAAATCCCATGGCCTTTATCAGTACCCATAATTTGATTGCAAATGACCCTCAGCTGGCAGCTAGATATCTTGCTTCCCAAGAGCAAGTAATTACACATTTTGGGGACATGTTTAGGCTACTAGGAGATGATAGTATACATTCTTTCCTGAGGAGATGGAACACACTGCCATACAACTTAAAGATAAGAGAATATCACTCCCCTCAAAGGTTGAGAGAGGCACTCAACCGGACACCAAAGTATAAGAAATCTATGCAAAGGTTTAAGGTCAATTGGATAGGCCTAAAAATCAGTCCACCACTACTATTAGTGATGCTAGAAGGGAGAAAAGGAGAAGAAGAAAAGAGGCAATGGGAAGAGGTAGAAAAGAAAACAGTCTTCTATGAACAAGAAGAGGAGACCACAATAGAGGCATGGGATGCTAGAGAGGCTACCAGAGCCATGAAGGATATGGATATTGACTAAGTTGCTCAGAGGATGAGAAACATTTTCAGTAGGGGAGTGATGATGAGACTCATCATTGGGTAATTATATGGACCTTAATTCACCTCCTAGCTTAGTCAAACCAACTATTCTCATAACTTATTGCATACTTTTGATTACATTTTGTTTATGAGATAAGTTAGAGTTGGATATTTTGCTTTGTGGACTAATGTGCATTTAATGTAGGATTAAAGGAGAAAAGAAAGGAATTTTGGCAAAGACCAAGGTCAAAACTCGAATGGGACAAGGGAGAGGGATTATAGGATTTAAATCCTCCTCATTTACTACCCCTCCATTCGAATATTCCTCCATCAACTCGGAGTGAAAATAGCCAAATCATGAGGACTACAAGGCAGCCGAGCAAGTGAAAGACAAAGCACCAGTTTATCTCAAGTTTGGGAGCTGAGCCTCCCTAATTTTAATGAGTTCATTGGAGACTTTAGATGTATAAGTAGAGAGGCCTAGGACCTTAGTAGGATTCGGATTTTGATTGTAAAACTATACTCTATTTTTGAGCTGCAAGACTTGTGACAGTTCTTTTGATGTGATCTGTGTTTTGGTAATAAGAATGAGTTTTGTTTTGAGCCAGCACTAAGTTAACTCAGAGGGCTGAAGCTCTTGGGTTACGGCCCAACCCTAGCAGCCAAGGCTCCTCTGTATTGTACATGTATGCTTAGTGTAGATTCATAGTTTAGTTGTTAGTTTTCTTAGTATATGCATTTCCATTACAAGTAGTGTAGATTAGATTGGTTGTGTGATAGTTTGCTTCTATTTGTGCCTTCTTTCAAGTAGCAAGTTAGCAAGGAGAAAAAAGATCACCACAAGGTTGTTAGTAGGTGTCTCAGCCTCACTTCCTCCCTCTGGGATGATGACTTGAGGAAGGGACCCTTCAGCAGCCCCAAAAACACAGATTTCTAGTTCTTTTATGAGATTTGGAGTTTGTTGTCTTTAATTCAGTAGTTGGTTAATGTTGCAGGGCAGATTTCGTTGTCATATTTTTCCATATCCATTTTTGCAATAAGATCTCACTCATGCTTTCATTCCCTTCAACAACTTTCTTCATGCATAATATAGGAATTTGATTCATGCTTTTCTAGTTTATGAAAAATGTATCTTGTTGCATAGTTCTTTTTGGAAGACACACATGTTTTATGCAAAGAAGGTACTTTAGGAGGAGACCAAGACTTCATAACTAGCAGCCACCTTACACTTCATCCACCTTAGCCATCCCTTGTTTCACCATCATCCTCACTAGTTTTTCATCATTTTTCATTGAAATTTCCCTAAACACATTGAACAAATCTAGCCATATCTTATCTTGGGTGTTGACTCTTGAGTGCTCCTAGACATTATAACACTCCATTCCACCCATCACACACCTTTCCTAAGATTCCCAACACCTCCAAGACCTCACAATTAGCTCTCGGTTATATCCTGTAGGTTTCTTGTAATTCCTACAGGATCATCTTGTAGGTTTTCCTGAAACGGCCTATTTTGAGGCCGAATTGATGGGAAACCTCTAGGAATTCAAAAAAGCCTCCTAGGGCCCCTCCACACCATCCAACCACTCCATAAACCTTCTAGCCATCCTCAAACACCTTCCATCCACCTGTCACATCCATAGAACAATGAGTTTGCATACTTGATTTTGTCTAAAAAAACCAAAAAATGGAAACAGATTTAGTTTAGTTTCTCTACTTGCACATTAGTATGGTTTGATGCTTTCTACTTATGCAACTTAGATAGTAGCATTTGTTTATTGTTGATTTAGCAAGTATGCTTAGCATAGCTTCTTAAATGGTTAAATAGGGTATGGTGTGGTTTAGCATTACATGTTGGCCTTTTCCATTACTGCAGTAGAGTAACTCTCTTAGAGTAGATTTTCCCTTCTTCCATCAAAGAATCAAGCTTCTTCTAACTCTATATAAGTCTGGCTTGGAACCCCAGTGGTCTCTCGCCAGCTGAACAGTGACAACAGGCAAAACCATCACTTTTACTTGTGCATACAACACTGTCACCTCGAAGTTTGTACGAACCCCGGGTTGATAATTAAAGCTGGTAGCCCAGGAGTTGCAGCATCCTTGCTGAAATATTGGTGCTTATTAGCCTCTCTCAACTTTCATCTATGAAACCTGCCTATCAAAGCATGTGCCACTAACTCAACCACTTCATGTACCTTGTATCTTCCCTAAGAAATAGCCTCACCAAAGAAACCCTTTTCTTAACACACCTTTTGTGCTTCATCTTCATGGAATCCTTTCTAAAAACCCCATTACCCATAATTAGAACAAACTCTTGATCACCCGTATTTGGCTCCAATTTATGAACCAACTCCCCCACTTTAACCTTTTTAGCCTCAATGGAAATAGGAGAGACCCCTCAATCATTCATATTTGAAATTTCTCTTCACTAAATAACACCTCAAGGGCCTTCCAAGATTGCTTGGGAGATCTGAAAACCTCACCTAAGTCAGGGGTCCCACTAGATAGATCAACAAAAGGAGAGGTCACACATAATAATAGCCATACTACTTGAGCCATTTTTAACCCTACAATTTAAATAGAACCCACATCACATTTTCCAAAGTGCACATCTAAGAATCATCTCACTACTAGATCTAAAGGAAAATAATAATCATTCAACAGGTTACTTCCTACCACAAATTCCACATACCCTACACTATTTTCTTTGTGTATCTTCTTAGATGAAATTCCAATGTGAAAAAAAAAAAAAACCATCACGAGAGACTAAAGGAGTTTTTCTCTCATCATCAATGTAGAGAGAATGAACACCAAGTTATGTGTTAATGTGATCAAGTCTCACAATACACAAAGAAATACCATATTCTACCACCTCAAACCTACAGGAGACCCTCAACATAGAGGCATTTTCCTTTAAACAAAACCGCGAGCCTTTTACCTTCATCCACATAGTTAAAAATATCCAAGGTTAAGTTGGGTACTAGTTTTGAACTATTTCCATTTGACCTTATTAACCCCATCCCATCCAAAACTCAGCCACCTAATGTTAGACCGAGAGCTTAATAGAGCCCTCCAAAAATGTAACCTAAACTTTACACATTTACTATCACCACAAGGCTATTTTTCACACATAGAGACATAAAAAATGTGTCCCCAACTCCAAAAGTATTTAAAATAATCCTCATTGGAAATGTGTTGCTATTGATGTCAAAGGAAGTTTTGTAGTTTCATTGATGTCAAAGTAAGTTTGTGCAAGTCCTTGCTATATGTGTTTTCAAAGGAAGTTCTACAATGTCATTGATGTCAAAGGAAGTTCAAAAAGTCATTGATTGCAATGTTATTAATCTCAAGTGAGCAAAGCTAAGTGGTCAAAGGGGATATCAAAGAATCCCAAGGTAGTCAAAGGGTAAGTGGTGCAAGGTGGTCAAAGGGAAAAAAAATTAGGAGCAACATCCAATTTTTCTAGAGCTCCACATCTTTGGATTCTATGGATTATATCTAGTTTATATTTCTATTCGGGCCCCTGTGGAACTACTGGTCTGGGTATCCAGATATCCAGTGAAATTACTAAGTATTAGGCCCCAAAAGACCATAATATCGGATTTTATATGTACCACTATGGGATAAGCAGTGTCATATTACATATCAGTATCAGATATGATAATACTAGGTACCGAGTGTCTATTTAAGGCATTAAAATGAAAAGAGTTAACCACAATCCATGATCATTTTAACTAAGACATGGTTAACGGGTACTAGATGGGTTTAGTGATGTTAAGCATGTTGTACACTAGATGGCATCTTGGTATGATGTGAGCATAGATATGTTTTGATGCAACAATGGTGGGTCCCATATCGAGGTACCAGGCACCAAATGCTTTATTGATAAAGTGTTTCATAAAATGGTTGATGTTCCAATAATTATATATGAATAGGTCAAACCACCTCTATAACATGAACCAATTGGAAATGTGATTTCTCTATGGCCCTCATGGTACCAATCCTATCTTCTTGAAGTGTATACTTGGCAGATAGATGACATGGTAAGGAGATAACATGGCACTCCCACATGGAAGAAATATGGCATCGCTAATTATGTGGATGTAGTGGTAAGTGACATGTGGAAGGAAAAAAAGAAGTTTTTGGTCGTCCAACAGTGCATTGTCTACTAACACATAGCAATGTTACGAGGTGACATGTGGAAAAGGATTCTACAAATGACATGGAATATGGACCACTTAGTGGATAGTTATCGTTCGATGGTGATTTTGTGGTAGATCCAGAGGTCTTAGGAATCGTTCTAGGACTAGGCACAACAAGGTTTTCCCATGTTACTATTTTTAGTTGAATGGTCAAAAGGTTTTGGTTGTGGGAATGGTCACAAATAGTCAAGGGTTCAACACTTAGAGCCATATGCATATCATATCAGGTTGTTTAATATCATACGCCTTCCAATATGGAGGAGAAGTCTAAAATTCAATATGGATGGTTTAATATGTTGGGGTTCCACACAGGAGAATTTTTTTGTAGTGATCTAGTATACCATATTAGTGTGGTACCAGGAATGGATAACAATGTTTGAGCACTCCAATATGTGGTGTTTTAGTATGATAGGGAAAACATCATGAGATTTGACAATTGGTTCAAAAATTTTGTCAGTTGAAAGGAAAAGGTATCGGGATACTAGGATGACAGTTGTTCACATTATTGAGGCCAAAACACATGGTTGTGAGGCCTTGATGAATTATCCCTTTAGCTTGTTAGTGTTTGGTTATTTTATTCCCTCATTAATAAGGGACCCAAATTATAAATTTGTAAGAGAAATTGTTTTATATAGTGATTACATCACTTGGTAATAGCATGTGCTTGGTGGTTTAGCCCCCGAGGTTGAGCAGTTATGAAAAGTTAGCATCTGGGTCATCCAAATACCCATTCCACCCTTGGTATTTGAATTTGGGGTACCAAATTGCTTAAGCATGTGGTTTTCCCCATGGTTTTTTGGCATCCCATGGTATTAGCCTCAAAAGAGGATCCAAGGTAAATCATATGCCTAGATTAGAGTTTTAAGAGGTGTCAACTCATATTTGGATACTTGTATAAAGATAGTCGATCTGGAAAGGTGTGATATGGCATGAAGTGAATTGAGGATGGCATGGTGAGATTAAAAATAAGATCAAATGTAGAGAAGAAGAGTCATGAATTTTGAAATCTAAGGAGTTGATTCTGAAATATGAACATGCATAGCCTATGTATGAATTTGTCCAAACATAGTGCCATAATTTGTAATGAAGATTGTTGTGTGCACAAAGTATTTAAGTAGACAGTGTTTTCTATAATACTAAATATTGTGATCTAAGGTGATCAAGATGAGGATCATCGATTTTTAAGTAAAGAGATGATATTTGAAGTGATCAAAATGAGGTTGAGTGTTGAAGTGAAAATGAGTGTTGCAGCAAGTGAGAGGAGTTGTGTTTAATCTAAGCAGTGGATCAATCATGTAATGAACAAAATGTAGTGGAAGAATTGTAAATTACTTAGCAAAGAGTAGTATGTATAATTGTGAAGAAAAGAGCAGGACAAGAACAAAGAGTCATTCAAGGGATTGGTGTCTCCTTTAGGCTGGTTCCTGTAAATCAAGGGATAGGTCTCTCCTTTAGGTTGGTGCCTATAAATCAGGGAATAGGTGTCTCTTTCATATTTAAAGTGTCTTTAAATCATGGGATGGGTGTCTCCTTTTGTTTGGTGCCAATATATTGATGTAAAATTACATTGGTTCCTAAAATAATATTTAGACAAATAATTTTTTGGTTTTATCCCTTTAAGGGGTTCCACATACATTTGATGTTCGCATGTGTTTATTAAGTGATTAATGTGTTAAGTGGTTTGAATTGTTTTATATTGTTAAAATTGGCCATTATAATAATTCAAACCCCCTCTCCATATAATCACAATTCCAACAATTGGTATTAGATCATGTTCCTTCAGCAGTTGTCTAACCAATGGAAGAAAGATACAACAAGAAACATGGCTAGTTAGGATGGTGATTTTACAAACATTGGTCCTATGCCTAATGCAAGAAACTTTGCCTTTAGGAAAGTGATAAGTAGGGCATATTTGATGTCTCTTGGCATAGATGTTTGGTACGCAATGGTGGATGTATATAAAGGGAGAAAAAGTACTATATTAATCATGATGACAAATTGAATTTCACCTACAATACAAAAGCAATGAATCCTACAAGTATTATGAAACATATGGCAACAAATCCATGGCTCGTATACTGGTGTATTTGGATACCAGAGAGGGACTAGAGGAATAGATTACACTGCATTGGTGAAGATTCACTCACATCCAGCTCCTGGACTATGAAGGTGTGCCTTTTAGGTGCAGAAGGTGTCACAAGGTGGGTCACCTTTACAAAGAATGCCCACTTGTTACCTCTGCTACTTCTCCCACCAAAGATTCAGCTATAGTGGCTCTAGATGCACCTCCATCTGCTGAAGGTCTAACTTCTCAATCACAGGGACCGAAATCCACAAACTGAGGGCCTGCTCAGATGTCAGCCTCGACATCTCCCAGGCCACCCTCCCCACCTATGACGAGATTCCAGACTGATGTTGTGGCTGCTCACTCATCAGTTACTTCTTCTCCTCTTTGATCTGCATCATCTTTTAATTTATTTGTTTCTGCACGGAACCTTCATGTTGCATATGCATCCATCCTTAGCATTTCATCATCCCCCTTATCATTCCCTCTAGACCTCCACACTCCATCTATCTCCACCACTCTACCCTCTATCCCTGGCTTGGATACTCTTCCTTCTTTGGAGCTCTCAGCCACCTCTAGTCACTCACACTCTTACAACCTCCGTCCTAGGTATCTCACCCCCCCCCCGAACAATCTGGGATCGGGTTGATCTCTCCTCCCAAAACTACCAAGATCTCCAGGGGTAGGCACTCCTATATCTCCAAGGCAATCATACAGGCAGGGGTGGATGTGGCTATGGGCCGGCAAAGCACACTCGACAGGGTACTTAGAGCATCGAACACCCTCCTCCATTTTCAATCATGAAATGGCTCTCTTTCAACTATAGGGGTTTGACTAACCTTGCTAAAAAACTAACCCTTAGAAGATTATTAGATTTTGAGCCCACTTAAATTATATATTTGCAGGAAACCCCCGCAAAAGATGATCAAATTATCCCTGTTCTACAAGCTATGAAACCGTGTTGGATATTCCATGCACATGATGTCATTGGAAGATCTAGTGGAATTACATTGGGCATCAACCCTCACGCTATTAATATTATTTCAACCTGGAGGGGAACAGGGTTTATTGGCATGGATATCTATTCCTCAGAACTAGGGATGGATTTCAAAATCATAAATGTATATGCTCCCTATCTCAACCAAGCTAATTTCTGGACTCATCTACTCAATTTATCCCTGGTCAATTCAAACAACCTCATCCTGGGCGGGGAATTGAACTTTTCTATCGGTTTTGGGGAATCTTGAGGAAGAAATTCACAATTAGACCCCCTTTCGAACTCCATGGACCAAATTCTGGAGCAACACCAATTGATTGACATTCCCATGAACAAGTTACAACCAACTTGGTGCAACAAAAGAACAGGAGATGTTTCCCTGGCTAGGCGATTGGATCGATTTCTCATCAAGGAACAATTGGTTCATGCATTGACAAACTATCGACAGTGGGTGGGATCGGGTGGAATCTCTGATCACTCTCCTATCTATCTAGAATTGTTTGGCCCCTTCCCAAAGCCTAGGGCCCCTTTTAAATTCAACTCCACCTGGCTGATGCACCCTGATTACACCAAGATGGTCACTGATTACTGGCATGCACATCCACCTTCTTAGGGGAGATCCATTTCTGAAGGCTTCTGTCAAAACCTTCTCGAGATCAAGAGTTTATCTATCAAATGGGTCAAGGATAAAAGAGATCAGGATGATCAGACCCTCAGGATCATAGAAGATAAGTTGGCCGATCTACTGGATGAGCAAGGTAGAGGATTCACATCTGAAGAAGCTAAATCCTATCTTACTGATCTAGAATCCCAAATATCCAAGATTCTCAAAGATAGTGAGGGAACTTGGCGATTCAGGAGTCAGGCCATATGGTTAAAGGCTGGAGATGACAATACAAAAAAATTCATAATTTTGTGAAGGGGAGAAGGGCCAGCAACACTATTTGGAAAATTCCCACTAAGGATGGAAAATTTGCCTCCTCCTTTCATCATCTGGCCCATCTCGGCAATTCACACTTCCAATAGTTGTTCAAGGCCCCCAATGGTGCATCTATTGCATAAATTGTTCAGATAGTTGGGATTTTCCCTCGCTATATTGACCAAGAGGACTCTAAAGATCTGATCAAACCAGTCACCATGGGGAACTGGAGAGCACACTTAAATGGTTCAAAAAAGATAAGAGCCCAGGTCCGGATGGGTGGTCTATTGAATTTTATATTGCCTTCTTTGACACCATTGGACAGGATCTCCTCAATGTCATGGAGGAATGCAGACTTACTGGTCAATTGTACGAGGCAATCAACTCCACTTTCATAGCACTAATCCCCAAAGTGGACTCCCCTAGCACTTTCAATGATTTTAGACCCATCTCCCTCTGCAACTTCCTCTATAAGATCATTTCCAAGATTATCACCAATCATCTTAAGCCCATTCTATCTAATCACATCTTGCTTGAGAAATTTTATTTCTTGCATAATCATCAAATCCATGAAGTTGTTGGTACTGCACAAGAGGCCCTCCACTCCATTAAGATGAAGCAGATTAAAGGAGCCATCCTAAAGATCGATTTATCTAAGGCATTTGATCAGGTCAGATGGCTATACATTAGAATGTTCCTTACTCATTTAGGCTTCCCCTTATCCTTCATTAATTGGATCATGTGTTGCATCACCACAACAACATTCAGTGTACTCATCAATGGCTCAGTTTCCAACCTTTTTCATGTTGAGCGTGGAATAAAACAAGGTTGCCCTCCCAAAGAAGTGGGGTGGTTGGGGTTTAAAAGACCTTCCATCTTTCGCTCATGCACTAGCATCTAAGATGGGATGGCTTATCCTTACCTCACACAGCCTATGGATAGAGGTGGTGCATTACAAATATATTTGGCCCTTACAGATTATGGACTGGATTCAGCTCCCATCATGGCATAAAACAGGTATTTCTTCGATCTGGTGAGTTGTCCTTCATTCACTTCCCACCATCAAGAATGGTCTCATATGCCGCATTCATGATGGCCAATCAGTGTGGATAGATATGGACCCCTGGACAGGTAGTGGTAATATGTACCAGCTTCCACACAACCTTATTCATTTCCTCAAGCACAATGATATTCACAGGCTTGCTAACATTGTTGATATGGAGAATACCACCATTTTCACTCAGTCATGGAAAACGGCAAAATTATTAGGCATCCCTGATCAGTGGCACCAGATATGGGTTGATTATACAAATTCTCTGATAGAATCACATGTCTGCATCAAGGAGGGAGCTGACAAACTCATCTGGGCACATGCTGGACATGGTGTATATACACCTAAAGAAGGATATCCCATCATCCATGCCACCCACACACCACCTGTGCTTATAGATTGGTGGCGGACTATATGGAAGCTCAAAGCCCCTCCTCGCACAAGACTGTTAATGTGGAATATCTTAAGGAACAAAACACCCACTAGGAGCAACCTGATGCAAAGGTCCTTTTACAACCCTTCCTGGTGTGTATTATGTCAACAAGCAGAGGAAACAAATGACCATCTTTTTATTCACTGTCCCACTGTGATCGATATATGGTCACAGGTTCTCACTTCTCTCTCCATTACTATTCGATGGCTCGGAAATACCACTGTGGAGGCATGGAATCACTGGAGGGAGGGGACCTCAAACCTAAAACTCCATTGTCTACCCCTGATCATCAGCTGGACCATTTGGCTGAATAGGAATGGAATTATCTTCAGAGACAGAGTTGTATGTTGGCCTGTATCCATTGCCTATATCATCAATGCATATCATGAAATTCCAGATGAGGACTCCACTCCTCATGTTCAGGTTGTGACCCCAAAAGTTATTAATCGCAATCTTCCATGGGCTTACTTTGATGGTGCTACACAGGAACAAGTATGTGGGGGAGGGGGGGTATTCTATTACACCAATCTGAAAACCATGTTTTCCGCATCCAGATGGGGTTGGGGACTGGCACAAATAACTTTGTCGAACTGATCACCCTTCGACACTTGCTCCATTTTGCACTTGCACATGAATGCGAACACCTACAGATATTTGGGGATTAAAAAATCATAATTAATTGGTTCAAAAATGCATCTGCAGGTCATATGCACTCACTCAGAAATATATTGGATGAAGTTATGTTATTTAAATCACAATTGGAATATATTTCTTGTCAACATCTTTACAAGGAATGAAATCAGGTTTTCGACCAGCTATCCAAGGCGGCCACAGTCCAGCCCAAGGGGATATGGCTTATAAAGGAACAGCAGGGTGACGATCATTTCCAATACTATCATTGGCCATACATAGATCAATTCTACAAGCGGGCCGATAGGCCCTAATTTTGTAGTATATATTTGCACTTTTTCAATCTTTGGTACATATTTATCTGTATATAACATCCTCATGAACAGTCACAGTATACCCTGTATGGGTAATTTTTTATATGCTTATTTTTTATTGCTACAGCCCAACATATGGCATATGCTACACAGGCATCTACAACATGTAATTTTCTCATTTTAATATAAAATTGAAATTTTTCCCCAGGGAAAAAAAAAATGAATCCTATCCTTACTGGCCCCTTGGAATCGGAATTTGTCAAATTTATGAATTGAAAATTAGCAAAGGAGGTGTGGTACAAGTTACAAATCACTATGAAGGATATGACCATGTAATGAGAGTTGAACTTCAAGTTCATAAAATGTAGTTTGAAATCTTAAGGATGAAAGAAGATGAAAACATAGAAACCTTTTTCCTTCATGTTGATGAGATAGTTAACACTATTAAAGGTATTGATGAAGCTATAGTAGTTCAAAAGGTGTTTATATTTATTCCCTCCATATTCAATGAAAAGGTTTCATCTTTGGAAGAATTGAAATATCATGGGAAACTATCCATGGATTAGCTTCGTGGAATCTGAACAGACTATGAGATGAAGACCATCAAGGAGAAGTTAGAATCAAGGGAATAATCCTTCAAAGAAGCAAAGAATATGTGTGATGGCCATGATTTTCCAAGTCAAGGGTCAGATGAGGAAGAAGCACAGTTGTAAGAAGTTGAAGAGAGGATTTGGAAAGTATAAAGTTAAACTACCATTCAAGTGTTTTAACTATGGAAAAATGGTTATTATCCTTCTAAGTATCCCTATGATAAGGTAGATAATGAATTTAGCAAATTCGAAAAGGAAAATACTTCAAGAAGAAAAGTTTCTACTCTAAAGAGGACAACATATCATTAACAGAAGACAATAGTGATTCATCTTATGAAAGTGATAATTCTAAATATGATGATGATGAAGAAAACATTCTCCACTTAGCCATGGATGTGGAAGTTAATTAGAAAGAGAAATAAGATGCAGTGAAATCTATATTAAAAGGAACCAAGAAAGGAAAATGAAATGTTCCACTTTGTTTCATTTGTGGTAATGAAGGTCATTTTACTTGTAGATGTCCATATGCAAAATATAAAGGAAATGATGATGAAGATGATTTTCTAGTCATGAATGCTCATAATATTGATCAATGAAATAAAGATAACTATGAAAAGAAGGAAAATTTTGCAGTGAAGATAATTAAAGGAAAGAAATATTTTCAAGGCGATGTCTTTGTTTCCTTAGAAGAGATAAAGAGACTCATAATAATAATAATAATAATAATAAAGTCATAAGGAGATATTATAAGAATATGAATATAAGGTTCTTGATATTTATGAAATAGAGAAAATGGTTGTCATCCTTAAAACTCAATTATAAGAAACAAGAAGAATGAAAGAAGTGGTGACAAGCCAAATGGAAAAAAAAAGGAAGCATGTTGTGAGAAACTAGATGCTGAGATTGTTTCCTTAAGAAATGATCTTGAATTAAAAAATGATTAGCTGAATTTTGTAAAGAGATCTAAAATATTAGATGATATTCTCAGTTGTCAAATATATCCTTTCATTAAATTAGCCATCTATTATCATGAAGTTGTGGAGAATCAAGTTCAAACACTTAAAAGACAGAAGAACCTCAAAGCTATGCCAATGTGCTTAAAGGAACTAGCTATCAATCAAATAGAAATGAATCCAAATATTAGCAGAGTATTAATCAAATCAACCACACAAATAGAAAGGAAGAAGTTGAGGATCCATGGATCAGCAAAAACAAAATCAAATCAGTCCCACAGGTAGAAATGGAGAAAGAAAGCAACAAAAGTCCAAACTTCCTCAAGCAAGTAATCAAAGCAAGCCAATTCCTTCAAAAGGATTGATTCCTCCAAGAATATTGTTCATCTCAAGGTACTCATATTTATTTAATGGATATATTTTTATTTATCCTAAATTTGGCCACAAATCAAACTATTGTAAAGCAAGGAGTAGCAAAGGTTCTTATCAAACCTCAGTAAGAATCCCTATCATATCTAGAAATTCCTACAATCATGGAATCAGGAACCTGAATTCATTTTCTTCCTTATTGGATTACATTGAATGTTTCAAGTGCAACAATTTTAGACACAAATCTCATGATTTCAAAAGAAGTATATGAAGGCCTCAAGATCAAAGAAGAAAATAAGACGTCAACATCAATAGAAATCAAAGAAGGAAGATATGGAGAAGGAAGAAAGAGCAACGTAAAGGATGTAGTCTAGCTCTATGCTTGAAATATGAAGAAATCAATGGTATATAGATAGTGGATGCTCAAATCATATGGCAGGTGATAAAAGAATATTTCTTTCTCTCAGGGAAGTAAAAGGAGGTAGTGTGACCCTTAGAAATAATTATACAAGAAGAATTATTGGAAAGGGTACATTCAATATTGATGATAGAAGGACAAAAAATTGAAATGTTTTTCTTTTTCAAGGTTTGAAGCATAATGTATTGAGTATTGATCAAATGGTTAATCAAGGGTAGATCTCACATTCAATTATAAAGGATGTGAAGTAAGAAAAACAAGTTTAGGAAGATTGGTAGCAAATGCAATCAGAACTCCTAATAATGTTTGTGTTCTCAAAAATATTAAAAGAAAATAAAATTACTCTATGGGGATAATGTGCCTAAAAGCACATTTGTGAATGGAAGTATAACATCAAATGAAGCAAGAGGTGGAAGCTACCATCAACAAGATGGAAGGGAAATAATGAGAGTTCTAGGAAAAATATGATAGACATGAGACAACTACTATAATATGAATAAAGTGAAGTGGATGATGAACTTTAAATAAACGTCTAGTCCAGTACATTTTGAAAAGTATAAATCTATGATAGAAATTCAAAATGATGAGAATTGCATCATCAAGTTTGTGTTCATACTAGGATGATAAAGATGAATAAGATAAGAATAATATTTGTTTTTAGAAAACAAAGTTGGTTGTTGAATAAGTCAACAATTTGGAGTATTTGTAATAGTTATAGATCAATGGAGCAGATAAAAGTATGAATTGGAGAAATCAAAGTAAGAGAAAGAAGAAGAGAGAGTTGATCTAGCACATCCAAACACTACATCAAAGAGTACTTAAGGAAAGAAACAATAAATATAGATTGACACATCAAACAAGAAAAATGAAAGAGAGAGACATGTGCTCAGAGGGAGAAGATCAAAGATGAATTTGGTGATGTTGATAATGGGGGGGAATTATTCTTACTTCAGATCATATAAGTTGAAATCAAGCAAGGAAGGACCTTCATCTAGAATAAAATACAAGAAACATCTGGAAAAAAAAATAGGGGGAGCAGCCCTTAATTACAAAAGAAAAATTTGTATACAAAATATGAGTTATAAATTATGAAAAGCACAAGAAGCATAAGCATAAGGGGAGGATCCTCAAAACCAAAGCAAAAGAACATAAAATGTTGAATTCTAAGACAAATAGACACAACCTTGACATGGGGAGCCTAGATTCAGTGAAAAGAGAAGCAGTAAATGTTTTTGTATTAGTTGAAGAGATTGTAGATAGAAGTATAATCCATTTCTATTCACTAGTATTAACGTAGGAAAATGTGCACACAAAAGAAAAGATCACGTACAGTGGGAGCCATGAAGAGACAGTCAAACACAAGAGACACAAAAATTACCCTGGGAAAACCCAGCAAACTTTTCTTAGAGAATTTTCCCATTTAAACAAGGAATACAATCTAAAATTTTCTAGTAAAAAATAGCTCAAAATGACCAATAACCAGACTCGAGTCATCCTTGGGAAAATTGTCTGCAATCTTCTTTAGAAATTTAATCTGCTTAGCCTCATAAATTTTGGCCTTCCTTGAAGAATTAGGTATGCCTCATATTTCGTCCTTTCTCAAATTTGTTTGCATAGATCTTAAAATTCATCCTCCAAATACCCTCAGAAGATATAGTTTTCGTAATCTAAAATTCTACCCAATAGAGGAGGTTGAATGGTATTTATATAATGATCAAAGGAGACTGAATAGACATGTCCCTTAGGCTAGGTTGACTTGAACAAATTGGGGCCAACTTTACAATTTTGGAGGAAAATTTTCATAATTTGAAAATTCAAATATTACTTATTTTAAAGAGTACTTGAAGAACAATTTATATTTTTAATTTTGGAGGGCTAAGACAATTATGAAGAATGACCATAGCTACAAAACTCCAAAACTCCCTCTTAGCTAAGGAGGTATTCATAATGACTTCCTCATGTGTTCTCTTGTTGAAAATTATTTATTCTAAGAATAGGTTGAATGAGCTTAGTTGTGTTGATGAATCCATCCACCTCATGTTCAACACCAGAACCATGAGGAAAGCATCCTTGCATCAGCATCAAAGAAGGAAATGGCCACTTACTAGTCCTATGGTCACTAATTCAACAAGTCGTCACTTGGAGACATGTCAAGAACCCCACCTGACCCATGGTGAAATCTGGGGCCCATTTACCATTCCACATATCATCACATGTCATTGAATGGTAAATGCATGCCCGATGTTATAAGGCACAAGCTCAACCCACTAGCCAAACCCCATGGAAATATGGTCAAAACCCCACTAACTAAGGGAGCACTCTAGGCCTTGATGCTAACAAGGCCAATCTCTCCAACCATAAACCATGTTTTCCTCGTCAAACCCCATGACCTAAGAGATAATAAACACCTCGATGCTCATAGAGCTAATCTCCCCAACCAAACTTTGTGGCTTCCAGGTCAAACACCATGACCAAGGGAGAAATATAGGCTTTGATGCTCACTGGGCCATTCTCTCCAACCATAAAGCATGGTTTCCCAGTCAAATCCCATGACCTAAGAGAGAAATCTAGGCCCATAACAGCTACAACATCAACAATCCCTTTAACCAAGGGAAACATTCTGGGATGAAGTTGGTTAAAGGGAGTGTTGATGTTATATCCGCTATGGCCCTAGATTTCTCTCTTAGGTCATCAGGTTTTACTGGGAAACCATGCTTTATGGTTGGAGAGAATGGTTATTCAAGCCTCTCAAGGTATCTATCATGAGGTTACAAAGCATCCTTCTAAGGCTTCGACCGTATTTCATAATACACAACAAACTTAGAACTTTTATGGCTTATTATGAACTTTGGAATCCTTAAAAAAATACTCACTTCAACCTTTCTTCTTTCTCAAACACACAGATAAGTAAATTATATTCTCTTGTTTCAATTTTTCCTTTATATGAATACATGTGGCTCCTTTATGAGAATATATGTTATGATCTAAATTGTTCTCCAAATGGAGGAGGTCGAGTTTCCTTTTTATAGTGACCTAAGGTGCCCCAAGTGGTGTGCCTCCTTCGCTAGGCCGACTTGAATAGTTTGAGTTGACTTGAATAATTTTAATTAAATTTTAAATTTTAATTTCCCTCCAACTTGATTTCCTTTTAAGGTTAACTTGAGTAGTTTGGGAATACAACCATAGAAATACATAGCAGTCTCACTATTCCACGTGCTATGACTAGTCACTATGGTCATCTCTACAAAATGATCTTGAAGTTATCCTATTATGAAACCATCTCAAGAAAAGATAGATCAACGCCTTAGAATTCAGCCTCTTCGAGGGGGAAACCTCCTTTACATTACATAAATTAACAATTCTTGGATGATTCAAATGAGAAAACCTCCTTTCTATATATAGGAGTCTAAGGAGTCACAATATAACCCAGCCGACCTAACAATAATAATATAAATCCACAAAAATAACAATAGAGGGATTCTATGGGGCACAGTAATAAAAATATGGGGATAATAGGGGCACAACAATATTAATAAGGGATGCAACTACAATAGTAATGGGGTAATCACTAATATTATAGGGACCCAACATGCCCCTCTCCTTCAAAAAAGTGTTGTCCTCAATGCTTGAGTAGTTCTGGATGCTTTTGTATAAAATCCTCATCCTCCCATGTGGAATCTTCAGCGGATAAGTTCTTCCACTTGATAAGATTCTTCGAAATTGATCGATTTCGTAGCTGTCGAGTTCTTGTTTCTGTGACTGCTTCCGGTTCCAATATAATTTTTCCTTCCTCGTCAAGTTCTGGCAATATTGTTTGAACTGGGAGCTTGTCGCCTATAACCTTCTTTAAACATGAAACATGGAAAACTGGGTGCAATCGAGAAGCTGTAGGAAGCTCCAATTTGTATGCCATAGTACCAATATTTTGCAACACCTTGTACGGACCATAATACTTTGGTGATAATTTATTATCCTTCTTAGCTTGCTTGAGGGACATTTTATTATATGGTTGTATCCATAGGAATACCCAATCACCTACATCAAAACTTCTTTCGTTGCGATGTTGATCTTCCTATTGTTTCATTCTATTATATGCCAACACGAGGTTATCCTTTAAGAGTTGGAGGACTTGTTGTTGATGTTCGATGTGATGTTCGACTGCTTGAACCTTAGAATTTTCTCTTAAATATGATGTGATGGATGGTGGCTGATATCCATAAAGTGCCATAAATGGGGTCATTTTTGTTGCTGTATGGAAGGAAGTGTTATACCACCATTCAGCTAGAGGCAACCATTTGACCCATTGTGTATGTTTATCAGATACAAAGCAACGAAGATATCCTTCCAAACATTTGTTTACTATCTCAGTTTGCCCCTCAAATTGAGGATGATAAGATGAGCTATGAGCTAACTGAGTACCAAGACAAGAAAATAATTCTGTCAAAAATTTCCAGTGAAAATGGGATCTCTGTCACTTACAATAATATTTGGGTTTCCATGTAGCTTTTGAATTGTTTCCATAAATGCAGTAGAAACTGTACTGGCTTTAAATGGATGTGATAATGCACAAAAGTGTGCATACTTAGTAAGTTTGTCAACTACCACCATGATGACACTCTTTCCCTCACACTTGGGTAAACCTGTGATAAAATCCATTGAAACCTCCTCCCAACATTGGCTTGGAATGGATAAAGGTTGTAATAGACCCGGTGTCTTAATTGTTTCAAATTTATTTTGTTGGCAAACCAAACATTCCACCACAAATTTTTGAATATCTGATTTAAGGCCATCCCAAAAAAATTCCTTCTTAACCCTGTGGTAAGTTTTTAAAAATCCTGAGTGCCCTCCTAAGGGAGAAGTGTACAATTCCATAAGAATCTTTTGTTTTAGTTGGGAATTTTTACAGAGGTATAAGCAATCTTTGTACCATAAATAAACATTTTGCCAGCTAAATGTATCAGACGTACTGGAATCTTGTTGTAACTTTCGAATAAGTGCCCACACTTCTTCATCATTCTTCATTCCTCCCTTGCTCCGTTTATCCAATCTGGTTGGATAATAGAAATGGTGCACAACAATGCTTCCACATCCTCATCCTTTCTTGAGAGTGCATCTGCCACCACATTTTTCTTCCCTTTTTTGTAGAGGATTTCAAAGTCATAACCCAACATCTTTGTGACCCACTTTTGTTGCTCTTCAGAGGATAATCTTTGTTCTAAAAAGTATTTAAGGCTATCATGATCCGTTTTTACCTTGAAGTGTCTTCCCATTAGATAGGGTCGCCATTTCTTAAGTGCATGGAGTATTGCCAACATTTCCTTCTCATAAATAGCTTTGTGTAAAAACTTTCCCTTGATTGGACGACTTTCAAAAGCAATGGGTCTTTCATCTTGCATTAAAACAGCCCCAATACCATTTCCTGAAGCATCACATTCCACAATAAAGGTTTTTGTGAAGTCCGGTGTAGCTAAGACCGGTGCTTGGCACATTTCCTCTTTAAGATGTTCGAAGGCCTTTGTTGCTTTTGGAGTCCATGAAAATGCATCTTCCTTCAATAATTTTGTTAGAGGTGCTGCTATTCTCCCATAATTCTTAACAAACTTGCGATAATACCTTGTCAACCCGAGAAATCCTCGCAGATGCTTTATGGATGTGGGGATTTTCCATTCCTTAATGGCTTTAATTTTGCTAGGGTCTACCTTAACTCCTTCATGAGATACAATATGACCCAGATATTCCACCTCTTGTACTCCAAAGAAACATTTGGATCTTTTTGCATATAATTGTTTCTCCTCCAATAGTTGTAGCACCCTGTCAACATGTTCAACATGATCCTTCCAAGACTTGTTGTAGATTAGTATATCATCAAAAAATACTAACACAAATTTTCTAAGGAATGGTTTGAAAATGGAATTCATCAAACCTTGAAATGTTGAAGGTGCATTGGTAAGGCCAAAAGGCATGACCAAAAATTCATAATAACCCTCATGAGTTCTAAATGTTGTTTTCGGGGTGTCTTCAGTCTTCATTCTGATTTGATGATATCTGAACGAAGATCCAACTTGGTGAAGTAAATTGATCCATGTAATTCATCCAGTAATTCATCAATGACGGGAATGGGAAACTTATCTTTAATAGTGAGCTTGTTGAGCTCCCTATAATCTAGACACATGCACCATGATCCATCCTTCTTGTGCACTAATACTACTGGAGCAAAGAAAGAACTTTGACTCAGTTGAATTATACCAACCTCTAGCATTTTTTCAACCATACGTTCAATTTCACTCTTTTGGGCATAGGGATATATGTATGGCCTAATGTTTGGAGGAATACTTCCTGGAATCAGATGAATAGCATGATCATGATCACGAATAGGTGGGAAACCTTTGGGAGTCTCAAATACCTTGGAATGATTTTCCAAGACTTTTTGGAGATCTGGAGAAATAGATGATTGCAATGTGGAAACATCTAGCGAACATAATTGTGCAATTACACCCCTTTGTTCCTTTTTTAGAAGCTTTGTCATACCGTTAGAGCTGATTATCTTTCCCAGTTTCCCTGAAATACCCCTTAATTCAACTTCCTTTCCTTCCATAGAAAATTTCATGAAAATTTCTTGAAAATTAAAAGCTATTGTACCCAAGGATTGTAGCCATTGGACTCCTAGTACAACATCAGCACCTCCCATTGGAATGGAAAGCATTGGGCTAGTCAATACATATTCTCCCATCGATAGCTTGATATTATGGCACTTTCCAGAGCAATTTATTGTTCCTCCATTTGCAACCATCACCTGACACTCTGGTGCTGGATATAAGAAGCAATTCAATTCTTTTGCTACCTTACAATGAATAAAATTGTGGGTACTTCCTGAATCAATCAACACTATTACCTTTTTCTTCTTGATTTGTCCTTCTATCTTGATGGTTTGAGGAGTGGTAATTCCCACCAATGCATTACAAGATATGGGTGGATTCATTTCTTCTTTATCTAGGCTTTGTTCCTGGAGTATATCCTCTTCTTTTGACCTTTCTTGCTCCTTTTCTTATTCCTCTTCGCAATCTATGTAGAATAATTTCTTCTCAGCACACTTATGACCTTTAGTGTATTTTCTATCACAATTCTAACAAAGCCCTTTTGCTCTTTTTTCTTCCAATTGTTGTGGTGTCAACCTTATAGGTTGTAGAAGACTAGGGGCAACAACACTTCCATCTTTATAGTTGTGAGTGGTATGCTTCCTGGTTGCCATAATTTTGCTTTCCATTTTTCTTGCTAACCTAAATGCCTTCTCTAATGAATCAGGTTCCCAAAGGCGAACATCATGTTGGATATTATCCTTTAAAGTCCCTATGAACACATCAATCCTATGCTTCTCTGGAATGTTTTTTACCCTTATGTTCAATTTTTGGAACTCCTCAATGTGCTCCATTATTGAACCCTTTTGTTTGAGACTTATCAATTGGCTAAAAAAAGTGTTGCTTTTTGTATCCTCATAATGTGTTGTCAATTCTTCCATAAAAATTGCCCAAATGATAATTTTCTTACGAGAGCAAAGCCATTGATACCATACAAACTGATTTGGTTCCAAATATAAAGTTGCAATACATACCTTTTGTGTGTTTTGCACATTATTGAGATCGAAAAATTGCTCCATCTGTAATATCCATGTTGCGGGATCCTTGCCATCAAACTTCCTCATATCAATTTTTTGAATATGGTGGGTCTTTGATCCCACATTATAGTCTAAGAAATCATGATTAACATTTCTTTTGTTCGCATCATGAGTTTCCTTTACTACCTTTTCACCATTAGTAAGTATTTCTTCTAGGAAATTTGTCAATTCTTTCTTCAAATCTGCCATGTCTGTCTTCAAATCTACCATGTCTCTCTTCAAATATGTCTTCAAATCTATCTTCAAATTTTCCATCTTAGCTTCCATGCCCTTTATCTTAGATTCCACGCCATTTATCTTAGCTTCTGTTAGCTTTTGTGAGAGTGACATTTGTTGCACTTGTTCTTGTAATTTTGATATATCATGTAGCATTTCTTCCTCTTCTTCATGAGTCATGCTAGAGCTTTTAGGTTGCTTACTAGGTGTTTGCATTTTCTTTCCTTGGGGGATCAGTTACCGATAATAATTCTCTACTATGCCCTTTGAATTCCTTCAAAATAAACTTTCAAACCAAGCTTAAGCGAAAATTTAAAAAAATCTACACACCTTTTTTCACTTTGTAGGAGCTCGATATTGCCTCTAATGTATCTCTGTACTTTCTGATCTCCAGTTCTAAAATTGCAACCTACAGTAGCCCTCTATGTCCTCTTTCCAATGCCACTAGTCTGACCTAAATTGGATTCTCCAAGGAAGAGTTATGCGAAATCTCCCACAGTGACTTGATTATAGACTAAGTTTAGTAGAGCGAACTTGTACGATGTGCCACGAGTCACTATTTCGACCTTTGGCTCTGAAAAATATCTACAAGAAACTACAGTCTGTCCTCTTTCTGTAACTTCTTATGAAATTTCAATCTGATGCTCAAAGAGAAAGTTATGATGATTTTTCCCAGGTCACCTATTTGGAATGTAATTCAAGAGTCTGCAAAAAGACCAACTTCCGCAGATCATATCTTCGCAAATATAGCGTGAAAAGCTCTGAAATTCGGACCTGAGGTTCACCGCGATGTCTTCTAAAATGAGTTTTTTTTTAGCTTTTGAAATGTCACAGAAAAAAAGTTATAGCGAAAATGCCATGATGACCTATTTGGAGCAGCGAAACCCTAGAATCCAAAGCTCTGATACCAAATGTTATGAAACCAGCTCAAGAAAAGATAGAAAAGATAGATCAATGCCTTAGAATTCAACCTCTTCGAGGGGGCAACCTCCTTTACATTACATAAATTAACAATTATTAGATGATTCAAATGACAACACCTCCTTTCTATATATAGAAGTCTAAGGAGTCACAATATAACCCAGCCAACCTAACAATAATAATATAAACCCACAAAAATAACAGTAGAGGGATTCTATAGGGCACAGTAATAACAATTTGGGGATAATAGGGGCACAACAATATTAATAAGGGATGCAACTACAATAGTAATGGGGTAATCACTAGTATTATAGGGACCCAACATATCCTACTTCACAACTTTCCAAACAACTTGCAATATACTTTGTTCCAGTCATTTAAACAACTTCCTCCTCATCAAAGTAGACCTCAAGTTGAATATGTGAATCCCAAAAATTATAAATCATATGACACATATATCAATCAATAGTACCATGCTTATATCTAAACACTTGTTGTACCATAGCTACTTTCCAGGCACCCTAGAAATCTTAGTTTCTCCCTTCGACATATGAGTCCTAAAAAGCGGAGCAATTGTATCCTTATAAATATCTCCCTCTTCTTCAAAGAATCCCCTAGCCACAAATTTTTCTTTATTCTTCCAATACTTCCAACTACTTCCAGAGCATTAGAAGCCTTCACGATGTACGCAATCCTCACTAGGAGGCCAAGGAAGTACTATTATAACCTAGCAAAAGAAACAAAGACAAAAGAAGTCCCGGTCAAAGAGGTAGAAAAGACTTCCGTATTTAGTTTAGAGAATGAAATCTCTAAATTGAAGGTATCCATTCCATTCACTGAAATAATGAAGAACAGCAGTTATAGAGGGTAGGTTTCTAAAATTTTAAACTGTGATCCAATGTCCGATATGGTGAATGTCGAAGATGATCAACCCGAAATGATTTTTGGGCCAACATTGAATTGTGAGTCTCCAGATAATGATGTGCCACCTTTTTATATCAGCTTAAGATTTCATGATTTTGTGTTACATAATGCCATGTTTGATTTCGGAGCTTCTCACAATCTCATACCCAAGGCTATCATGGATAAGCTGGGTTTGGACATCACCCGGAAATACCATGATCTCTATTCATTTGATTCCAGCAGAGTAAGATGTATCGGGCTCATCAAAGACTTGGTTGTAAGTCTGGATCAAATCCCAGTGAAGAATGTTTTGATGGATATTGTGGTAGCGGATATTCCTCCCAGGTTCGGCATGCTTCTTTCCAGATCTTGGGCAGCAAAATTGAAAGGGACATTACAACTAGATTTCTCCTATGCAACAATTCCGGTGTTTGGTCAAATGAGAAAACTGTATCGGGAACAAAAAATGAAATACATGATTACAAGCAAGAAGACACCCATTAATCATCCAATTAATTATGTACATATAGATCTTGAGTCTTTTGTTTTGTATTCAGATAGTTTTAATGATGTAGATAGTCAGTTAGTTGAAGTAGAAAGTATTCCAGAAATAGTAGAAAATTTCACAGAAGTTTTGAAGAAAGAAGGACGAGAACAGCAAAACACCATTGAGAAATCAGCTGAAGGTAACGGACAGCAAGCAAGAAAAACAGAGCCAGCAGAATTTTAGCACTTGGAAGAAGAGGAAGAAGGTTTGTGCACCATAGATTTCGACGGTGCAGTGGGAAATGATGGTGTTGGAATTGGTATTTGGGTACGTAGTCCTTTCTCTGCCCCGAACAAGGTGCCTAGTAATGTGCGGGTATGCTCTTACAAATTAGCTTTTGATTGTTCGAACAATGAGGTTGAGTATGAAGCTCTGATTACTGGCCTAAAGATTCTAAGAAAGTTGAATGCTAAGAGGATTGCAGTATATGGCGACTCTGAATTGGTGATTAAGCAGGTCAGAGGCGAATATCAAGCAAAACATCCTCGAATGAGGGCTTACCGGAATACAATCCTAGACATCCTGAAATTATTTCCAGAATATACCTTGACATGTGTGCCTCATGTTCAAAACAGCATTGTTGATGCTCTGGCTAAGGTAGCCAATAGTTTGAAGATTCCAATGAACTCCACTAATAAATTTGAAATCCATGTCAAGCATCATCCGACTGTCCCCGATAATCAGAGATATTGGCAAGTTTTCCAAGATGATGAATAGATCGATGATTTTCTGCAAAACAAAGGTAAGTTCAAAGAGACCTCAATTGATGAAGAAAATGATGATGGCAAAGATGAGGTGCAGATCAATCAAATGGACGTGTTGCAACTAAAGGATAACATTATTCCTAAAGGCTTGATACCTTTAGAAGAACTCTTTGATCAAGATGATGTAGCCCACAAACCAACAGAGAAGGGTGTTGAAGAGGTCAATATCGGAACAGCTGCTAATCCTAAAATGGTAAAACTGTCTAAAGCATTGCCACAAAAGATGAAAGCCAAATATATCAGTTTGTTGTCTTCATTTGCTGACGTGTTTGCTTGGGACTATTCTGACTTGAAGACATACGATACCAATATAATTCAGCACACTATACCCATTAAGCCTAATCAGAAACCTTTTAGACAGAAGTTGAGAAGGCTAAATCCAAAACTGTTGCCATCAATTGAAAAGGAGATAAACAGGTTGTACAAATCAGGAATCATCGTTCCCATCAGATTTTCGGATTGGATCTCCAATTTGGTGCCCGTGCGGAAGAAGACAGGTGAGATTCGCTTGTGCATTGATTTTAGGAATCTCAATAAAGTTTCATTGAAAGATAACTACCCACTGCCCAAAATGGATCATATACTTTAGCGAGTAGTTGGGGCATCTCGTATGTCACTACTTGATGGTTATTCTGGATATAACCAAATTTCTGTCCATGAAGATGACCGAGACAAGACAGCATTCACCACTCCATGGGGAACTTTTCATTACGCTAAAATGCCTTTCGGTTTGAAGAACGCGGGTGCCACCTTTCAGCGGGCAATGGACTTGGCTTTCGCAAATGAGAAGGATGTCTTTTTGGTTGTATACCTTGATGATCTGATGGTGTTTTCCAAATCTGATGAAGAACACATGTATCATCTGAAAACTGTCTTTCAAAAGTGCAAAAAATATGGTCTATCTCTGAATCTTAAAAAGAGCTTGTTTTCCATGGAGGAGGGCAAACTACTTGGGCACATCATCTCAAAAGAAGGCATTCGTATTGATCCAGCACATGTGCAAGCAATTCAGCAAATCGATCTGCCCCGGAATAAGAAGGAGATTCAATCGTTCAATGGTAAAATGAATTTTTTACGCCGCTTTGTACCTAATCTGGCTGAGCACCTAAGAGAGATCAAAAACATGCTTAAGAAGGACAGCCAAGTGAAGTGGACAGAAGAGGCTGTAAAATCTTTCAATTTAGTCAAATTGGCTCTTTCTTCAGCTCCAATTCTAATCAGCCCGAAATACACTCAGGATTTTATATTGTTTTCATTCGCTTTGGAGCATACTATGGTAGCGGTGTTGATGCAGAAAAGAGATGATCATGAAAGACCCATTGCTTTCTTCAACCGAACTATAAGAGATGCAGCCTTAAAGTACAACATCATTGAGAAGCAAGCCCTCGCACTTGTGAAAGCATTGAAAGATTTCGGGTATACATTCTACATTCTCATATTTTGGCTTATGTTCCTAACGCTGTTGTCAAAGATGTTTTAGTGCAGACCGATCCGGAAGGAAGACGAGGCAAGTGGATTGTAGCTTTGTTGGAATATGATGTAGAAATAAAGCCCACAAAGCTTGTTAAAGGATAGGGATTGGCGAAGCTAATGGCCAAATCAAACTTGCACGCCTTAGACATAAATCTGATCGCTGCTATGTCCGATGAGAATGAGGAAGGTTCGTCAATTAAGGTATCTGAAATGTTTGCTCTTTCTCCGTGGTATTCAGACATCATATATGTGCTTCAAAATTTGTCACCACCACCCGGCATGACTAGAAACAAAGCTAGAACTCTCAAATTAAAGGCTGTCAAGTTTTGCATTCTAAGTTTTGCACTTTATTGGAAAGATCCTGGTGGTGTTCTTTTGAATTGTTTGGTGGAAGAAGAAGCAAAGCAGGTCATGGAGGATTTCCACGAAGGATATTGTGGTGGTCACCTTTTTTGGAAAACAGCAACAAATAAAGTTCTGAGAGCGGGACACTATTGGCCAACATTGTTTGCTGATGTATATAAGGTTGTCAAGAGCTGTCATAAATGCCAGATTTTTGAAGGAAGGCAGAAATTATAGCCTTTGCTGCTTAAGCCCATTGAGGTGAGTGCCCCTTTTCAGCAATGGGGGTTGGATTTCATTGGTGAAATTCATCCCACTTCTTTCGGTCAGCATCGATGGATTCTCACGGCAACACATTACTTCACGAAATGGATCGAAGCAATTCCCACCAGACAAGCTACAGATGTGGTAATTATTTCATTCCCTGAAAATAACATCTTGTCTCGCTTTGGTTGCCTGAATCGGTTAATCACTGATAACGCAGCAGCTTTCAAATCAAAAAGGATGGTACAGTTTTGTCATAAATATCACATTATTTTTGGTCACTCAACTGCCTATCATCCGCAAGGCAATGGATTGGCGGAGTCCTCTAACAAATCTTTGGTCAACATCATTAAGAAGCTGTTGGAAATCAACAAGAATAGCTGGCATAAGAAGCTGGTCAATGCACTTTGGGCAGATCGGGTCAGTCAGAAGAAATCCATTGGTATGTCCCCCTTTGAGCTTGTGTATGGAGTTGATGCCTTGTTTACTACCTCTCTCGTAGCCCCGGTAGTCAAACTTCTTCAGGAAGCCGACAGTGAAGATGATCCTATGCAGAGAAGATTGAATCAAATGATCCATTTGTAGCAAACCAGAGAAGAAGTTTCCCAAAACACATCCAAGTTGCAGGAGAAGATTACGAAAGTTTATGACAGAAAAGCAAAGGCAGACAAATTTCAGCTAGATGATGTAGTGCTGAAGTGGGATGCAAGGAATGAGGAAAAGGGTAAGCACGGTAAATTCGAGAGTCTCTGGAAAGGTCCCTTCAAGATTGCAGCATATCGGGGTCAAAATGCCTTTCTTCTGAAGGAAATGAACGGGGAAGATTGTCTAGGAGGGCCGATCAATGGTCGGCTGTTCAAGCGGTACCACTTCTGAGTCGTTTCTGTTGTTTCCATTGTCACTGTAAATACCATTTTATTTCAGTTTTGGTTAGAGTTTGTCAAATCAGTCTTTGAGTCATTTTAAGATCAAATTTGAGTCAATTTTTCGGTCATTTTGGTTTCATAACTAAGTCAGGTTTTAGTCAATAAATGAGTCAAAGTCTTATGATGTTTGTCGAAATAATGACTACATATCCCAATGGACGAAGGCACTGTCTGCTCTCCCAAAGATCTGTCGTTTTTGGCACCTCCAAGGAGCTACCATCCCCCATTAGAGCCAATGTTAGAGTCGGTCTTGTCAGTCCTCCGTCAGAGGTCAAAACTCTTTCTGCATTTCATTTTTAGGTGTCTCGCTCCATTCACTCAACTGCATTCCGCTAGGGGCATGCCATAATCTGACGGAAGGGCCTTATCATTCATTCCCCTCATGTCTTGTACCTGCTGGCTTAGGTCTTTTCATCAATGTGTATTGAAGTCCATGACAGTCCATGTTTGATCTTTTAATGGACGAGATTCATTTCGGTCATTAAGTCTAAGGATTAGTCATTTGGTCTTCAAACAATGTCCAATAAAGCTAGCAAGGCCAAAGGGAGGCTCTTATAAAGTTGTGATTCAAAGCTTTTCATCGTCATATCGATAGATTACGACTGTTCTTCAAAACTCCGTTTTGAAGAAAATTCAATAGTTTGTCATTTGTAATAATTTTCAAAAGTTTCTTAGTGGATTTCTCCAAGTGCAGCCCTGGTCTCCTTAGCCAAATTCCATGTCGGCCACCCCTGCAAAAAATTTCCAAAAATTTCATCATTTTAGTCAAAGAAATCAAAAGGAAGTGTGAAAAGCAGAGTTGTATTAATTGTGAAAAAGTGCCAAAGTGAAAACATTACAAAATGGGTTTTGGAGAAAGAAAAAATCAAATCCAACTCTTGCAAGATATTTCTCCAAGTATATAAATCATTTGTACCAAGTTACATTCATGAAATCTTATAGCAAATTCGAATTTGGAGGTTGAAGAACAAACCACAGTTTGAAAGGCCGTGACTGTGTTAAAGGTTGGAGCGTGGCGCACAGGTGGAGTGGCGCGGCGCACTGGGGATTTCCGCCCAGTGTTAATTTGAACGGGTGTGTCGCACATAGAGGGCGCGGCGCACTGGGTTCTTAGCGTGGTGCACACAGTTTAGAGCCCGAAATTGTGTCAAATCTTTTCAAATTGCTCATCCCTTGCATGGAGTTGTCAGGTAGGGCCTTCTATTTTGACATTGTTTCAGATTTTATGATAAGAGATGGTGGTGTAAGGGTGAATAAAGGTTGAAACGAAAATTCATACCCAACACAAAAAAATTTGCTGCCAGGGTTTCAGAGCTCACAGTTTTGTCACCAAGGACTCTCCTCCTTCCCCATTCTCCCTTGTTGCCTCATTTCCTACCCCCCCACCAAGTTGATCAATCCTACATTACATTCAACATCCCAAAACCCTAGCCCTTATTTAAATCTCCTCAACCCTATATAACTAATCCCAAACCCTAAACCTTATTCCCATATATAAAATCCCCCTCCTCTACCTAATTAAATTATCTCAATAATTCTCATTCCTCAATATTGTTTCCCCTTCCTAACAATCCCTAACAATCCCTGTTGCATTTGTTTTTCCCTTGGTGACAGAAATTGAAATACAACACCAAAAAGAGCAGTTCAATCACAGTTCATACACAGCAGTCATCTTGTCTTCAAGGTATTTTGTATAGCAGTCATGGCATCTGAGCATTCATCAGACTATGAGGTGGAAACCCAAAGTGACTCTCCCTTGGAAGAACAGGCTCCTCGGAGGCCTCACAAAAGTGGCAGACATGTTAGAGAAGAACCGATCACCCTTACAGAATTGTAGGCCTGCCCTCTTGCTATGTCATGTTTCGAGCGTCAGTCATGCTTTGAATTTTGTCAAAAGGTGGCAAGTGTACAATTTCATCATGAGCTGGCTTGTCTATTCATGCTGCACTTACATGGAGATCAGGCTACTTTAGCTGGGGTCACCTTCACACTTACACCAGAATCTGTCTCATTAGCTACCGGCATACCGAACATTGGAGAACCATGGAACAAGAAGCAGAAGATTGATCGGCATCATTATGAGCCATATATTAAAGCCACTTTCTTGAGGCAACTCAAAAGGGTCTTTCCATTCCGGTATCTGAAAGATGAATTTGCTCCATTAATGAGATTGATTATGAAATACTTCAGCTGTGAAGGACAATTCTCTCGTCTTTATGCTTATCACATCAGGTTGCTCATGCATTTCACCAGGGTACGGATGATGAACATCCCGTATTTCATTTGCCGGAACATAGAGAGGATGACCACCTTTATACAGCATAAAACCCCTCAGCAGCAACTTAACAGTGTTTATCATTTTGCTCTCATCAAGATTTTGGTGGTGCATCAGCTTGATCTATAGGGTATCACTTGGGATGATTTCATCTCCCATGACTTCTTCCGAGCTTCACAGGGACCTCCAGAGACTAGATTTGAGACAGGGGAACCTTCTCATATGTATGAGCACCATGAGACCGCCAATGTGCCGGTATTCGTCACATATCAGAGGGGTGCTAGACATTTGTTTGCAGCAACAAAGCGAGTGTTATCTCCACCCGCGGTAGAAGGGGCCTCGCTTCCGACATCAGCACTACAGGTACAGGACAGAGGTAAGGAGCCAATGCATGATTAGGGGCCATCAGGTGAACGAGAGACCGAATTCGTTCTCCTTCATGATGATGATACTGATACTGATCCACAAAGTGCACAGCTTAAAGAGATCATCAAGGAGCAGCAAACAGAGATTCAAGCCTTGTCCCTTGACTTGGAAAGAGCCAAATGGAACATGAAATATCTGGAGCAGAGGAACAAATAGCTTGAGCATCAGCAAGCGATCATGGAGCTACAAAACATTCGTGAGCATCGCCAAGCTGCACAAAGGAGAAGAGTTGAGCTCACGTCATTGGAGCAAGAGATTAATGAGGATCAGGAGGCCAATCTCGAGAGAGTTAACATGAAATTAGAGAGACAACTGGACAAGGCCGACAAGGACCATGGATTGCTGAGACACATGGCTTTCCACTATATGGCGTGAAACAAAGTGTGCAAGGCCCGAATCAGGAATTTGAAGGCGAAATTGAGGAAGGCAGTCAAGAAGCAAAAGAGGCAAAGGGAGCTCGATCGACTTTAGATATTGGCCGAAGCCTCTTTGGCCCAGCATAACACTTGATAAGGAAGCTCCAACCCAAATTTCAAGAAATTTGGGGCATTTTTGGTATTTTTGTAAATTTTGGGCAAAAAACAGGGTTTTTCTCCCTGTGCGTCACGCCACCTGGCGCGCGCTTTCGCTAGGGAGCTCCAAATGACAAAAGGTTTACATTTTTGGATTTTCCATGGAAAATCATGACTTTTGGTGCATGGCCAAGAAGTTTGTGCCAATTTTGAGTCCTCAGGATGTCAAAAACACCCAAAAAATGACCTCTTTGCCCCTATTTTGACACACATGAAGCAGCCTTGGGAGATTGCAGTTTTGGAAGAGAAAATGGGCACCAAATTCAGAAATTTCACTTGGGTTGGAGAGTAGACAGGCAGGGCTTTCCAAAAAGCACACTTGGGCTCAATTTGGACTTCAGAAGGTGCCTCAAAACCAGCTCCAAAGTAGTGTGACACATGCAGTTTTTGGCGCGGCGCACAGAGACCCAAAGGCCAAAATCACTCCCGCACCGCAAAATTTTGATTCGCAATTTTCTCCAAATGGGCCCGCTCATTTACAACACATTTTTCCCGGCATCAAAGGCAAAGTTTAAAAAACATTTTTTGCTTCTATCCAAGTGGCCAAATGAAGGCGAACAGCCACCCAAAAAATCTACGCTCATATTTGCTTTTTTCTAATTGGTCCTCATAGAAAATTAAATGTAACTGCTGATGGTTAGCTCTTCATTTCCTGGGTTGATTTACTTTCTCATGGCAAAGCTTATATATTGTATTGAGAGTCATTTTGTAAAGGGTTGGAATTTCTGGGAAACTGTGGGAGAGAAACCCAGTCACTCACTGTACATTTTGACAGAGAATTAATGAAAGATTGCAGCTCTAGTTCATGAGATTCCTGTGGCGTGAGTTTAGCAAAAGTATCTTCTTTATGTTTCATATGTATTTCGTTATGTTTCATATTTTCCTTCATATTCATTTCCAGTGAAAGCTTTCTAAGTAAAAAAGGTAGAATTTAGTGTACTGCTCTTCCTTGGGATAGTTTTCACGTTCTATGTTTTCTTCTGTTGAAAAGGATTCATGTATTTATGCCCTTTTCACACTCTTAAACAATCTCTCCACTTCATATTATTTCAAATCTAATTGCTAGACTTTCCGCCTGTCTTGCCTCACGAAATAATTTGCGTCTTTCAGTTAAATTCTTTGCTCATGCTATTCCTTGGCCCCACACATCCCAGAAAACTCAGTCATTCATCAAAATACCTCCATCATATTTATTTACCTAGCCTAAAATCAGTATTCATTTTTGAGTCATCTCAGACCCTATTGTTTATTTTCCTGAGTGTGACCCAGAGAGAGCCCTCTCCTGTTCTGGTAGGGCTAGCTACCAGACTGAGCGTGGTTTGTGGTTACCCTGAATTTTGCCTTCCTTCAGCCTAAGGCAAATTTAGGTGCTAACATAGTGGCGACTCCACTGGGGAGCGAAATTTTTTGTTTGTTAGTCTTCTCCGTTGCGTAAATGGCAGGCTTAACCTACGAACACCCCATACTTCTGATAATTCTAAGCTTCTGGATGATAAGTTTAGGATTTGATAGGCTGAGTAAGTTGTTCATGTCCTTCTGATTTTTTCGAAAATAGCACGCTGGCTTCGAGACGATATACCAGAGCCAATCCAGATCCAAATCCTCCTCATATCTACGAAAACCCCAATTTGATTCCAAGACTCCTTCATCAAGAGAGCTCTATAACTCCCGTGTTCAAATCCCATTCATGTCCTGACATTTTTGAGTATCTTGAAGAGCTTGAGTTTGATGAGCGGTTTGAAATATCAGTGTTCGAGACCAAATCCGAAAAGGCTATTGACTCTACTGTCCCCAATCCACAGTTTCTTATAGACCTAGAAACTGAAAGGGCTAACCGGTCAATTGATAATTATATTGTGACAGAGCTTCAAACTCAAATTGTTAATTCCCTACAAACTGCACATGCCCATCAAACACCTCCAAGACCAAACCCACCAAGAGTGATGGCTGCCCGTTTTGCACCTCTTATGCTGCCTCAAATACTAGATGACATGCCCGCAGATTATCAAAGCAAAATCCCTTTGTTTGATGGCACTCCTAACAGCATTACCGCTCAGCAACATGTGGACAAAATGGAAGATTTATGTGACCTTCATAAGATTGATGCAGAGAATGTGACAATGAGACTCTTTGTACAGACATTTGCCGGTGAAGTTAGGAAATGGTTTAGAGGTTTGCCGGCTGCACGTATCGCTACCTTGGCCGAACTGCAAAGACAATTTTTAGACCGCTGGGAAGTGAAAAAGAACCCTCTTCAAATTCTGGCTGAATATGAGCAGATCAAACGAAACGCTGGTGAGTCGGTCCAAGACTACTGCATTAGATTCAATTCCGTTTATAATGAAATTCCTGATCATCTAAGGCCACCTATGGGACTAGCCATGATGAAATTTCCGGATGGTTTTGATGCTGACATGGCTTATCAACTGAGAGAGAGAGAGCTGGCCACAATGGAAGACATGCAGAAAATCGCGGTCAGCGTTGAAGCAAATCTGTTGTCCAAGAGGGCTAGAGCAAAAGCAGAAAAGAAGGTCACAGTCAAGGAAGAGTCTTCCTCGATGGATCAATTACTCAGGAAGGTAGAGCAGATGCTTGAAAGGGTGAAACTTGACAAACCTAAGCCACAAGTTAGAAATTCTAACTTCCGTGGCCAGCAACAGCCACAATATAGGATAAGGCAGAGAGATCAGTGAGCCCAAGATCAGACAGCACAGCAGCCAGTACAGCCACCTCTGCAGCAAAATTTTGTGAATGGACCGGAGTCTGATGAGGAAGGGAAGGTAATAGGGGAAGAGAACCACTTCTTTACTCCGGATGATTTGCCTACTTACATTACTGAAGAGGAGGAGTATGCAGAAAGTTTAGCTGCACACAAAGACGCAGATTTCATTCTAGCAAGTGACACAGTTTTAGAAGAAGAATCAGAGGAGTATCAAAGAGGCTATATGAATGCTCTGTCCGCTCAGCAGCGGCAATATTCACTTAGAAACAGAGATGTACCAGTTAACCCAATTCAGAAGAGGAAGGAATTTTCGACATCAAAGAATGATTCGTCAGTTGCACAAAAGAAAGGCAAAGAGGCACTTGGACCTGACAGCAGCAATTCACCATCAGTAGAAAAATAAAATCAGCAAATTGTATCAAGAGAAAAGGAAAGGAAAGAAGTCTCGGTCAAAGAGGTAGAAAAGACTTCCGTCTTTAGTTTAGAGAATGAAATTTCTAAATTGAAGGTATCCATTCCATTGACTGAAATAATGAAGAACAGCAATTATAGAGGGCAGGTTTCTAAAATTTTAAACTGTGATCCAATGTCTGATATGGTGAATGTCGAAGATGATCAACCCGAAATGATTTTTGGGCCAGCATTGAATGGTGAGTCTCCAGATAATGATGTGCCACCTTTTTATATCATTTTAAGATTGCATTGTGTTACATAATGCCATGTTTGATTCCAGAGTTTCTCACAATCTCATGCCCAAGGCTATCATGGATAAGCTGGGTTTGGACATCACCCAGAAATACCATGATCTCTATTTGTTTGATTCCAGCAGAGTAAGATGTATCGAGCTCATCAAAGACTTGGTTGTAAGTCTGGATCAAATCCCAGTGAAGAATGTTTTGATGGATATTGTGGTAGAGGATATTCCTCCCAGGTTCGGCATGCTTCTTTCCAAATCTTGGGCAGCAAAATTGAAAGGGACATTACAACTACATTTCTCCTATGTAACAATTCCGTTGTTTGGTCAAATGAGAAAACTGCATCAGGAACAAAAAATGAAATACATGATTACAAGCAAGGAGAAACCCATTAATCATCCAATTAATTATGTACATACAGATCTTGAGTCTTTTTTTTTGTATTCAAATAGTTTTAATGATGTAGATACTCAGTTAGTTGAAGCAGAAAGTATTCCAGAAATAGTAGAAAACTTCACAGAAGTTTTGAAGAAAGAAGGACGAGAACAGCAAAACACCGTTGAGAAATCAGCGGAAGGTAACGGACAGCAAGCAGGAAAAACAGAGCCAGCAGAATTTCAGCACTTGGAAGAAGAGGAAGAATGTTTGTGGACCATGGATTTCGACGGTGCAGTGGGAAATGATGGTGTTGGAATTGGTATTTGGGTACGCAGTCCTTTCTCCGCCCCGAACAAGGTGCCTAGTAATGTGCAGGTATGCTCTTACAAATTAGCTTTTGATTGTTCAAACAATGAGGCTGAGTATGAAGCTCTGATTGCTAGCCTAAATATTCTAAGAAAGCTGAATGCTAAGAGTATTGTAGTAAATGGCGACTCTGAATTGGTGATTAAGCAGGTCAGAGGCGAATATATAGCAAAACATCCTCCGATGAGGGCTTACCAGAATGCAGTCCTAGACATCCTGAAATTATTTTCAGAATATACCTTGACATGTGTGCCTCGTGTTCAAAAAAGAATTGCTGATGCTCTGGCTAACGCAGCCAGTAGTTTGAAGATTCCAATGAACTCTAGTAATAAATTTGAAATCCATGTCAAGCATCATCCGACTGTCCCCAATAATCAAAGATATTGGCAAGTTTTCCAAGATGATGAAGAGATTGATGATTTTCTCCAAAAAAAAGGTAAGATCAAAGAGACCTTAATTGATGAAGAAAATGATGATGGCAAAGATGAGGTGCAGATCAATCAAATGGACGTGTTGAAGCTAAAGGATAACATTATTCATAAAGGCTTGATACCTTTAGAAGAACTCTTTGATCAAGATGACGTAGCCCGCAAACCAACATTGCAACCAACAGAGAAGGGTGTTGAAGAGGTCAATATCAGAACAACTACTAATCCTAAAATGGTAAAACTGTCTAAAGCATTGTCACAAAAGATGAAAGCGAAATATATCAGTTTGTTGTCTTCATTTGCTGACGTGTTTGCTTGGGACTATTCTGACTTGAAGACATACGATACCAATATAATTCAGCACACTATACCCATTAAGCCTAATCAGAAACCTTTTAGACAGAAGTTGAGAAGGCTAAATCCAAAACTGCTGCCATCAATTGAAAAGGAGATAAACAGGTTGTACAAATCAGGAATCATCGTTCCCATCAGATTTTCGGATTGGATCTCCAATTTGGTGCCCGTGCGGAAAAATACAGACGAGATTCTCTTGTGCATTGATTTTAGGAATCTCAATAAAGTTTCATTGAAAGATAACTACCCACTGCCCAAAATGAATCATATACTTTAGCGAGTAGTTGGGGCATCTCATATGTCACTACTTGATGGTTATTCTAGATATAACCAAATTTCTGTCCATGAAGATGACCGAGACAAGATAGCATTCACCACTCCGTGGGGAACTTTTCATTACGCTAAAATTCCTTTCGATTTGAAGAACGCGGGTGCCACCTTTCACCGGGCAATGGACTTGGCTTTCGCAAATGAGAAGGATGTATTTTTGGTTGTATACCTTGATGATCTGACGGTGTTTTCCAAATATGATGAAGAACGCATGTATCATCTGAAAACTGTCTTTCAAAAGTGCAGAAAATATGGTCTATCTCTGAATCTTAAAAAGAGCTTGTTTGCCATGGAGGAGGGCAAACTACTTGGGCACATCATCTCAAAAGAAGGCATTCATATTGATCCAATGCATGTGCAAGCAATTCAGCAAATCGATCTGCCCCGAAATAAGAAGGAGATTCAATCGTTCAATGGTAAAATGAATTTTTTACGCCGCTTTGTACCTAATCTGGCTGAGCACCTAAGAGAGATCACAAACATGCTTAAGAAGGACAGCCAAGTGAAGTGGACGAAAGTGGCTATAAAATCTTTAAATTTAGTCAAATTGGCTCTTTCTTCAGCTCCAATTCTAATCAGCCCGGAATACACTCAGGATTTTATATTGTTTTCATTCGCTTCGGAGCATACTATGGCAGCGGTGTTGATGCAGAAAATAGATGATCATGAAAGACCCATTGCTTTCTTCAGCCGAACTATAAGAGATGCAGCCTTAAAGTACAACATCATTGAGAAGCAAGCCCTCACACTTGTGAAAGCATTGAAATATTTTCGGGTATACATTCTGCATTCTCATATTCTGGCTTATGTTCCTAACGCTGCTGTCAAAGATGTTTTAGTGCAGACCGATCCGGAAGGAAGACGAGGCAAGTGGATTGCAACTTTGTTGGAATATGATGTGGAAATAAAGCCCACAAAGCTTGTTAAAGGACAGGGATTGGCAAAGTTAATGGCCGAATCAAACTTGCACGCCTTAGACATAAATCTGATCGCTGCTATGTCCGATGAGAATGAGGAAGGTTCGTCAATTCAGGTATCTGAAATGTTTGCTCTTTCTCCGTGGTATTCAGACATCATATATGTGCTTCAAAATTTGTCACCACCACCCGGCATGACTAGAAACAAAGCTAGAACTCTCAAATTAAAGGCTGCCAAGTTTTGCATTCTAAATTCTGCACTTTATTGGAAAGATCCCGGTGGCGTTCTTTTGAATTGTTTGGTGGAAGAAGAAGCAAAGTAGGTCATGGAGGATTTCCATGAAGGAGATTGTGGTGGTCACCTTTTTTGGAAAACAACAGCAAATAAAGTTCTGAGAGCGGGATACTATTGGCCAACATTGTTTGCTGATGTATATAAGGTTGTCAAGAGCTGTCATAAATGCCAGATTTTTGAAGGAAGGCAGAAATTACAGCCTTTGCCGCTTAAGCCCATTGAGGTGAGTGCCCCTTTTCAGCAATGGGGGTTGGATTTCATTGGTGAAATTCATCCCGCTTCTTCCAGTCAGCATCGATGGATTCTCACAGCAACAGATTACTTCACGAAATGGATCGAAGCAATTCCCACCAGACAAGCTACAGATGCGGTAATTATTTCATTCCTTGAAAATAACATATTATCTCGCTTTGGTTGCCCGAATAGGTTAATCACTGATAACGCGGCAGCTTTCAAATCAAAAAGGATGGTACAGTTTTGTCATAAATATCACATTATTTTGGGTCACTCAACTGCCTATCATCCGCAAGGCAATGGATTGGCGGAGTCCTCTAACAAATCTTTGGTCAACATCATTAAGAAGCTGCTGGAAATCAATAAGAAGAGCTGGCATAAGAAGTCGGTCAATGCACTTTGGGCAGATCGGGTCAGTCAGAAGAAATCCAATGGTATATCCCCCTTTGAGCTTGTGTATGGAGTTGATGCCTTGTTTCCTACCTCTCTCGCAGCCCCGGTAGTCAAACTTCTTCAGGAAGTTGGCAGTGAAGATGATCCTATGTAGAGAAGATTGAATCAAATGATCCATTTGTAGCAAACCAGAGATGAAGTTTTCCAAAACACATCCAAGTTGCAGGAGAAGATTACGAAAGTTTATGACAGAAAAGCAAAGGCGGAAAAATTTCAGCTAGATGATGTAGTGCTGAAGTGGGATGCAAGGAATGAGGAAAAGGGTAAGCATGGTAAATTCGAGAGTCTCTGGAAAGGTCCCTTCAGGATTGCAGCATATCGGGGTCAAAATGCCTTTCTTCTTAAGGAAATGAATGGGGAAGATTGTCTAGGAGGGCCAATCAATGGTCGGCTGCTCAAGCGGTACCACTTCTGAGTCATTTCTGTTGTTTCCATTGTCACAATAAATACCATTTTATTTCAATTTTGGTTAGAGTTTGTCAATTCAGTCTTCGAGTCATTTTAAGATCAAATTTGAGTCAGTTTTTCGGTCATTTTGGTTTCATAACTAAGTCAGGTTTTAGTCAATAAATGAGTCAGAGTCTTGTGTTGTTTGTCAAAATAATGACTCCATAGCCCAATGGACGAAGGCACTGTCTTCTCTCCCAAAGATCTGTCATTCTTGGCACCTCCAAGGAGCTACCATCCCCCATTGGAGCCAATGTTAGAGTCGGTCTTGTCAGTCCTCCGTCAGAGATCAAAACTCTTTCTGCATTTCATTTTTAGGTGTCTCGCTCCATTCACTCAGCTGCATTCCACTAGGGGCATGCCATAATCTGACGGAAGGGCCTTATCATTCATTCCCCTCATGTCTTGTACCTACTGGCTTAGGTCTTTTCATCAATGTGTATTAAAGTCCATGACAATCCATGTTTGATATTTTAATGGACGAGAGTCATTTCGGTCATTAAGTCTAAGGATTAGTCATTTGGTCTTCAAACAATGTCCAATAAAGCCAGCAAGGCCAGAGGGAGGCTCTTATAAAGTTGTGATTCAAATATTTTCATCGTCATATCGATAGATTACCACTGTTCTTCAAAACTCTGTTTTGAAGAAAAGTCAACAGTTTGTCATTTGTAATAATTTTCAAAAGTTTCTCAGTTGATTTCTCCAAGCACAACCCTGGTCTCCTTAGCCAAATTCCATGTCGGCTACCCCTGCAAAAAATTGCCAAAAATTTCATCATTTTAGTCAAAGAAATCAAAAGGAAGTGTGAAAAGTAGAGTTGTATTAATTATGAAAAAGTGCCAAAGTGAAAACATTACAAAATGGGTTTTGGAGAAAGAAAAAATCAAATCCAACTCTTGCAAGATATTTCTCCAAGTATATAAATCATTTGTACCAAGTTACATTCATGAAATCTTATAGCAAAGTCGAATTTGGAGGTTGAAGAACAAACCGCAGTTTGATAGGCCATGACTGTGTTAAAGGTTGGAGCGCGGCGCACAGGTGGAGTGGCACGGCGCACTGGAAGCGCGTGGCGCATTGGGGATTTCTGCCCAGTGTTAATTTGAACGGGCGCGACGCACATAGAGGGCGTGGCGTACTGGGTTCTTGGCACGGCACACATAGTTCAAAGCCCGAAATTGTGTCAAATCTTTTCAAATTGTTCATCCCTTGCGTGGAGTTGTCATGTAGGGCCTTCTATTTTGACATTGCTTCAGATTTTATTATAAGAGATGGTGGTGTAATGGTGAATAAAGGTTGAAACAAAAATTTATACCCAACACAAACAAATTTGCTGCCAGGGTTTCAGAGCTCACAGTTTTGTCACCAAGGACTCTCCTCCTTCCCCATTCTCCCTTGTTGCCTCATTTCCTACCCTCCCCACCAAGTTGATCAATCCTATATTACATTCAACATCCCAAAACCCTAGCCCTTATTTAAATCTCCTCAACCCTATATAACTAATCCCAAACCCTAAACCTTATTCCCATATATAAAATCCCCCTCCTCTCCCTAATTAAAATTATCCCAATAATTCTCATTCCTCAATATTTTTTCCCCTTCCTAACAATCCCTAACAGTCCCTGTTGCATTTGTTTTTCCCTTGGTGGCAGAAATTGAAATACAACACCAAAAAGAGCAGTTCAAGCACAGTTCATACACAGCAGTCATCTTGTTTTCAAGGTATTTTGTATAGCAGTCATGGCATCTGAGCATTCATCGGACTATGAGGTGGAAACCCAAAGTGACTCTCCCTTGGAAGAACAGGCTCCCCGGAGGCCTCACAAAAGTGGCAGACATGTTAGAGAAGAACCGGTCACCCTTACATAATTGCAGGCCTACCCTCCTGCTATGTCATGTTTCGAGTGCCAGTCACGCTTTGAGTTTTGTCAAAAGGTGGCAAGTGTACAATTTCATCATGAGCTAGCTCGTCTATTCATGTTGCACTTACATGGAGATTAGGCTACTTTAGCTGGGGTCACCTTCACACTTACACTAGAATCTGTCTCATTAGCTACCAGCATACCGAACATTGGAGAACCATGGAACAAGAAGCAGAAGATTGATCGGCATCATTATGAGCCATATATTAAAGCCACTTTCTTGAGGCAACTCAAAAGGGTCTTTCCATTCCAGTATCTGAAAGATGAATTTGCTCCATTAATGAGATTGATTATGAAATACTTCAGCTGTGAAGGACGATTCTCTCGTCTTTATGCTTATCACATCAAGTTGATCATGCATTTCTCCAGGGTACGGATGATGAACATCCCGTATTTCATTTTCCAGAACATAAAGAGGATGACCACCTTTATACAGCATAAAACCCCTCAGCAGCAACTTAACAGTGTTTATCATTTTGCTCTCATCAAGATTTTATTGGTGCATCAGCTTGATCTATAGGGTATCACTTGGGATGATTTCATCTCCCGTGACTTCTTCCGAGCTTCACAGGGACCTCCAGAGACTAGATTTGAGATAAGGGAACCTTCTCATCAGTATGAGCACCATGAGACTGCCAGTGTGCCGATATTCGTCACATATCAGAGGGGTGCTAGACATTTGTTTGCAGTAGCAAAGCGAGTGTTATCTCCACCTGGGGTGGAAGGGGCCTCACTTCCGACATCAGCACTACAGGTACAGGACAGAGGTAAGGAGCCAATGCATGATGAGGGGCCATCAGGTGAACGAGAGACCGAATTCGTTCTCCTTCATGATGATGATACTGATACAGATCCGCAAAGTGCACAGCTTAAAGAGATCATCCAGGAGCAGCAAACAGAGATTCAAGCCTTGTCCCTTGACTTGGAAAGAGCCAAATGGAACATGAAATATCTGGGGTAGAGGAACAAACATCTTGAGGATCAGCAAGTGATCATGGAGCTCTAAAACATTTGTGAGCATTGTCAAACTACACAAAGGAGAAGAGTTGAGCTCACGTCATTGGAGCAAGAGATTAATGAGGATCGGGAGGCCAATCTCGAGAGATTTAACATGCACTTAGAGAGGCTGCTGGACAAGGCTGAAAAGGACCATGCATTGCTGAGACACATGGCTTTCCACTATATGGCGCGAAACAAAGTGTGCAAGGCCCGAATCAGGAATTTGAAGGCGAAATTGAGGAAGGCAGTCAAGAAGCAAAAGAGGCAAAGGGAGCTCGATCGACTTCAGATATTGGCCGAAGCCTCTTTGGCCCAGCAACACTTGATAAGGAAGCTCCAGCCCAAATTTCAAGAAATTTGGGGCATTTTTGTTATTTTTGTAAATTTTGGGCAAAAAACAAGGTTTTCCTCCCTGTGCTCCGTGCCACCTGGCACGCGCTTTCGCTAGGGAGCTCCAAATGACAAAAAGCTTACATTTTTGGATTTTCCATGGAAAATCATGACTGTTGGTGCATGGCCAAGAATTTTGGGCCAATTTTGAGTCCTCAGGATGTCAAAAACACCCAAAAAATGACCTCTTTGCCGCTATTTTGACACACAGGAAGCAGTCTTGGGAGATTGCAGTTTTGGAAGGGAAAATGGGCACCAAATTCAGAAATTTCACTTGGGTTGGAGAGTAGACAGGAAGGGATTTCCAACAAGCACACTTGGGCTCAATTTGGACTTCAGAAGGTGCCTCAAAACAGTTTTTGGTGCAGCGCACAGAAACCCAAAGGCCAAAATCACTCCCGCTCTTCGCAATTTTCTCCAAGTGGGACCGTTCATTTACAATACATTTCTCCCGACATCAAAGGAAAAGTTTAAAAAACATTTTTGGCTTATATCCAAGTGGCCAAATGAAGGTGAACAGCCACCCAAAAAATCTATGCTCATATTTGCTTTTTTCTAATTGGTCCTCATAGAAAATTAAATGTAACTGTTGATGGTTGGCTCTTCATTTCCTGGGTTGATCGACTTTCTCATGGCAAAGCTTATTTATTGTATTGAGATTCATTTTGTAAAGGGTTGGAATTTCTAGGAAACTGTGGGAGAGAAACCGAGTCACTCACTGTACATTTTGACAGAGAATTAATGAAAGATTGAAGCTCTCGTTCATGAGATTCCTGTGGCGTGAGTTTAGCAAAAGTATCTTCTTTATGTTTCATATGTATTTTGTTATGTTTCATATTTTCCTTCATATTCATTTCCAGTGAAATCTTTCTAAGTAAAAAAGGTAGAATTCAGTGTACTGCTCTGCCTTGGGATAGTTTTCACGTTCTATGTTTTCTTCTATTGAAAAGGATTCATGTATTTATGCCCTTTTCACACTCTTAAACAATCTCTCCAATTCATATTATTTCAAATCTAATTGCTAGACTTTCCGCCTGTCTTGCCTCACTAAATAATCTACGTCTTTGAGTTAAATTCTCTGCTCGTGCTGTTCCTTGGCCCCACACATCCCAGAAAACTTAGTCATTCATCAAAATAACTCCATCATATTTATTTACCTAGCCTAAAATCAGTATTCATTTTTGAGTCATCTCAGAACCTACTTGTTTATTTTCCTGAGTGTGACCCGGAGAGAGCCCTCTCCTGTTCTGGTAGGGCTAGCTACTAGACTGAGCGTGGTTTGTGGTTACCCTGAATTTTTCCTTCCTTCAACCTAAGGCAAATTTAGGTGCTAACATAGTGGCGACTCCACTGGGGAACGAAATTCTTTGTTTGTTAGTCTTCTCCGTTGCGTAAACGGCAGGCTTAACCTATGAACACCCCATACTTCTGATAATTCTAAGCTTCCAGATGATAAGTTTAGGATTTGATAGGCTGAGTAAGTTTTTCATGTCCTTCTGATTTTTTCGAAAATAGCACGCTGGCTTCGAGACAATATACCAGAGCCAATCCAGATCCAGATCCTCCTCATATCTACGAAAACCCCAATTTGATTCCAAGACTCCTTCGTCAAGAGAGCTCTATAACTCCCGTGTTCAAATCCCATTCATGTCCTGACATTTTTGAGTATCTTGAAGAGCTTGAGTTTGATGAGCGGTTTGAAATATCATTGTTCGAGACCAAATCTGAAAGGGCTATTGACTCTACTGTCCCCAATCCACAGTTTCTTGTAGACCTAGAAACTGAAAGGGATAACCGGTCAATTGATAATTATATTGCAACACAGCTTCAAACTCAAATTGTTAATTCCCTACAAACTGCACACACCCATCCAACACCTCCAAGACCAAACCCACCAAGAGTGATGGCTGCCCGTTTTTCACCTCTTGTGCTGCCTCAAATACTAGATGACATGCCCGTAGATTATCAAAGCAAAATCCCTTTGTTTGATGGCACTCCTAACAGCATTACCGCTCAGCAACATGTGGACAGAATGGCAGATTTCTGTGACCTTCATGAGATTGATGCAGAGAATGTGACAATGAGACTCTTTGTACAGACATTTGCCGGTGAAGGTAGGAAATGGTTCAGAGGTTTTCCGGCTGCACGTATCGCTACCTTGGTCGAACTGCATAGATAATTTTTAGACCGCTGGGAAGTGAAAAAGAACCCTCTTCAAATTCTGGCTGAATATGATCAGATCAAACGAAACGCTGGTGAGTCGGTCCAAGACTACTACATTAGATTCAATTTCGTTTATAATGAAATTCCTGATCCATCTAAGGCCACCTATGGGACTAGCCATGATGAAATTTCTTGATGGTTTTGATGCTGACATGGCTTATCAACTGAGAGAGAGAGAGCCGGCCACAATGGAAGACATGCAGAAAATCGTGGTCAGCATTGAAGCAAATCTGTTGTCCAAGAGGGCTAGAGCAAAGGTAGAAAAGAAGGTCACAGTCAAAGAAGAGTCTTCCTCGATGGATCAATTACTCAGGAAGGTAGAGCAGATGCTTGAAAGGGTGAAACTTGACAAACCTGCGCCACAAGTTAGAAATTCTAACTTCCGTGGCCAGCAATAGCCACAATATAGGATAAGGAAAAGAGATCAGCGAGCCCAAGATCAGACATCACAGCAGCCAGTACAGCCACCTCTGTAGAAAAATTTTGTGAATGGACTAGAGTCTGATGAGGAAGGGAAGGTAATAGGGGAAGAGAACCACTTCTTTACTCCGGATCATTTTCCTACTTACATTATTGAAGAGGAGGAGTATGTGAAAAGTTCAGCTGCACACAAAGACGCACATTTCATTCTAGCAAATGACACAGTTTTAGAAAAAGAATCAGGGGAGTATCAAAGAGGCTATATGAATGCTCTGTCCGCTCAGCAACGGCAATATTCACTTAGAAACAGAGATGTGCCAGATAACCCAATTCAAAAGAGGAAGGAAGTTTCGACATCAAAGAATGATCCATCAGTTGCACAAAAGAAAGGCAAAGTGGCACTTGGACCTGACAGCAACAATTCACCATCAGCAGAAAAATAAAATTAGCAAATTGTATCAAGAGAAAAGGAAAGGAAAGAAGTCCCTGTCAAAGAGGTAGAAAAGACTTCCGTCTTTAGTTTAGAGAATGAAATTTCTAAATTGAAGGTATCCATTCCATTGACTGAAATAATGAAGAACAGCAATTATAGAGGGCAGGTTTCTAAAATTTTAAACTGTGATCCAATGTCCGATATGGTGAATGTCGAAGATGATCAACCCGAAATGATTTTTGGGCCAGCATTGAATGGCGAGTCTCCAGATAATGATGTGCCACCTTTTTATATCAGTTTAAGATTGCATGATTTTGTGTTACATAATGCCATGTTTGATTCCGGAGCTTTTCACAATCTCATGGCCAAGGCTATCATGGATAAGCTGGGTTTGGACATCTCCCGGAAATACCATGATCTCTATTCATTTGATTCCAGCAGAGTAAGATGTATCGGCCTCATCAAAGACTTGGTTGTAAGTCTGGATCAAATCCCAGTGAAGAATGTTTTGATGGATATTGTGATAGCGGATATTCCTCCCAGGTTCGGCATGCTTCTTTCCAAATCTTGGGCAGCAAAATTGAAAGGGACATTACAACTAGATTTCTCCTATGCAACAATTCTGGTGTTTGGTCAAATGAGAAAATTGTATTGGGAACAAAAAATGAAATACATGATTACAAGCAAGGAGAAACCCATTAATCATCCAATTAATTATGTACATACAAATATTGAGTCTTTTGTTTTGTATTCAGATAGTTTTAATGATGTAGATAGTCAGTTAGTTGAAGCAGAAAGTATTCTAGAAATAGTAGAAAATTTCACAGAAGTTTTGAAGAAAGAAGGACGAGAACAGCAAAACACCGTTGAGAAATCAGCTGAAGGTAACGGACAGCAAGCAGGAAAAACAGAGCCAGTAGAATTTCAGCACTTGGAAGAAGAGGAAGAAGGTTTGTGGACCATGGATTTCGATGGTGCAGTGGGAAATGATGGTGTTGGAATTGGTATTTGGGTACGCAGTCCTTTCTCTGCCCCGAACAAGGTGCCTAGTAATGTGCGGGTATGCTCTTACAAATTAGCTTTTGATTGTTCGAAAAATGAGGCTGAGTATGAAGCTCTGATTTCTAGCCTAAATATTCTAAGAAAGCTGAATGCTAAGAGTATTGCAGTATATGGCGACTCTGAATTGGTGATTAAGCAGGTCAGAGGCGAATATATAGCAAAACATCCTCCGATGAGGGCTTACCGGAATGCAGTCCTAGACATCCTGAAATTACTTTCAGAATATACCTTGACATGTGTGCCTCGTGTTCAAAACAACATTGTTGATGCTCTGGCTAACGCAGCCAGTAGTTTGAAGATTCCAATGAACTCCAGTAATAAATTGGAAATCCATGTCAAGCATTGTCCGACTGTCCCTGATAATCAAAGATATTGGCAAGTTTTCCAAGATGATGAAGAGATTGATGATTTTCTACAAAACAAAGGTAAGTTCAAAGAGACCTTAATTGATGAAGAAAATGATGATGGCAAAGATGAGGTGCATATCAATCAAATGGAAGTGTTGCAGCTAAAGGATAACATTATTCCTAAAGGCTTGATACCTTTAGAAGAACTATTTGATTAAGATGACGTAGCACGCAAACCAACATTGCGACCAACAAAGAAGGGTGTTGAAGAGGTCAATATCGAAACAGCTGCTAATCCTAAAACGGTAAAACTGTCTAAAGCATTGCCACAAAAGATGAAAGCCAAATATATCAGTTTGTGGTCTTCATTTGCTAACGTGTTTGCTTGGGACTATTCTGACTTGAAGACATACAATACCAATATAATTCAGCACACTATACCCATTAAGCCTAATCAGGAACCTTTTAGACAGAAGTTGAGAAGGCTAAATCCAAAATTGTTGCCATCAATTGAAAAGGAGATAAACAAGTTGTACAAATCAGGAATCATTGTTCCCATCAAATTTTCGGATTGGATCTCCAATTTGGTGCCCGTGTGGAAGAAGACAGGTGAGATTCACTTGTGCATTTATTTTAGGAATCTCAATAAAGTTTCATTGAAAGATAACTACCCACTGCCCAAAATGGATCATATACTTCAGCGAGTAGTTGGGGCATCTCGTATGTCACTACTTGATGGTTAATCTGGATATAACCAAATTTCTGTCCATGAAGATGACTGAAACAAGACAGCATTCACCACTCCATGGGGAACTTTTCATTACGCTAAAATACCTTTCGGTTTGAAGAACACGGGTGCCACCTTTCAGCGTGCAATGGACTTGGCTTTCACAAATGAGAAGGATGTCTTTTTGGTTGTATAACACAATGATTTGACTGTGTTTTCCAAATCTGATGAAGAACACATGTATCATTTGAAAACTGTCTTTTAAAAGTGCAGAAAATATGGTCTATCTCTGAATCTGAAAAAGAGCTTGTTTGCCATGGAGGAGGGCAAACTACTTGGGCACATCATCTCAAAAGAAGGCATTCATATTGATCCAGCGCGTGTGCAAGCAATTCAGCAAATCGATCTGCCCCGGAATAAGAAGGAGATTCAATCGTTCAATGGTAAAATGAATTTTTTACGCCGCTTTGTACCTAATCTGGCTGAGCACCTAAGAGAGATCAAAAACATGCTTAAGAAGGACAGCCAAGTGAAGTGGACAGAAGAGGCTGTAAAATATTTCAATTTAGTCAAATTGGCTCTTTCTTCAACTCCAATTCTAATCAGCCCGGAATACACTCAGGATTTTATATTGTTTTCATTCGCTTCGGAGCACACTATGGCAGCGGTGTTGATGCAGAAAAGAGATGATCATGAAAGACCCATTGCTTTCTTCAGCCAAACTATAAGAGATGCAGCCTTAAAGTACAAAACCATTGAGAAGCAAGCCCTCGCACTTGTGAAAGCATTGAAAGATTTTCGGGTATACATTCTGCATTCTCATATTCTGTCTTATGTTCCTAACGCTGCTGTCAAAGATGTTTTAGTGCAGACCGATCCGGAAGGAAGACGAGGCAAGTGGGTTGCAACTTTGTTGGAATATTATGTGGAAATAAAGCCCAAAAAGCTTGTTAAAGGATAGGGATTGGCAAAGCTAATGGCCGAATCAAACTTGCACGCCTTAGACATAAATCTAATCACTGCTATGTCCGATGAGAATGAGGAAGGTTCGTCAATTCAGGTATCTGAAATGTTTTCTCTTTCTCCGTGGTATTCAGACATCATATATGTGCTTCAAAATTTGTCACCACCACCCGGCATGACTAGAAATAAAGCTAGAACTCTCAAATTAAAGGCTGCCAAGTTTTGCATTCTAAATTCTGCACTTTATTGGAAAGATCCTGGTGGCGTTCTTTTGAATTGTTTGGTGGAAGAAGAAGCAAAGTAGGTCATGGAGGATTTCCATGAAGGAGATTGTGGTGGTCACCTTTTTTGGAAAACAACAGCAAATAAAGTTCTGAGAGCGAGATACTATTGGCCAACATTGTTTGCTGATGTATATAAGGTTGTCAGGAGATGTCATAAATGCCAGATTTTTGAAGGAAGGCAGAAATTACAGCCTTTGCCGCTTAAGCCCATTGAGGTGAGTGCCCCTTTTCAGCAATGGGGGTTGGATTTCATTAGTGAAATTCATCCTGCTTCTTTCGGTCAGCATCGATGGATTCTCACGGCAACACATTACTTCACGAAATGGATCAAAGCAATTCCCACCAGAAAAGCTACAGATGTGGTAATTATTTCATTCCTTGAAAATAACATCTTGTCTCGCTTTGGTTGCCCGAATAAGTTAATCACTGATAACGCATCAGCTTTCAAATCAAAAAGGATGGTACAGTTTTGTCATAAATATCACATTATTTTGGGTCACTCAACTACCTATCATCCGCAAGGAAATGGATTGGCAAAGTCCTCTAACAAATCTTTGGTCAACATCATTAAGAAGCTGCTGGAAATCAACAAGAAGAGCTGGCATAAGAAGTTGGTCAATGCACTTTGGGTATATCGGGTCAGTCAAAAGAAATCCATTGGTATGTCCCCCTTTGAGCTTGTGTATGGAGTTGATGCCTTGTTTCCTACCTCTCTCGCAGCCCCGATAGTCAAACGTCTTCAGGAAGCCAGCAGTGAAGATGATCCTATGCAGAGAAGATTGAATCAAATGATCCATTTGCAGCAGACCAGAGAAGAATTTTTCCAAAACACATCCAAGTTGTAGGAGAAGATTACGAAAGTTTATGACAGAAAAGCAAAGGCAGACAAATTTCATCTAGATGATGTAGTACTAAAGTGGGATGCAAGGAATGAGGAAAAGGGTAAGCACTGTAAATTCGAGAGTCTCTGGAAAGCTCCCTTCAAGATTGCAGCATATCGGGGTCAAAATGCCTTTCTTCTGAAGGAAATGAACGGGGAAGATTGTCTAGGAGGGCCAATCAATGGTCGGCTGCTCAAGCGGTACCACTTCTGAGTCGTTTCTGTTGTTTCCATTGTCACTGTAAATACCATTTTATTTCAGTTTTGGTTAGAGTTTGTCAAGTCAGTCTTCGAGTCATTTTAAGATCAAATTTGAGTCAGTTTTTCGGTCATTTTGGTTTCATAACTGAGTCAGGTTTTAGTCAATAAATGAGTCAGAGTCTTGTGTTGTTTTTCGAAATAATGACTCCATAGCCCAATGGACGAAGGCACTGTCTTCTCTCCCAAAGATCTACCGTTCTTGGCACCTCCAAGGAGCTACCATCCCCCATTGGAGCCAATGTTAGAGTCGGTCTTGTCAGTCCTCCGTCAGAGATCAAAACTCTTTCTGCATTTCATTTTTTGGTGTCTCGCTCCATTCACTCAGCTGCATTGCACTAGGGGCATGCCATAATCTAATGGAAGGGCCTTATCATTCATTCCCCTCATGTCTTGTACCTGCTGGCTTAGGTCTTTTCATCAATGTGTATTAAAGTCCATGACAGTCCATGTTTGATCTTTTAATAGACGAGAGTCATTTCGATCATTAAGTCTAAGGATTAGTCATTTGGTCTTCAAACAATGTCTAATAAAGCCAGCAAGGCCAGATGGAGGCCTTTATAAAGTTGTGATTCAAAGATTTTCATCGTCATATCGATAGATTACCACTGTTCTTCAAAACTCTTTTTTGAAGAAAAGTCAACAGTTTGTTATTTGTAATAATTTTCAAAAGTTTCTCAGTGGATTTCTCCAAGCGCAGCCCTGGTCTCCTTAGCCAAATTCCATGTCGGCTACCCCTGCAAAAAATTGCCAAAAATTTCATCATTTTAGTCAAAGAAATCAAAAGGAAGTGTGAAAAGCAGAGTTGTATTAATTGTGAAAAAGTGCCAAAGTGAAAACATTACAAAATGGGTTTTGGAGAAAGAAAAAATCAAATCCAACTCTTGCAAGATATTTCTCCAAGTATATAAATCATTTGTACCAAGTTACATTCATGAAATCTTATAGCAAAGTCGAATTTGGAGGTTGAAGAACAAACCGCATTTTGAAAGGTCGTGACTGTGTTAAACGTTGGAGTGCGGCGCATAGGTAGAGTGGCGCGGCGCATAGGTAGAGTGGCGCGGCGCACAGGTAGAGTGGCGCAGCGCACAGGTAGAGTGGCGCGGCGCACTGGAAGGACGCGGTGCACTGGGGATTTCCACCCAGTGTTAATTTGAACGGGCGCGACGCATATAGATGGCGCGGCCCACTGGGTTCTTGGCGTGGCGCACACAGTTCAGAGCCCGAACTTGTGTCAAATATTTTCAAATTGCTCATCCCTTGCGTGGAGTTGTCAGGTAGGGCCTTCTATTTTGATATTGCTTCAGATTTTATGATAAGAGATGGTGGTGTAAGGGTGAATAAAGGTTGAAACAAAAATTCATACCCAACACAAACAAATTTGTTGCCAGGGTTTCAGAGCTCACAGTTTTGTCACCAAGGACTCTCCTCCTTCCCCATTCTCCCTTGTTGCCTCATTTCCTACCCCCCCACCAAGTTGATCAATCCTACATTACATTCAACATCCCAAAACCCTAGCCCTTATTTAAATCTCCTCAACCCTATATAACTAATCCCAAACCCTAAACCTTATTCCCTTTTATAAAATCCCCCTCCTCTCCCTAATTAAAATTATCCCAATAAGTCTCATTCCTCAATATTGTTTCCCCTTCCTAACAATCCCTAACAGTCCCTGTTGCATTTTTTTTTACCTTGGTGGTAGAAATTGAAATACAACACCAAAAAGAGTAGTTCAAGCACAGTTCATACACAGCAGTCATCTTGTCTTCAAGGTATTTTGTATAGCAGTCATGGCATCTGAGCATTCATCAGACTATCAGACGGAGACCCAAAGTGACTCTCCCTTGGAAGAATAGGCTCCCCGGAGGCCTCACAAAAGTGGCAGACATGTTAGAGAAGAACTCATCACCCTTACAGAATTGCAGGCCTGCCCTCTTGCTATGTCATGTTTCTAGCGTAAGTCATGCTTTGAGTTTTGTCAAAAGGTGGAAAGTGTACAATTTCATCATGAGCTGGCTCGTCTATTCGTGCTACACTTACATGGAGATCAGGCTACTTTAGTTGGGGTCACCTTCACACTTACAGCAGAATCTGTCTCATTAGCTACCAGCATACTGAACATTGGAGAACCATGGAACAAGAAGCAAAAGATTGATCGGCATCATTATGAGCCATATATTAAAGCCACTTTCTTGAGGCAGCTCAAAAGGGTCTTTCCATTCCGATATCTGAAAGATGAATTTGCTCCACTAATGAGATTAATTATGAAATACCTCAGCTGTGAAGGACGATTCTCTCGTCTTTATGCTTATTACATCAGGTTGCTCATGCATTTCACCACGGTACGGATGATGAACATCCCGTATTTCATTTTCCGGAACATAGAGAGGATGACCACCTTTATACAGCATAAAACCCCTCAGCAGCAACTTAACAGTGTTTATCATTTTGCTCTCATCAAGATTTTGGTGGTGCATCAGCTTGATCTACAGGGTATCACTTGGGATGATTTCATCTCCCGTGACTTCTTCCGAGCTTCACAGGGACCTCCAGAGACTAGATTTGAGACAGGGGAACCTTCTCATCAGTATGAGCACCATGAGACCGCCAGTGTGCCGGTATTCGTCACATATCAGAGGGGTGCTAGACATTTGTTTGCAGCAGCAAAGCGAGTGTTATCTCCACCCGGGGTGGAAGGGGCCTCGCTTCTGACATCAGCACTACAGGTACAGGATATGGGTAAGGAACCAATGCATGATGAGGGGCCATCAGGTAAACAAGAGATCGAATTCGTTCTCCTTCATGATGATGATACTGATACAGATCCGCAAAGTGCACAGCTTAAAGAGATCATCCAGGAGCAGCAAACAGAGATTCAAGCCTTGTCCCTTGACTTGGAAAGAGCCAAATGGAACATGAAATATCTGGAGCAGAGGAACAAACAGCTTGAGGATCAGCAAGCGATCATGGAGCTACAAAACATTCGTGAGCATCGCCAAGCTGCACAAAGGAGAAGACTTGAGCTCACGTCATTGGAGCAAGAGATTAATGAGGATCGGGAGGCCAATCTCGAGAGAGTTAACATGAACTTAGAGAGGCTACTATACAAGACCAACAAGGTCCATGCATTTTTGAGACACATGGCTTTCCACTATATGGCGCGAAACAAAGTGTGCAAGGCCCGAATCAGGAATTTGAAGGCGAAATTGAGGAAGGCAGTCAAGAAGCAAAAGAGGCAAAAGGAGCTCGACTGACTTCAAATATTGGCCAAAGCCTATTTTTCCCAGAGTAACACTTGATAAGGAAGCTCCAGCCCAAATTTCAAGAAATTTGGGGCATTTTTGGTATTTTTGTAAATTTTTGGCAAAAAACAGGGTTTTTCTCCCTGTGCGCCGCGCCACCTGGCGCGCGCTTTCGCTAGGGAGATCCAAATGACAAAAGGTTTACATTTTTGGATTTTCCATGGAAAATCATGACTGTTGGAGCATGGCCAAGAATTTTGGGCCAATTTTGAGTCCTCAGGAGGTCAAAAACACCCAAAAAATGACCTCACTGCCCCTATTTTGACACACAGGAAGCAGTCTTGGGAGATTGCAGTTTTGGAAGGGAAAACGGTCACCAAATTCAGAAATTTCACTTGGGTTGGAGAGTAGACAGGCAGGGCTTTCCAACAAGCATACTTGGTCTCAATTTGGACTTCATAAGGTGCCTCAAAACCAGCTCCAATGTAGCGCGACGCATATAGTTTTTGGTGCGGCGCACAGAGACCCAAAGGCCAAAATCACTCCCGCTCCACGAAATTTCGATTCGCAATTTTCTCCAAATGGGCCCGCTCATTTACAATACATTTTCCCGACATCAAAGGAAAATTTTAAAAAATATTTTTGGCTTCTATCCAAGTGGCCAAATGACGGCGAACGGCCACCCAAAAAATCTACGCTCATATTTGCTTTTTTCTAATTTGTCCTCATAGAAAATTAAATGTAACTGCTGATGGTTGGCTCTTCATTTCCTAGGTTGATCAACTTTCTCATGGAAAAGCTTATTTATTGTATTGAGATTCATTTTGTAAAGGGTTGGAATTTCTGGGAAACTGTGGGAGAGAAATCCAGTCACTCACTGTACATTTTGACAAAGAATTAATGAAAGATTGCAGCTCTGGTTCATGAGATTCCTGTGGTGTGAGTTTAGCAAAAGTATCTTCTTTATGTTTCATATGTATTTTGTTATGTTTCATATTTTCCTTCATATTCATTTCCAGTGAAAGCTTTCTAAGTAAAAAAGGTAGAATTCAGTGTATTGCTCTGCCTTGGGATAGTTTTCACGTTCTATGTTTTCTTCTGTTGAAAAGGATTCATGTATTTATGCCCTTTTCACACTCTTAAGCAATCTCTCCACTTCATATTATTTCAAATCTAATTGCTAGACTTTCCGCCTGTCTTGCCTCATGAAATAATCTACGTCTTTGAGTTAAATTCTCTACTCATGTTGTTCCTTGGCCCCACACATCCCAGAAAACTCAGTCATTCATCAAAATACCTCCATCATATTTATTTACGTAGCCTAAAATCAGTATTCATTTTTGAGTCATCTCAGACCCTACTTGTTTATTTTCCTGAGTGTGACCCAGAGAGAGCCCTCTCTTGTTCTGGTAGGGCTAGCTACTAGACTGAGCGTGGTTTGTGGTTACCCTGAATTTTGTCTTCCTTCAGCCTAAGGCAAATTTAGGTGCTAACAGTATCCATATTCATTCCTTTTCTATTGATTTCAAAGGGGGAGAATTAAGAATACATAATGAGAGCTAGTAGATAAAAGGAATTCTCAGCAATTGTACATCAATGACTAGACTATGTCTGGTATTGGCATCAATGTCGAAGGGTAAGATTTTAGGAAATGTGTTGTCATTCATTCTAAAGGAAGTTTTGCATGTCATTAATTTCAAAGTGAGTGTTATGCATGATCTTATAGGATGTGTTATCAAAGGAAGTTCTACAATGTCATTGATGTTGATTTTTGGGTAGTTGGGGTTAGTATTCCCAAGCTACTCAAGTCGGCCTTAAAAGAAAATCGAATTGAAGGGAAATTAAAATTTAAAATTTAATTAAAATTATTCAAGCCAGCTTCAATTATTCATGTCGGCCTAGCCAAGGAGACACACCATTTGGGGCACCTTAGGTCACTATAAAAAGGACACTCAACCTACTCCATTTGGGGAACAATTTAGATCACAATATATCATCTCATAAAGGAGCGACATGTCTTCATAAGAAGGATGAATTAAAGCAAGAGAATCTAAGTTACTTATCTGTATGTTTGAGAAAGAAGAAAGGTTGAAGTGACTATTTTTTTAAGGAGTCCAAAGTTCATAATAAGCCATCGAAGTTCTAAGTTTGTTCTGTATTTTCAAATATGGTCGAAGCCCTAGAAGGATACTTTGTAACCTCAAGACAGAGACCTTGAGAGACTATTTTCATGGGAGAAGGATTATTCTAGCCCTAGGAGTTCCCAAGTTGTCTTATTAAACTCATATTGTACCTTTGTTGAATTGAACAATTTCTCCTAAGAAAAGATTGTTGGTTTTTTCTCTAGTTAGAGTTTTCCCAAGGTATAAATTTGTGTCTCTTGTGTTTGTTTGTCTCTTTATGATCCTACTATCTTTATTTAATTTATGTTGATATTTTCTACGTACAATTCTTAATGATATATGTGACATAAGATGAATTGGTTAAGAAATCATTGGAAAGTAATTATCAGATTAGAAGATCATGAAAAATCAACATGGTATCATAGTGAGGTTAAAGGGAAGCCATTAAAGAGGCTTGAAGAAGGCCAAATTTTGCATTTAGTGAGGCCAAGTTTTTGAAGGAAACCAAGTTTTTTCATCATCAAGGTATTTTTTGAGTCTATGATTTATTATAGAAGGGTCGAATTCTTCAATATTAAAGGTGTATTTTCCAGACTTGTATTGAGGACAAATTTGCACGTTGAAGGACCGACTGGTAAGGATAGAGATAATATTTTGAAGTGCCTCAGTTCCATATTTTGTTGAGATAGATACAATTTTATATTGAAGTCGAGATTCATCTTATCCAAAGATTGAATTGATGATCATCCGAAGGACAAATCACTTGGTCAGGAGACCAAATTTATTCTACACCAGGAGACTAAATTGCTCAATAGTTGGCAGGTTGAGTTATCTATTCTGGAGGGTTTTATTGGGGTCATAAATTATCAAGAGGTTGATTTGGTACACTAAGAACCTGCTCCACTTAGATGTTGATATCCATTTATTTGGGATTCGATTGCATTAATTGAAGAAGGCTTATTTAGCAGTCATGCTAATATTCTGGAAGGTACACTCTGGAGGCCGAAATCCTCTTGTGAACATTGAGTCATTTCTAAAATGGAGTTGTCTCAGTAAAGGTCGAATTTTTTCTATTGCTACTATGGTTTTGGGGAGGTCAGGTTGCTTGGTTTGAAGAGCCAAGAGCAATCATCTAAGAACTGCCAAGTTTTTATTGTGTACCCTAGAAGACAAAAGTTCTTGATAATTATTTTGTAAAGGAAGTCTGGTATGAATAGGGCCATGCTTGTGCCACTGGAAGGTTATTTCTTTCATGTATATTGAGGATTGGTTGACGGAGCAAATTCTTTTGAAATATTTTGTGGATTACATTTAAATGTAGTGATCTTATTCCCTCCTTTGGAGCCATCTTACTTTCATGAAGCATTCTCTATGGAAGACTTGGCTCAACCTGTAGTATTTTTTCTTATTGACATGATGGTTAAAGGGTTGAATAGAACTCTAGAAAGGAGAATAATAGATACAATAAAAGGGTTCACGTTTAGCAATGGTTGGGTTGCTTCAAGGAAAAAATTGAAATCTGTTTAGAAATAGATAAAATATATATTGTTTCTCATGTGTAAGAGATGCCTTGTATATGTTGTTGAAGTTTGCATTGGCTAAGATATGTAGCTAGGATATTGCTAGAACATATTAAAATTTACTCTAGAGCCATAGGGAGATGTGGAGAAAGCCTCTCTCATATAAAGCTAGAAAATTCATAACGCTTATGCTAAAGTATGACCCCTTCATAGAAGATATGGTAGACTTAGGGTTTGTAAACCCTAGAAAAGATTTGAAGGTTATGATTTAGAAAGCCCTAGTATTTGGGGGTAAAACCCTAGAGCTAGACCTAGAATCAATGAATCCATTGAATGAAGAAACCCTAACAATTCATGCAAGGAAGGAAAGGAAAGTAACATGCATTAGTAGTTGTTGGTGAAGACGAGGACGCTGAGTTTACAAATGGACTTAAATGATTTCTATAAGAAGGAAAGTATCAAGAGGGAGTTGAAAACTTCATATAATCCTCAGATCAAAAGATAAGTACTTCATATATTTTCCTCCTTGATTATTGCTTTAGTTTTGGTTATCTTTTTGTCTTTATATAATTCTTTGCTTGGTAATAAATGTTTCTTCCATGACCTCCTAATGAGGTTTGCAGGTACATCGTGAAGGCTTCTAACACTCTAGCAGTATATGTAAGCATCGGTAAGAACAAAGCAAAGTTTGTGACAAGAGAATTATCCCATGATAAAGCATGTACTTAGCTAGAGTGATTTGTGTTTGAGAGGGAGAAATTATACTAATGGCCAAAAGAGCTCCTAGTTCAGAGGGAGCAGGCAAGCTAGAGGGTTTAAAGGATTCCATGATGAAGGAAATTGTGCCAAAACCTGAAGGGAAGTCAGTGATGGCTTACAAGTGAATCTACAAGATCAATCATACAATAGAAGGCAACATAGATAAGTAAAAAGTAAGGTTCAAGACGGTTCTCCTAAAAAGAAGGAGAGGAATATGAAGAGATATTTTCTCTAATTGTCAGGTACACTTCTATTAGAATTACTATTATTGTTACTTCTTTTATGGATTGGAAATTTCATCAGATGGATGTGGACACTTCTTTCCTCAATAGAGTGATTGAGGAGGAAGTGTACATAGAACATACCTCAAGGATTTGCGGTACATGCGATGGAATCTCATGTTGGAAGATTGGAGAAGGCTTTGTATGGACTCAAGTAGGCACCTCGAGCATGGTATTCTTGGATTGATAGATATTTGATGAGTCTTGGTATATCTTGTTATTATATGACTTGTTTCTAACAGGAGAAGAAGGACTCATATGTCAGAGGGAGCAACAGTGGTAGGAGGATTTGCTTGTATGATAGAGGGAACAATAAAGCCTCAATTCAGTGTCAGAGGGAGTGGACCTTTGAGTTCAAGATGATGGATCTAGGTTTGATGCATTAATTCCTTAGTTAAGGGAAGTATAATATTGAGATCCTTGATAGATTTGGGAAGATGGATTGTCATGAGATTGAGATTGATATTTTGGAAAGACAGGAAGTCTCTAATATTAGTATGCCTTCTATGAGTGGACCATGCCAAACATCATATATGCTTCAATGAATACGAAAAAACAATGGCATAGGAAGAAGTTAGGATTTCCACAGTAATATTTTTTTCAATTTTAGAGAGAGCACCCAGTCAAGGTGACCAAAAAGAAGTTGTGGTGATAGATCTAGTGAAGGAATCTGGTCATTTTATGGTTGAGCCAAGGCAGGTTGCATAACATGCGTTGAGGTACTAGCATGCTACAGTTGGATATGGATTGAGATATGTCTCAAATGATGAAGTACATCTATAGGGATATACATATTCATATTGAGTTGGGAGTGCAGAAGATAGGGAGAAAACATCAAGATGTTGTTTTAGTTTAGGTTCTTCTATGACAACTTGGATGAGTAGGAAGCAGACATATGTCACACTCAACACTGCAAGCACTGCAAAGGCTGAGTATATTGCAGCTAGTTTGGCAAGTTGTGAAATAGTGTGCCTTAAGAAGATGATTACGGGATTGCTTGACCAAGTGTTGGAGATGACCATGATGACAGGTCAAAGCACATTGAGATCAAGTATTGAGACATGGTACAGGAGGGAGAAATATGGCTCTAATACATTTCTACAAACAGGAAGCTTGTTGAAATTCTCACGAAGCCTATGTCCCATGATGAATTTTGTTTACTTTAGGGACAATCTTGGAGTGATTAAGAATGCTTCCCTTAGTTAGAGGGAGTGTTAATGTTATAAGATCAAGGTTAGACACTCTCCCTAGGTCAAGATATTGACCAGGGGCCATGCAATTTGGCTAGGGAGAATGGCCCAGAGAGCATCAGGGCCTGGAGTGCTCCCCCAGTCAAAAGATTTTGACCATATTGCAAAGAGATATTTGGCTAGTGGGTAGAGTGAGTGCATTTAGCATCAGACAAGTGTAACTTTTACCATTCAATTGGCATGCAAGAATGGTAATTGGCCCATGGTTTCTCCATTTTTTATCAAAGGTATTGACCTTACTCCAGGTGATGATTTGTTGGGTTGGTGACCCAGGACTAGTATTGTTGACCTTGGTCAGAAGGTTTTGACCATATCACCAAAGGGTTTTGGCTAGTGGGTGAATAGATCCATTTGCAAAGGGGATTTGACTAGTAGATGAGTAGAGCCTTTGCATGATGTTGATGCAGGATGCCTTCCACATGGTTCTAGACTAGAACATGAAGTGGATGGATACATCAACATAGATGGCTCATTCAATATTTTCTTGGGAAGGAGGATTTTTTCAACAAAGTGGACATCTAAAGAAGTCAAGGTGAATACCTCTCTAGCTAAGAGGGAGTGTTTATTTTTGGGTAGTTGCGGTCAGTATTCCCTAGCTAATCAAGGCAACCTTAAAAGAAAAGAAAATTGGAGAGAAATTCAAATTTAAAATTTGATTAAAACTATTCAAGTCGTCTCCAACTATTCAAGTCGGCCCAACCAAGGATACACACCACTTGGGGCACCTTAGATCACTATAAAAAGGGCACTCGACCTCCTCTTTTTGGGGAACAATTCAAATCATAACATATCTTCTCATAAAGGAGCTATAGATCTTCATAAAAAGGATGAATTGAAGCAAGAGAAAATGGGTTACTTATCTTTGTGTTTGAGAAATAAGAAAGGTTTAAGTGATTGTTGTTTTAAGGAGGTCGAAGTTCATAATAAACCACTGAAGTTCTATGTTTTTTCTTTATTATGAAAGAGGGCCAAAGCCCTAGAAGGAGAATTTGTAACCCCAGGACCAAGACCTTGAGAGACTATTTCTCATTGGAGAAGGGTTGGTCTAGCCCTATGAGTTCCCAGGTTGTCTTATGAAATTGAAATTGTACTTTTGTTGAATTGAACAATTTCTCCTAAGAAAATATTGTTGGGTTTTTCCCTAGTTAGGGTTTTCCCAGGGCAAAAATTTGTGTTTCTTATGTTTGGTTGTCTCTTTATGATCCTACTATCATTATTACATTTTTGTTGAGATTTTATATGTATAATTGCTTAATGATATATGTGACATAAAATGAATTGGTTAAGAAATCATTGGAAAGTGATTATCAGATTAGAAGATCATTAAAAATCAATAATTGATGTCAAAGAAAGCTTAGTAAGTCATTGATTGCGGTGTTATTAATAATATGTGACAAAAGATAGGTGGTCAAAGGGAAATTTAAAGCAATCCAAGGTCGTCAAAGGGAAGGTGGTCAAAGGGAAAATATTTTAGGAGAAAAACCTAACTTATTCAAGTCCCCACATCTTTGAATTATGTGGATTATATCTGGTCTATATCTTCGAGCCCCTACATGACCACTAATCTGAGTATCTAGATATCTAGTAAAATCACTAAGTAGTGGGCCACCAAAAGACCTAGATACTAGATGTTATATTACACCAATATGCGATGAGCGACATCATATTGCATATCGGTACTAGATATGATGATATTGGCTACCAGATGTCTTTTTAAATCTTTAAAATGAAAAGAGTTAACTACTAATCCATGATTATTTTAATTAAGACGTGATTAGCATATAATAGATGGTTTTAGCGATGTTAAGCATACTAGGCACTGGATGATTTATTGATTGAGAATCCCTATATGATGTGAGTATAGACTTGGTGTGATGCAACAATGGTGGGTCCCATACAAGGGTATCGAGCATCGAATGCTTTATTGGTAAAATGTTCCATAAAATGGTTGATGTTTTGATATGAAATGGAAAATAGATTACGTGGTAAGGAGATGATGAGGCACTACCATATAGATGACAGGTGGCATATATGATGACATGGATATAGTGCTGAGTGACAGGTGGTAGGAAAAAATGAGTTTTTTAGACAACCAATAGGGCTTTGGAAAGAGACATGTGGTAGTGTTAGAAGGTGACATGTGGCAGATGATGTGGCATTTGACATGGTAGATGGACCACATGGCAGAAATTTTTTGTTCCTTGTGGTTTTAAGTGTTATAACTATAGATCTTAGGAATTGTGCCAAGGTCGAGCTCGACAAGGTTTTACCATGTTATTATTTTTGGTCAAAGGTTTTGGTTGCAAGCATGGTCACAAAGAGCTAAGGGCTCAACTCGTTGGGCCTTGTGCATACCATACCAAGCCATGTAATACCATACTCATTCCAATATGGAGGAGAAGCCTAGATATTTGGTATGGATGGTTCTAATCTATGATGGTTCCATGCAAGGGAAGCATTTTCCAATGGTCTGATATACTAGAGTACTGGGGTATCATGAATGGATAACAATGTTTGAGAACTTCGATATGAGGCATAAAAGTATGATGTGGAAAATGTTGTCATATGTTGGTAATTGGTTTTAAAATTATGTCAATCGATAGGCAAGGTTATCAGGCTACTGAGATGATAGCCATGCATTATTGAGGCTATGGCACATGGTCATGAGGGCTTAATGACTTAGCCCTAGAGTTGTTCGACGATTGAGTATTTGGGAATCTGGGTATTGTCAAGAGTGTCCTCGTTTATAAGGGACCTAAACTATGGATTTTTTGAATAAATTGGTTTAAATTGTGGTTACAACACTTAGTCATAGGACATGTTTTGTACTTTAGCCTGTGGGCTTGAGTAGTTATGAAATGTTTGCATCCAAGTCATCTGAATATCTGTTCCTCCCATGGTATATACATTAGGGGTGTCAAATTGCTTAAGCCTATGGTTTGTCCTATGGTTTGTGGGATTCCATGGTGTTATCCCTAAAAGTGATATAAGGCACATCATCTGCCATATCAGAGTTTTATGATGTGTTGTCTCATATTTGAATACTTGTATATAAATCATTTATCTGGAAAGATGTGATATGGCATGAAGTGACTTGTGGAGTGAATGGTGAGATAGAAATAAAATCAAACACATAGAAGAAGATACACGCAGTTTAATTCTATGGAATCAAGTATGAATTATGAAGAAGATGTGTAGCCTTTATAGGGAACTTGTCCAAACACAGTGCCAAATTGTGTGATGAAGATTGTTTTATGTAAAAAGTATTCAAGTCTGTAATGATGTCTGAAATACTAAATAATGTGATATAAGGTGATCAAGATGAGGATCATCCACAAGTATGGCTGGCCTAATAATACATCACAAACATCCAAAGGTGTAACATCACACAATACCTCATATGTGAAGGGCTTGATGTTGTAGGGAAGGCAACATTGCTGGCGAACTTTGAGATCCCGTCCTTCATGAAGCCACCGATCTTGTACGGCTATGGGTGTGGTGTAGTCGGTAGGCCCAACCGCTTCACGACCTCTGCTGAAATGAGGTTCTTTTGGCTACCACTGTCGACAATGAATTGCAGCGGAAAACCCTTCACCCACATCTGTGAGTGGAAAAGACGTTCCCCCTCCTCTGGATCTTCGGGCTCATTCTTCTAAATCTTGGCTGTGGCAACAGTGACACTGGGCTCCGCATCAATGATCTTCTTCCCTTTGCCATTCCCCTTGTCGAGTTCTGCCATAGGGTCGGAACATGCATCTGATTCGGAAGCCTTCAACTCGGCCGCCAGCGACTGCTTGGTCCGACACTCACTTGTGTTGTGAGTGGGGCTCTTGTGGAACTCACTCCACTTTCCTCTGTCCTTCTTCAACTTCGTGGTGTTGTTATTTTCTTGCAGCTTCAACGGGTTGTCTTGGGTCACCCTGCCTTGGCTTTGTCATTTGGTCTTCGAATTTGCAGATCCAAAGTCTCGCTTCTTCTGTTTGAACTTTTGCTCGATTTTGACAGCATATCAATATGTCGTGCCGAGCGAGGAGATGTTCAGGAACTCCATCCCTTCTTGGATGTATCTGTGTAGGCAGCCATGGTATTTGAGTACCAAATGCAGCTCTAAATCCTTGATACCCAACTTTGTGCAAAGTGTATGGAAAATATTGGTAAACTCTGGCATGTCTTGGTCCCTTCCCTGCCACAGCATGGTCCACTTTATGTATTGATCCTCATAGCTTCCGACAGGGTAGTACTACTCCTTGATGGCATCTCGGAATGAATTCCAAGTGGGTGCAGTTGAAAATAGTGATCCGGTACTTTCATCCTTCTGCTCGTAGTAGGTTTCCCACCAGTCCTTGACGTGGGGGGCTGCTTTGAGAAGAGAGAAAATAATCTTTTCCTGACTAGAAAAACCATGAACAGAAAAATAACCCTCTAATAGATTTAACCATTGATCGACGGCATTTGCGTCTGTCTGACCCTCGAATATGGGGATTTCAAAATTAACTTGTACCTTAAACGGTGTGGCATTTCCAGAGTAGCTGTGGCAAGCTAATGCGTCGCCCTTGGGTAGCCACTGAAGGATCTGGGAAAATTTGTCCATCATCGCGTTCCTTTGTCGCTCGAGGGCTTCTTCGAGCAAGATTTTGATAGGATCTCCTACTCCCTCATCTTTCTTTTCATCCGCCATGGGAGGCTGTCAGGTTTTGCGAGGCTGGTCTTGCAAAGGTTCGACCAGTTCAAGCCCTAACTCCTTATATCCCGACCTCGTTGGGGACATGCAAAGAAAAACAAAGAAAAAGCAAACCACTCTGATAACACTGATCCGGATTTAAACAGGAATGCAACAAATTACAGAGATAACCATAAACATAAAGATGCAATGGAAATAATACTTCATTTCATTAATGTAAAATACTGAGATATGCTTACAAACATAAAATGGACATAAACAGCTAGGGCGATGGTAGCCTATCTTTGAGAAGAGATGTGGTGGCTACATGCCTCTAAAATGTGTTACAATGAGGCTTGAAGGCCTATTTATTATTCAGAAACAATGGAAAACCCTTCACATCCCAAAGCCTAACCCTAGAAGATGAAACGCCAAATTGTGGGCCCCATTTTGGGTAAGTTGGTACATCAACTTCCCAAGGTCGTAACTTTGGCACCCGATCTTAATTTGACGCGTACAGTAGCTCATTAGAAAGATTATTCGAGCACTACAACTTTGGGTAGAGCAACATCGGTACATGGACCCATGTTGCTCCCAGATTTCCCAAAAAACGTCGTTTAGGGCCTCAGAACGGCTCTGGAAGTTCGGGACCCGAAAAACTGCTAAAAATAATAAATTGTGCTACAATTATGGAAATTGAAAAACTGAAAGAGACAGTTGTGGGGGTCCAAATGGGATAGGTGGGTGGCCACCATCCCCATAACCCATGCCAACCAAGAGACGTGACCATGCACCACCCTCATTACCCACTACCTTAATTAATGAGAAAGTCATTCCTGAGCAAAGTTGGCAATTTGGTCATGACGATGAACCACCCCTCAAGTAGTACAAGATGATTGATAGATAGTAAATGGAATTTAGGCACATCAATACATAGTAATCTGGGAATATTTCAGCCGCAAGAGAAACTAGTACAATTCATATTTCACATGCATCAACCTCATTATGCACAAGTGTGGTCAGTCATGTGGCTTATTGGGAGATATCAACTTGAGACAATGGAAAATTATGGAACTGTGGGCCATCAGGATGATGCTTCATTATTATTTAGAGGCTTTGCTCACGTATGTTTGCATCTTCATCTAGTAACTAACCCTCATCCTCCTTCGCTTTTCAAAGTTTAAACTATGATTTCCTTATTTAACTCCTTCCTTGGATTTCCCTCTTGGTTTTTCCCTACTTTCTCCCTCATCGAGGCCAATATACTACTTCAGTCATTATTTTGGTTTTCCTCTATCCCAGCTAGGCAAAAGGATCTACCTCTATTCAATCAGGCTCAATTCATCCTTCTTTGACTGCCTCCTTACCCTTATCCCTATCACCCCCCAGTTTTGAGTTGCCCTCAATGCTCACATGTTGGACTCTACTCCTTTCTTGTCCCCTCCTCTCGTTGTTCACTTCTCTTGTTTTAGTGCATAGTTGGTTATCATCTAACTATGCCCCATAAAAAGGCTCAGGGCCACTACGATGCAACATACTTTTGGGATCACACTGACTTGTGGCTTAGAAGAGAGTGGAAAGTACTACCCATTGTTATAGGGAGAATACACCATTAAACATTGAAGTGGACATAATTGGGGTTGAAAGGGATAATATAGCAAGCGAGCGAGAGTATCTGACGAACACAAATGTAATGGTTGAAGTTGCAAATTGGGTACCAAACATATGGCATGATAGAGGGAGATACAACCAATACATGCATGCAATTAACATTTAGTGGCACTTAAAGCTCCTCTTAAGCCAAGTACTCCTTGACAAAAATGAGGCCAAAGAAGAAATTTTTCTTATGTTAGATGATTTCTAGCTCAACACGAGGAGCTTGGACAGGCATCGGGGTTGCATTAAAGATCATCTTGGCCTTCCCATGGATCCTGAAATCTCTCTTGGTAGCAGCAAGGAGCCCATCATAGTGGATGCCTCCAACCCCTCAAAATCCAAATGACAAGTTTATTATCATAAAAAAATCATACACCCAATTGCACACGTCATGAAATGATCAACATAAGAAAACAACATGTAGAGGTGTACTAGTCAGACTAAAAAGCACCATGAACCAAGGAATATTAAAGGTTCCTGAGGTTCATTTAAAAAATAAAATTATGCAAAGGTGATTTTGTAATTTTTGCATGGATCCCCACTATGGCTTTCTCAATCGTTGCGTAGATCCACAAAGTGACAATTCAGCATCCCGTGGACCACTCCACATTGAATGAGTCAACTTCCACTGAAAGGAGACGTCTTGAAAGCTCAGTCACGAGCCATTCCAATTTTGAATTTGAATTAAGGAGCCCCTAAAGGACTCCCCTTTCCTCCCACTAGGCCAATCCTCATTAATGAGCTAAAGGGAGCCAAGAATTGAACTTGGGCCTATACATACTAGCAAAATTGGAGCCAAAAAACAAGGGAAGATTATGCAACGTTATGCTGCCAAAATTGCCAAGGCAATGAGCTCTGCTTTGCATTGTAAGAGAGTTCCCAATAAGAGTTTTCTTGTAACTTCTTTGAGAAGAGATTTTTTCTTGCAAAGGATAGGGAAGAGGGACCTTCCTTAAGGAGAGTTGCAGAACCTCGTTACTCAACATACTCCTTTTAGTGTCTCTGGGATGATCATTGTATCTCTTTACATCAGCTAATAAAGAGGATTTTGCTTCCCATATTCTTGTGTTCATCTCTTTCATATTTTCATAGAGTTTTGTGCTTTGTATCTCATGTTCTTGTTTTGTGCTTTATATATCATGTTCTTTCATAGAAATAACTACAACGCATGTTTGTTTTTGTTTACTATTCTAACGATATGATTGTTGGCTCTCTTGCATGTAGTAACAAGTGTGCAAAAGAATAAAAGGATTTGGTCCACCCTTTGATCAAATCCAAAATAGTAAAGTTTTGTTTAGTTTAGTTTTTATATCTTTCTAATCAATCTTTTTGTCTAGTAACTAGTTTTCTATGTCTAGATATTTTATTAAACTTTCTTGTCTTCTCACTGATGAGCAAATATAATTATTTGGTAGGGATGATACAACCACTATGATTTGGCCACTAATCTAGTTTCCTAGTAGCAAAATAAAACCAACCAAAATTTTCTTTATTAATGTGATTTAAAACCTAAATCAAAATTTTAGAAAATTTCAAACACATCAACAACATGGTTCGGACATATACGGTCTTTTAAAAAGGAATAAATCTTCTAGCATCTTCGAAACTTCAATTTCTCTTTAATGTATTTGAGGCCAAAACCCATCCCGCTTATTCACTTCAAAATCTTGTGCTTTATGTATAAATGACATAAATTCAACACTGTCCCATCACGTCAAAGTCTAATCTTTTATGTAGGGAAGACAAAATTTAATTCATCCCAATCTCGTGTATGCATAGGACAAGAATTCAATCAATATGATTTCTACATTGACTTAAAGATATAAATTAATTAAAATTATATTAAATTCGTTTAAAAAAACAAATTGTTATTTTTATTAAAATTATTAAAAATTTAATATCAATTTACAATTATTTTAAGTAAAAGGATTATTTTATTTAATTTAAATTTTACTTATTGGTAGGTTATTATTTTTTAAATTAAAATTAAATAAATAAGTTTTACTAGCACAACTAGTTGAGGATGGGTCTTGTTAGCAAGATGACCCAGGATCAAACTTTACAGAGGGTGTTGTGTCGTGTGCTAGGGGGAGGGGACATGCTAAAAAATCCAGTGATCTTATGACCGGGATCAAACCTTATAGGGGGTGGTTGTGCCATGTGCTAGGGGGAGGAGACATGCAAACTTTACAGGGGTGGTTGTGCCTTGTGCTAGGAGGAGGAGACATGCTAAAATATCCAGTGAGCTTATGGTTGGTGTGAATCAAACCTTACAGGGGACGGTTGTGCCCTCTGTTAGGGGGAGGAGACATGCTAAAATATGCAGTCAGCTGAGGGTTGGTATGACCCAAGTAGACTGCAATCCTTGGATGACTTTGACGAATTAGATGCCCAGTGCCCACGGTTCCTCAAACCACAAATCAAACCTTCCAACAATTTGATAAATAATAAAAAATTAAATAAATAAATATTGAGTTGGTTACCATTGTGTTTTTTATTAAAATCAATAAAAATTCAAAAATAATTTTAAATAAACTTGAAATTTAATTATGATTCATATTTATTGATAAATTTTAAGTAATATAAAATTTAATTTTGATTCACATTTATTGATAGATTATTATTATTTTTTTATTTGATTTAATTAGTGAAATTTGATAAAAATTGTAAATGGATAAAAATCATAATTTTTATAAAATTTAATTTCAAAATAAATAATTATTGTTATTTTATAAAAATATAATTTTCATAAAATATTATACATTTTTAGAATATAAAATTATAAATTAGTTTTTATTAATATATATATATATATTTTATTAAGAAAAACTGTAATGTGAAATTTTGGATCAAACTTCGTTTTTATAAAGTTTTGACGATGGATTTTAAAAATCCATAAATAAATTATTTTCAAAAAATATATATATTTATATTTAATCAATTTTATTAATTAATAAATAATTTGAGATAAGTGAGATATAATCGGTTTTATTAATTTTATTAATTAATAAATAATTTGAGATAAATGAAATATAATCTGTTTTAGAGAGTTTTTTTTAACCTAAGGTTTCGGATTTTTAAGTGAATTTATCATCAGGTGAAAGCTATTTATTTTATGAGAAGATCAATGATATATCATAACGCTGATTATAAAGTGTGTATAATTCATGTAAAAGAAATTAGTCTGCTAGGATTTTTTATTTTGAAATAGTATTAAATTGGTTTATTAAATTATTTGAACTTTCAAGATTGTTATGGGTTGAAATTTTATAAACCTATTAATTGAATTGTGTAGTTAATCAAAATACCTCTAACAATTTGATAATCTTATTTTTAAAATAAAACCAACAATTTGATTAACTACACAACTCAATTAATAGAAACTCATAAAATTGCAACCCATAACAAGCCTCCAGATTAAAACAATTTAATAAACTAATTTAATAGTATTAAAAAATAAAAAATCAAAGCCGATTAATTCCTTTTACAAATGCACATGTCATGAATTATATTTATACACACATTTCGTGAATTATATATATACACATGATAATTAACTTTATGATATATCATTGATCTTTTCCTAAAACAAATAGTGTTCCTTTGACGACGAAGAACTCACTTAAAAATCCGAAATGGTGGAATTAAAAAACTCTATAAAACAAATTATTACTCACTTATCTCAAATACACTCCACCTATATGGATTTATTATTCAATAATAATAAAAATTTAATGACATTTTTATCTTTTAATAAGTCAAACGCATTACTTTGATCAAATTCAAGTTAAGATTTTATTATCTATGAGTTAAATAATTATTTTATTATCTATGAGTTAACAAATTAAGTTTATTTAATAATTTGATTACTTAGTTTATAAAGATATTCGATATATTTAATTTTTTTAAATTTAAATAAAAAATTAAAAAAGAAATATATAATTTTAATCATTAAATCTATTCTAATTTTCATTATATATATATATATATTAAAAAACATTAAAAATATTAACAAGTAAAATTTTAAGATTGTTATTTATCCATTAAAAATATATTTAAGATGAATAATATTAAAATATAAACAATAAATTCAATTTTCAAATAAATAAAAATTAAGCTGGTTATTTATACATTAAAAATATATTTAAAAAGAATAACCTTAAAAATATAAACCATAAATTCAATTTTCAAATAAAATGTTAAGGTAAGAGTGTGTATTTTAAAATAAGAATGTGTATTTTAATAATGACATTTTTCCAAAAATTGTATCTTTCAAAATAATATAATTTGGAACACTTAATATATATATGAATGATATTATTATATATTAAAAAAATTAAGTATAAACTTTTTTAAAATGTAAAATACAATGTGTAAATTTCCATTGTTTAAATTATATTTTTGAATGTTATATAGAGTACATAATTTAAATTTGTAAACCAAAAAATATTTGTTGGATTTTGACAAAAAAACATATACCTAAAAAAACCAAATTGTAAAATACTAAAACTACTCCAAATACTTTAACCATAAAAACTTCTTTTTTGTCATTAGCTTTATATAGTATTTTTGAGAAATATAAGATTTAAACATCTTACTTACACATTTTTTTTACTTCTAATTATTCTACATGAAATTATATTAAGTTTATGGACAACTAACTAAACATGCATAGCATATTCTTTTTTTTTTTCATTATAATAGACATTGCTTTTCTACTTAGAGAATATTGGACATGTGTCAACTCCATATTGAACATATACCAAATTACACATCGTCTTGATATTCAATTGTAAAATAAACCTCTAAACTTGAATAAAATTATTTTATAAAAAATATATTAACAAAATAACTTCAATAAAATATACATCTATAAAAAATAAATGGAAAACTCTTTTAAACATCATTGTTTAAATATTTTATAACTTAAATATGACACACAAAATGGTTTAAATATTTTATAACTTAAATATGACACACAAAATGGTTGTACAAATGTACATAATTATACTTTCAACACTTCATTTTTCCTCTATCTATTTTACTTTCAACACTTCATTTTTTTATATACTACTTAAATTGAATATATTTTTATTATCCATTCATGGCATATGTGAGGTTTAGGTTGACAGTGGATATGCTTTCCGAAATATGTATTTCATTTTTAGTAAATTGGACATGCTTTCCGAAATATGTATTTCATTTTTAGTAAATTGCTCATATTGAATTTGAAAATATATATATATATAATTTGGATGTTTATATTATTATTTTGAATGTTATCTTTAATAATGAATTTAATAATATTGGTTAATTTTTTTATTTTGATTGTTTGAGGTTTAGTTTTTACTCAGTTACAAGTTTAAATTTTATGAGGAGGAGTTGAGAATAAGAATCATTTTTGAGATTAAATTATCCTAAAAAAATATCCAAAATCCACTGAACTTAACACAATTTTAATAATAACATCTCATTAATAAGAAAATAGTTCTTTTATCCAACATTAAAATTAACTCCTTCAATCTTAAAAAAAAACCAACAACAATTTATTCAATACCATATTATACCATCCATCTATTTTAATTTTAACCACTTCATGAAATTAACTTTTATATTTAATAGGAGTCATCTAACAAGGCAGAGGAATTGTTGGGCAAAAAATCTTATAAAGGCAAGTATTTGAATCGTGTTTTTGATGATGGAAATACATACAACACCATCAAAAACGTCTAAAACACCTAAAATTTTAAAGATTAACCATTATAACTTAGATTTATAAAAATTATTTCCAAATTTTCTCTAATTAAAATTTCCATAACTTTCAGAACCACTCCACCGCGTTTGACTACGCCTATTTAATATGCTTACCCCTCCAGCTTTTACGATAATCTTAGAAAATCAAAGTGCCGTGATGCTTTTACAATAATCTTAGGAAATCGAAGTGCATTAAATTACATGTTCTTCATACTCATTTAATAAATTTAGTTTCATAATATTTTATTTTAATAATCTTAGAAAATCAAAGTGCCGTGATGCTTTTACAATAATCTTAGGAAATCGAAGTGCATTAAATAACGTGTTCTTAATACTCATTTAATAAATTTAGTTTCATAATATTTTATTTTATCCATTTATCACATAATAAAGTCAAAGTCAAAGTTTCTTAACATGATTTTCTCATAAAAGTTAAAAAAATCATGGACTTTTTTTTTTCTTTTTCAGAGGAAAAAAACCAGCATATTTTTATATTTAGATATAAAAGGACATATAACAGAACATAAGGTAAAAAGGGAGAGCAATGACAAAACTCCCGACAGTTTTGCAGAGGATGACCATTGGCCATAAGCCAAAATGTCCAAAGATTTGATCCTGAAAGCCTCTAGCAGATCCAGCTAAATAACATATGACCCAAGATAACGAAGAATGCAGCAGATTACAGAACTTTGGAAAAAGGAGACAGCCTCCTAAAAGGAGAAGGAACCAAAGGGATCATTACTCCAACAGCCAAAAGCAATGGATAAACACATAGACTGATGCCATCATAGCAGAAAACACCATCATGGAGTCATGGAGCTGAAGAGTCAGTCTTCCGAGCATACGAATCATAGAAGGCCAAAATTTTCTGAATAATAACCTGAATGGGCTCTTTGGAATGTTGAAAGATAAGAGCATTCCGCCATAACCACAAGAACCAGTAGGAAATAATGAACAGCGATCTCCCCGAAGAGGACTGTCTGCTCCACCAAAGAAAAGCTTCCTGAACAGAAGAGAAAGACATGTGAGGGAAACCAAACTGTAAAGACAATTCATACCAGATTTGGAGTGACGAGGAGCACTGAAAGAACAGGTGCAAATTTGATTCCGCATCGTTGAAGCACATGGAACATCTGCTTGGTCCCTGCCAATTTTTCCTCTGTAGAACTTCCCACGTGAGGTTCTTATTCCAATATAGCAGCAGGAGAAAACGATCATTTTAAGGGGGCAAGAGGCCTTCCAGAAACAGGAGGGAAAGAGCGGAAAGGAGCTTCTTGCTGAAGATGAAATAAGCTCTGCATAAATGAGCTTCACATTTGCAGATTGATTGGATCCTTTTAAGCACCACACCAAGTGATCATGAGTGCCCGATCGCGGTACTCCTAAACTGCCTAAAGAAGCTTTTGTTGAATCCCAAAGCGGACGCAATACAGGCGGCAAGAACAGATCCTCCGCTTCTTTCCAGATCGGGACAGAACCCGTCCATTGTTTAATTAACTTGTCCCAAGTGAACAAACCCTGCCTGTGGAGAGAAAGAACCAACTGATGAGGAAAGGATATACCCCGCACGCACGAGATGGTGTCGAATCCAATGAGAATACTGGTACCCGAGGAGAGGTTCCAGCATAAAAACTGCAGGAAGAAAGGCTGAATTTTCCTTAAACTCTGCCAGATCGACGAACCTTTCCTAATGCCAACCGAACCCCTCCTGTACCAGAAGTCAATGCACCTGCCTTTCATGTATTTTCCTTTTATGATCATACTCCACAGCCCGACTCCGAAAATACCACGGTGGAGGGATTTACAAAGAAGAGCGTTTCCGAAGGAGCGTAAGTCAAGGAGACCCCAACCTCCATCGATTTTAGGCTTTGATATGGCCGATAGCTTAACAAGGTGCATTTTACTATGAAAAGAGCGACCACCCCAAAGGAAATTGGCGATCAATCTGTTCATGTGTTTAATGGTACTTGAAGGAGGATAAAATAAATGAGCCCAGAAAACTGAGAGCTGAGAGAGAACCGCCTGCACGAGAACGAGTCTACCAGCCAGGGAAAGGTGTTTGTACTCCCAGTTTGATATCCTCTTATAAAAGCGATCTAAGAGCCATAACCAGTCCGAATTGGAGTTGCCTTTTGCCTTTAAAGGAAAGCCTAAATATTTAAGCCCTTGCGATATAGAAATTGGAGCGATGCTCATCAGGTCAGCAATCCAGCGAACTATTTCCAGGTTCAAATCATTATGGTATAGAGAGGATTTTCCCCTATTAATAATAAGGCATGTAGCTCTCTGGAACTTCACAAGAATATCATATATACACTGCCAAGAGCTTTTGCAAAGCATAGCAAAAATTAGAACATCATCTACAAAGAGATTATGAGAAAGGGATACATTTTTGCATATCTTTACCGGCCTACAACGCCTCTCTGCTACTGCTTTGTTCAGCTGCAAACTAAGAGAATTCATAACCAAAATAAAGAGCAAAGGAGATAAGGGACACCCCTGTCGGAGGCCTCTCTCCGCCTGAAAAAAAGGGGAGGGTGATCCATTTATAATCACAGAATATTAACATTTTCTACACAGCTCATGACCCAATTGACACTTAGAGACTTCAGTCCAATTTTTGCCAGTAGAATTCTTAAAAAACCCCAATCTACGCAGTCGTAGGCTCTTTGCAGATCGATCTTGAGGATGGTCGCGTCCTTATTTTTGGATAGCATAGAGAAAAGAGTTTCCTGCGTCAAGGCGACCGCGTCCAAGATAGACCTGCCTTTTCAGAAAGCATGCTGGTCCCCCGAAATGCAGCGATTAAGAAAAGGCTTCAATCTTTCTGCAATGATTTTAGAAGCTAATTTGAACAAAATATTACAGAGTGAGATAGGCCTAAAGTCATGGAAGGTCTCCGCCCTGAATTTTTTTGGAATCAGGGCTATAAAAGTTGAAGAGATCTCAGGATGAATGCTTCCAGACATCCTTGTAGCATCGAGCATCCGCAGCAAGTCCAATTTAATAAGATCGAAGAAATGGGAGAAAAATTCTATTGGCCACCCATCGGGACCCGGACTTTTATCCTTTTTGATAGACTTAATAGCGCTTAAGAGTTCCTCTTCTGATATAGGCTTGATAAATTCTTCATTAGCAGCATCATCCAGCATTTCCGGAACCATCTCTATGCCCCACATAACATCTTCAAAGAGCACCTCCCTTCTTTTAAAATGGCTATGAAAAAAACTCACTGCCTCCCTAGTGATCTCTTCCTGAGAAGAGAGGATATTTCCCAAATCGTCTTTTATGCTCCATATGGTATTCCTTTCCCTCCTAGCATTTGCAAACCTATGAAAAAAACTTGTATTCCTATCTCCTTCTTTGAGCCAGATGGCTCGGCTCTTGAGACGCCAGGTAGCCTCCTCCCTTTGCAAGATCTGTTGTTTCTTTTTCTCCAGATTCCTAATCAAAATTTTTTGATCAAAAGATAAACTGTTTGGGTCAGCTGATTGACATAGGGAGTCCAATTCCCTTCTCGTATTTTCCAGTTCCTGTTTATCCAACCTCCTTTTATGTCTTTTCCATTCCATCGTCACTGCCCACAGCCTGTCCATTTTGATGCGAAAAGGCATAAACGGCGCCATATCATCTTCATGAAGACTTTTCCATTTGTTTGAGATCTTATCATTAAAGGAAGGATCTGCTAGATGAACCCGATCGAATTTGAAGGGGTAACCGAGCCTGAAGACTTTTCCTCTCCATTTTAGGAAGATGGGTCTGTGGTCTGAAATGTGGTCACTTCCTATAGATAAAACAGGCATTCCCATCTTTGCGAAAATACTTGCATGCATAATTACTCTGTCGATCCGCTTTGCTATATATGCCTGCCCGGTCCTGCTGTTGTCCCATGTTGGACACATATTTTCTGGCGCTATGTCGACCACGTCCCTGTTAAGAAGTTCTCTCCTGAATCTGCCAGCCATATTGCCAGGACTCCTGCAATTCCCCCAACATTCGTCTGAGCCCAGAACTAGATTAAAATCACCTGCCATCAATAGGGATTCAATTTCAAGGATTATGGATTGAAAGATCCTATCCCAGTAAGCAAGTCTATTTTTATATGGCGCGTAAATATTTATCAGGTTGAGAATGAAGTCTTGACCCCTTATAGAAGTTGTTAGGAGGATTCCTGCACTGCATTTGTAAGCTTTTGCCCTTATCCATTCTGGATCCCACATAACAACAAGACCGCCAGACTGACCATTTGCCTCAGTGGCAGCCATGTACCATTTTGGAAACATTCTCCTGAAATATACAATCGCCACTTTACTGGGATGCATAGTTTCTTGAATAAAGATAACCTTTGGATGAGCCCTGATGAATACATCTTTTAGCGCGTTAAATTTAGGGGCTGCGCCTAGTCCCCTGATATTCATCGAAACAAGAAAGGTCATTTTGAAGATTGTCCAGCCTCACATGCTCTAAGGGGCTGAAATTCAGGTGATTCCAATACAGGGACTTCCACCAATGATAAGTTCCTCACACCCTGCGCCGAGGCTATCGACCTTCCTCTAAAATGGCGACTTCCCCCTTTGGATTTCTTTCTGACCGTAATATTTCTGGCCGAATTTGGACTGATGTGCTGAATGGGAGAGCTCATCAGCTTGTGAATGGTCAGGGGCTCTAGATCCAGAGATGATCTATTGAAGAGGACATCTAAATCACTGTCCGGGTTATTAACAGGAGATTCCAAAAACCGAAAGTCCGATGAAGCCAGATCATTCCCTTCTGTCTGAATGGGCTCCTTACCTTTTAAGTGATCTTTGACCAGAGATGAAGGAGAAGATGAAATCTGAATTGGAAGAGATCCCATTATAAAGTCCCTCTGATTCATATCCGGGGGGGAAGGTACAGGAAAATCCTCACGGGGTTCCGGAATATTTGCAACTTGAGGAGGCGGAGAGAAAGCATCAGATCGACCGGGAGGATCAAGAGGGGAGAAGTGTATATCAGCCTGAGGAAGGAGATCCTGGGAAGAGATTTTATGGAACGGCTTTAATCCTTGTGATTCCTGCTGACTCTGAACTGGAGGCTCACGGAAATCTAATATCTCCTGAGAATGCTCTGAATCTGATTTCCTGTCGCGATTGAAAACTGGTTTCTTTATTCTTCTTGAAAATCGGAGATTGCAATTTTTGATCAGATGTCCCGTTTTATGGCATCTGGAACACCTGAAGGGAATGCCCCAAAAATCTAACCTTTGATGGATGTTAGAACCCCCCCAAAAGATCTCCAGATGTTCAGGGTATCCGCCCTTATATTGCTTCTCAATAAGGATCCAAGCTATTCGCTTGTCCTTTTCTCCCCTGCACCAGGGGTCAACATACACGAACTTACCAATCGAATCACCAATTTTAGCGAGGGTCTCTTCTGACCAAAGTTCCAGCGGAAGGTTCGGAAGTTTCACCCATATCAGGGAATTCGATGGGGTGTTCTTTAATGGATCGAACCCAATGTACGAGCGGGAAAGAGCCAAGAAACTTCTACCAGATACCCAGGGGTTATTCAGGATCAATTCAAGGTCTTGGGCTTTTAAGAAGTGAAAAGAGTACCATTCCTTCATGAGCCGAGAGATGATGGGGGTATATCCAAGTAAGGGGGACCATTTTTCCGCTAGCCACTTCCTCATGTCCGAATCGCCCATCTCCGGGAATTGCCACTTCCCTACCAGAGCTAAGTTCTTCAGGCTGTCAATTCTATCAGCTAAGGTAGCATCCTCCACAGAAACAGCTTTCGGGGGGGGAATAGTCTTGACAGGGTTCTTTGATTTGTTGAAAAAAGAGGACGGGGACCCATCTTTCCCAGAACATTTATTATTATATCGGAGAGAATCCTTATAGGATGGATTAATTATCATATCCTCGACTGTGGCTTGCCATCCTGTAAGGGAGGGGGCCTTTTCCCGCGCTTCCTCAGCTTGAATGGCAGCCTGTACAAGTGCCCTCGTGGCTGAAGAGTCTGAGTCATCCACCATTGTGATTGGGATTTCGAGACAAACAAAACAAGACAGGGGCTTTGGGATTACCCACTGTTCCAAGTACAAGCTCAATCTTGTCCTGAGATCATCCAGAGCAGGGCCCCCAAATAGAAAAAGGCCTAGGGACTAAGAGAATTAAAATGACATATCAGGCAAGATCAATCCGTAGATTCGATCCCGGCAGGAGGATTTAGATTGATATGGGAGTTAAGAAGCTCTGACAGGATAAGGACACTATGACATGAACAAGAATGCTCTAGAAGGGAGGATAGAAGCAAGAGACCCTAATGCACTGGAATAGACATCAGCTGATGCGATAGGGAAGGACGAAAACCATACCTAGGAAAGATATGGGTAGATCTTCCCAGTCCAGGGAAGGAGAAATAGATGGTACAGAAGGCCTGAAAATTTGAAATTTTCAGGTGATCGGAAAACTGTTACAGGAGATGAAAATTCCAGGAGAACGATACGAAAGAAACCTTAGCCTAAACCAGGCACTGTGGAAGAAAACAGCTGCTGGTTCATGAAGACGAAGGGAGACTTATGCCAATGAATCTTCTTGATAGTCTATACAGCAGCAGTATAGATGAAATATGCACCAACAGTTCCCTATTCTAATACGAAAATCGGAATAGGGGTTATAGAGGACTATAGAGATCTTTATCTTAGTGAAGATAGGCTTCAACAATTTAGATATCAGCTCCATTGAATACCTGCATCATCTCCCCTCGCTGGAGCTTTTACCTGGACAACAGAAAGACTCCTGACAAAAGCCCGTGACTTAACAGATACTAAGTCAACGTAACAGACCCGCAAAAAGCTCCTCTTCTTTGTCTGAAAGAGTATAACAAGACATCGAAGCCTGGGAGAGGACGTAGACCACTAATCCCGCTTCATGCATGAAAAAAATAACATATTCAAACTGAAAGGGAGGGAAGTCTAAAAGCTCGATACGAGGAAACTGAGACAAATGGCCTGTATCTATAGAAGACAAAAAGTGACCACAAACCAATAGCTGATTACCTTTGGGCGACTTAGTCAAAGACAAGAGGACAGGGAAAAATGAAAGTGACTGTGAGTGGATGACTCTGGGAGAATGCACGCTACTCTCACGTTCCCGCTCCAGCTCCAGCTTCCATTAGACCTCCCGCTCCAGCTCCAGCTTCTACCCCTTGGCTGTTTATGGATTCTTTAATTTTATTAATTTTTATTAATTCCTGCGTGGTAGACATCACTTTAGACCATCATTACTTTAGACCATCATTTTTCTTCATCTTCATGATATGTTTCTTTGTCATTAACTTCTACATTCCAATTGGCTTTCTAATAATATGAAGTGGATTTTAAATATTAATATGGTAGGTTGATAGGTTCATTATTTAATTGATTATATTAATTATAAAGAATATTTTGCTATTACTTTTATATATATAGATATTAAATTGATTTATTTTTAATTTTTTTTATATCAATAATGTTAAATGTTACTATGTTTTTTCCAATGTATATTTTACTTTTAACATTAATATTTTATTTTTGTAAATTGTTCACTTTTTATTGTCTATTTATGTAATAATGTTTTATAAAATATGTATTTTAATTTTAACTTTTATTCTATTATTCAAAAAGAATTTGAACAAATCTTTAGTGTTTATTTTTATTTTATGTGATGCTTATGTTACTACTTCACATGATATTTATTAGTAATGAATTCATTAATATTTTAATTTTGATTGTTTTATTATGATAAGCTTTGTTGATAGCATATGATACCATTTATTTTTCATATTTTGATTTTCACCACTTCATTTTATTAAATTTCATAAGCAATATGTTGTCACATTTATTTCACTTGAAATTTCTTATTAAATTTCATCAACAATATGTTGTCACATTTATTTCACTTGAAATTTCTTCTTCTTTTTCATGAAGTTAGTTTTTTCTATTCATTATTCAAAGTGATACAGATTTCCTTACAATGGTCCACCTTGGCTTGCCACTAGGGAAACCAAACTAGTAGGAGAACCACAAGATTTTGACTATGTAAGTATGATGTCCAAAATTAAAATCAAAATTTACAAGAGTTATGTTCCAGCTGTTAGTGTCAGTCTTGTTAGCCTGTCACCTGGATCAAATGTGCTTTTACTATGCTTGTCAAGACTATCAAAATCAAATTTTTTATGTTACTAGGTTTACACACCAAAATTTGGTCATTGTTTGGTCAATCTAGAGATGAGGTCAATTTTTTGGAAATTCACTCATGTTGGTCACCTATCACACTTTTATGGAGGTGTCATAATAAAAGCCTGACAGTCATCATCATCATTTCATTTAGTCCCAGGTCATTCATTAGGTTGCTAGGGTTTCCGAGGTCTATCATTTTCATGAATAAAACCAACAATGAATAGAGCATGACAAAAAGCTCCTGGGAATTGATTTGTGAATTTTCACACATTCATCATGTTCTCATGTTCAAAAAGTTCCAAAAGAAGGAGTTCCAACACTCAGGAAAGTAAAAAGCAACTCAAGTTTTCAGTGGTAAAGGTAACTCTGTTTTAATAAGTGAAAAAATAGTTTTTAAAGGATGGTGGGTCCCATTTCTTTTTAAAAAAGAGAAATAAATTTCCCTATATAAACTCAAAATCCCCCAAACTTGTTCATTTACCTCCTATTCACTCTTGAATGTCGAGCTATCCTGTCTAAGAGAGCAAAAAAGTCAATTTCCTATGCAAAATTAATCTTCAGGTGTTGCGCTTAGGAAAAAAGCATTGCGCTCAGAGCAGAGGCATTGTGCTCAGGAGAACTGTGCTACGCTCATGAACAAAGCGCTGCGTTCAGGACAGAGTGCCCAGAAATCACTCAAAACTCTCCCAAATCTCATTTTTTGACTTGCAAGCTTAATTTTATTGACTTCTAAGCCAAGAGACAAGTAAGTACACCATCATTATCCCTCATTTGCTTTTCCAAATTCATCTCATGTCAATGATTCTTCAAATTAGGGTTTGTAGTGAAATTTTGCATGGGAAATGATAGGGTGAAAATGGCCATTTTTATTTTTGGTTTCTAAAACATGTAAAATGTTGTCCTACACTTGCATACATGTTTAATAAACCATTTTAACCATTTAACCCACCTCAAAACAATGTTTTATCACTCAAAAAGAAAAACCTTAGCTCATTCCTAGAGGTTTTTGGGCATATTTCATTATAAACCCTGTTTTATCTTCTTGCAAATAGATCATTCTTCCATTGTTTCTTCACTCATTTTCATCAGCTTCCAAAGTTCATATCCACCTTTTTCAAACCTCCTCCATCATTTTGTCAAAATCCACCTTCACATCACTTCATTTCCATTCACACCTCACACTTTATTTTTCGCTGCCTGCTGCTAGGATTTTTTGTCATCATGGAGGCAGAATCTTCACCAGAGAGAAAAAAACACCATAAGGGAGGGAAGATCCTCATATATGAGCCATCAGACTGCAATGCAATCAATTCCTATCCTTTCATCAAACAGTGCTTCGAGGATGTACATTTCCTGGAGTTTTGCAAAAGAGTGAGCGAGGTGGGGTTTCATGAACAATTAATAGATTGGGTGGAAACTCAGTTGAAAGGTGAAACTGTTGTCATCGTTGGTGTTGAGTTCAGTTTTTCAGTGGCCTCCATCTCACTTGCAATAGGGTTACCGGACAATGGCGAATATTGGTTTAAAGGAATGAGCCTAGATCTTGAACACTACAAGCCTTTCTTAAAGACGCCATACAAAGAAACACATGCTCACCTTATGCCTTTCAGATACTTATTGGAGAAATATGCCCCTTTGATGAAGAGTGTCACGAGGTTCTTTACATGTGAAGGGAGATTCTCCAGATTGTATGCTTATCACATTTGCCTCCTGATACATTTCACTTCTCAAAAGCCACTCAACATGTGTAACTACCTATCCAAGAAAATTTCCAAAATGTTGGAAAAAATACAATTGAAGGACAAAGAGCACTCCCCAAGCTTGTTTCATCACAGTCTAATAAAAACTAGTGTCCTTCACTGGCTTGCAGAAAAAGGTATGGCTTGGGAAGCCTTTTTGGAAACAGCCATGAAATGGGAGGAAGCCAATATAGCAGTTCAGTCTCCTAGTGTGCCAAAGCAGCAAAGAGAGGTGGGGTCCTCTAGCAAATCAGTGGAGAAAACTCAGCTACCTAAGCCTGAGGTAACTAAAGAGTACAATAGAGGACAGTGGCTTGTGTTTTCTTCTCATGGAGAGAAAGGGGCCAAGCCTTCTTCATTGACAAAGAAGGGACCGATAGCAAAAGAGAAAGACATAGTTGAGCATGGGTTCGAGTTGGTTGATTCAGAGGCTGAGGATCAGACTTCAAACATGCGACAGACAATCAAATAAAAGGATTATCAAATCAAGGAACTTGCAATCAATATGGAAAGAGAAAAATATGTCATATCATTCCTTGAACAAGAGAATAGTCAGCTCAAAGCAAAGGAATTGATTATGGAAAAAGAACAAGCTAAGTTATTGCAGTAGGTTGGCAAAGGCAAGGAGATCATAGAATCAAGCGAGCCTGAAGGATCAAAGGGTAAAGGAAAGAGGAAAAGACCAAGAACAAGGGGCCTAAAGAAGGCATTGCAAGAAGAGCAAGAGCACATTTTGTTGAATGAAGACCTTGACCTAGAGGATAGGATTGCCCTTGAGGTCCATCAAGACAAGGAATATTGGCTCAACAGGGTGAATGAACACTTGAAGAAGCTCCTTGAGAAGGAAAACAAGGATAATCAGCTGCTCAAACATATGGTGCACCACTACTAAGCTCAAAACATGATCGCCAATGTCAAAGTAAAGCAACTTGAAAACAAGCTCAAGGAAGCCAAAAAAGACCAAACAGATGAGGGAAACTTGGAGATTCTTGCTGAAGAATCTTTGAAGGTTTAGCAAACATATTTTTACACCTTCCATCCAATTTTGAACAAATTCTGAGCACTTTAAATTTTTTGAGAATTTTGGTCTAAATTCAGAAAATCAGCGGCTCCAAAAGCACAACGCCTTGGCGCTGTGATTTTTCCTCGGGAATCTATTTGAGGAAAGGTATACATTTTTGGAAATCTCTTTCCATTCTCTAAAAACCCATTTTCTTAGATTTTGCAGAGGTGGCTCAGTTTTGGAGAAAAATACAAAAGAGTGGCAAAAAACTAGCATTCTGGACCGTTTTTTGACAGGAGCTGTGCTTCTAGAGTGACCTTGGGAGAATGGATTTTTTAAGGCATTTCCATGGTCCAAATTCAAAAATTCAAACTTTTCTGGAAACTAGACTTGAAGGGCGAGTTGACCGTTCTCTCCTTTTTGCATTTTGACCCATAGAATGCACTTGAAAATCAGCTCAAATTTGGCGCTAAGCTTCTGCACTTTTCTATGTTTTAACTTGTAAATTTCACTGTGTAAAATTTCTAGTTTCTAGTTTGACTTAGTCAAAGTCAAGATTCTCTATGTAATGGCACTAGTTTCGAGGCTAGGTGATGTAGGCATGAATAAATGTACATCATAGGTTGTTTTTTATGTTTATTAGGCCTCATAAAAGAAGCAAACTCCTAAACAAACACTCCATGAAGTGTTTGAGTTTCATCTTCTCACTCTCACCTGTTGGTTGAGAGAATCTTGGAGTCAGTTCCTCCACCAAGGAATTTGACTGCTGAAGGTGGCAAGTGGTCTAGGAGAGTCTATATGTATCATTTCTCTTTAGGAGAAGAGGGTTGAACTTTTTGTGAAGGAAGCTTGCATGTAATCATCTTTTCAGCTAATACAGAGACAGGTTGCAGCTATTTTCAAGGAACTCTAGCCCAATGAGTTCATGGTGCTTGTACTTCATTCTATTTGTTTTCTCATGGTTTAAACATCTTTATCTATATGATATCTCTTCTTTCTATGGATGCCTTACAGTGAAATATACAGAATTCTTGTTTTTCAAGCTCTGTTATCTAGTTTTCATAGCTATGTTTATTTCTTCCTAAGCTAATAAAATCATGTTTACTTATTCTCATTAGTTTCTTCTACACTTTCTCCTCTATACTACATTGAAAATATTCAAATTACACCATGGCTTCTGATATCTAGCTCCTTCTCATATTTTCTCATGCACTCCTACAACCTAAACCTATTTTTGGCTCTAAACCCTCAGTTCAACAAACCCTAAAACTCAAATTTTCAGAAACAAACAAACAAATACACATATCTAGCCTAAAATTTATTTGCTTTAAAGTCATATCACTGATAAGAGAGTTAGAGAGATCCCTCTCATGCTTAGTAGGGCTAGTTACTAAGTTGAAGTGGTTTGAGGTTACCCTTCTTGATTTCCTTTCCAGCCTAAGAAATTGTAAGGACTAAAATTTTTGGCGTCGTTGCTAGGGACGACTATTAAATCATTCCTGGGAAATATCTAAAGAGCTTTAAAAGAATTGGTTTGGTAGGTCACAGCTTCCAGTATTCAAAGATAGGATGAATTCATAAATTTAATCAATTTAGGGTGTATACATTATGGCTTCCAAAAGGCATACTAGGTCAAACCCTGACCCAAACCCACCCTTCATTGTTGAAGATCCAAGAGACTGCTCAGAAAACTTAGATTACCCATCACTAAAAGTGCAGTTCGAAAAATTAAAAGAACAACCTCTCTTCCTAAAAATTTATTTGCGTTTAAGCAAATTCCTTTTGATGAGCAGATAGAGTTATCTCTTTCCAGGTCGAAGTCTGAGTCTTGTATTTATGAAGTAACATTAGAACCTTTAAAGGTTGAAACTCATTCGATTTCTTCAAAATCTTTATCTGCAAAAACTGATCATGAACTATGGTTGAATTTTGATAAGCTTCAAAGCCTTGCTGACCAACTCCAAATCACTACTGAAAAATATTTTGTTCAATATCAACTTGAACACTTGGCCACTGCTTCATCTTCTATTTCACCTCCTAGCACATCTGCTACATCTCCCAAAGCTTCAGTTTCATCATCTTTCATACCACCTCCATTTGTTCCATCTTTGCCTTTACAACCAATTGTAGTAATTCAGCCACCCCTATCAGTATCATCACCCTTCCTTACACAGTCCATTGTAGCACCTCCACTATCTCCAACAGTCATGGCAAGATTTGCACCTCTCTTATTTCCTGATCAACTTGCTGCTTTGCCTCAAAATTATGGCCAAAGACTCCCTTTGTTTGATGGAAGTTTGGAAATTACAACTTAGTAGCATGTTGACAAGTTAATAGATTTCATTGATTTAGAAGAAAATTGATGAAGAGAATGCCAAGATGAGGATTATAGCTCAAAGTTTCTCAGGAGATGTTAAGAAATGGTTTCGAAGTTTGGCCGCTAATTTTGTTAATAGTTCTCAAAGATTGATTGAATTATTCTTAGCTCGTTGGCAAGAGAAGAAAAATCCATTGCAGATATTGGTTGAATATAATTCAATGAAAAGGAACCCAAATGAAACAGTTCAAGAATTTACAGCAAGATTCAACGCAGTGTACAATTCCATACTTGATGATATGAAGCCTCCTCCTGGTTTGGCTCTTCTTCATTATCCTGATGCTTTCGATCCAGACATGGCATACCAGCTGAGAGAGAGAGATCCTACTACTCTTGAAGAGATGCAGTGGAATGCAGTCAGTGTCGAAGCCAATTTGCTCATTAAGAAGTCAAAATCAAAGCCAGAGAAGGTTGGGAAAAAATTTGTCTTTAAAGAAGAACCTGCATCATCTTTTGATGAAAAGCTCGACAATCTAATAAAAACTATGGAGAGAATCATGGATAGAATATCCGTCACTGATTGACAAGTAGAACCTTCAGCGAGGAATCTTGACTTTTGCGGACAGCAACAACAGCAGTTCAGAAAGAGCAGTGAAACCAAGATCCTCAAGGTCAAGTAAGAGCTCCATTTCAGCAAAATTATACTGAAGGTCAGGAAGAAGATGAAGAAGAAATTGTAGAATCAAATCACTTCTTTCAAGAAGATGAACTACCTACTTTCCTAACAGAAGAAGATCAGTTTTCTGAAAATTCTCTCATACAAAGTGATCAACAATTTTTGTTTGCAAGTGAAGATCTGTGGTTTGTTCAAACTGAAGAGTACCAAAGAGGATATCAAAACACCCTTATTCATCTTCAAAAGCAGTAAAACTTGAGGAATAGAAATGTACCTGTTACTCTCACTCAGAAAAGACAAAATGTACAAAAGGACACACCAAGCAAGGAAATTGCTCCTACGGGTCAAAATAAAGAGAAGGACATTGTCATACTAAGTTGGGATAGGACAAATGAAGCATCTACTAGCAATGTGAGGAAAGACAAATAATTGCAAACTGAAATCCACAAGAAGGAATCTCAAGCTAAAGGCCAAATAGAAAGGAAGTACATTGTTGCAAAAGAGGTAGAAAGTAATCTAATCCTTTTAGTTTGGAAAATGAAATTTCTAAATTGAAGATTGCTATTCCCCTCACTGAATTAGTGAGGAATGAAAAATATAAATTTCATATTGCAAAGATGCTTAAGGTTGACCAGATGTCTGATATAGTAAATGTAACTGATGATGAGCCAGCAATCCTTTTTGGTCCAGCCTTAGAAGGAGCTCCTGAAGATAGTGAAATCCCTTCTTTTTATATGAGTCTTAAACTTCATGATTTCATCCTTCATAATGTCATGCTAGATTTTGGTGCCTCACACAATCTTATGCCTAAACCCATCATGGATAAACTAGGACTGAGTATCACCCGACCCTACCATGATCTTTATTCCTTTGATTCCAAGAGAGTGAAATGACTTGGCCTCATTAAATACTTGGTAGTGTCCTTGGACCAAATCCCGGCCAAAAACGTACTCATGGATGTATTAGTTTCCGATATTCCTCCTAGGTTTGGCATGTTGATTTCAAGGTCTTGGGGAGCAAAACTAAAGGGCACTCTATGGCTTGAGTTTTCATACGCCACTATCCCTATTTTGGTCAGCTCCGGAAACTTAATAGGGAAAAGAAGATGAAATTTATGATCAGCAGTAAGGAGAAGTCAGTCAATCATCCTATACATGATGTCCATACTAATCTTGATTCTTTCATTTTATTTAGTGATATGAATTATGTTGATGATGAAAGTCAGCTAGTGGAAATTTCAGAAGTTCCCAAGGTCATGAGCAGCGTACTTGAAGTTATTACAGCAGAACGTAAAGAGGTTAATGAAGAGTGTTTGCAACATGCAAGTCCTATTGAGGAAATTGAAAGAATAGTGTAGAAAACAGAAAGTTTTGAGATAGTTGGTCAAAATCCTAAAAAGAAAAAAGTTCAGTCTTCAGAAATCCTTTTTTCCAGATGAAGAAATGGTCTTTGGACCATGGAGTTTGATGATGCATCAAGAAGAGAAGGAGCAGGGATTGGTGTCTGGATACGTGGTCCATTACATCAGTCAAATAAAATCCTTCGAAATTTGACAATGAGTTCTTACAAGTTGGCTTTTGAGTGTTCAAACAATGAGGCAGAGTATGAGGAATTGATTGTTGGCCTCAAAATTTTGAAAAAGTTGGGTGCAAAAAAAAATTATGTTTATGGCGACTCTGAATTAGTAATCAAGCAATTCAAAGGGGAATATCAGGCCAAGCACCCAATAATGAGAACTTATCGCAATGTTGTATTTGACATCCTCATGACATTTTCAGAATATACTTTATCTCTTATTACTAGAACTCAGAATGTCATAGCTAACTCACTTGCCACTGCAACAAGTATGGTGAAGATCCCTATGCATCCTAATCAAAAGGACTCCATCCATGTCAAACATCGCCTCGTTGTTCTAGATAACATGAGATTTTGGCAAGTGTTTGGGGATGATAAACAAATAGACAATTTTCTGCAATTGGAAGGAGAATTTCAGAATTCTCACATTGATGATGCATACAATTTGAATGATCTGGACATCCACTCAGCTGAGATTGAAGTATTACAGCTCAAGGACAACAACATTCCAAGAGGCTTGGTGCCTTTGGAAGAGTTATTTGACCATGATGATGTCACCAAGAAGCCCACCATGGTTCCTACAGAAAAAGGAGTTGAAGATGTAAACATTGGCACAGCTGATAATCCTAAAATGGTCAAGTTATCAAAGTCCTTATCTCCTGAAACAAAAAGTAAGTACATGTCTTTAATGAAAGAATTCACTGATGTATTTGCTTGGGACTATTCAGATCTGAAAGTTTATGACAAAAGTATCATTCAACACATCATTCCTATTAAGCCCGATCAGAAGCCATTTCGCCAGAAATTGAGGAGGATCAATCCCAAGTTGCTGCCATCGATTGAGAAAGAGGTAAATAGGCTTTATAAGTTTGGAATCATAGTCCCTATTCGATTTTTTGAATGGATGTCTAATCTAGTGCTTGTAAGAAAGAAGACTGGGGAAATTCGTCTATGTATTGATTTCAGAAATCTGAACAAGGTGTCCTTGAAAGACAATTATCCCCTGCCCAAGATGGATCACATACTACAGAGGGTGGTTGGGTCCTCTAGGATGTCATTGCTAGATGGATACTCTAGATACAACCAAATTTTGGTACACAAGGATGATCAGCTCAAGACAACCTTCACAATGCCATGGGGTACATTCATGTATGCCAAGATGCCTTTTGGGTTGAAGAATGCAGGAGCTACTTTTCAGCGGGCTATGGACATAGCTTTTGCAAATGAAAAAGATGTATTTCTAGTTATCTATCTAGATGATCTTACAGTGTTTTCAAAATCTGATGAAGATCATTTACATCAGTTGTAAGCAGAACTTCGGTGAAAATCACATGAGGAAAGACCTTTGTCGACGCGTTTCGAACCAACCAGTGTGGTTCATCGTCAGGACGATGAACCACACTGGTTGGTTCGAAACGCGTCGACAAAGGTCTTTCCTCATGTGATTTTCGCCGAAGTTCTACTTACAACTATTATGGATCACAGAAGCCTCAATTCAATAATCATTTACATCATTTAAGAATTGTTTTTCAGAAATGCATAAAATTTGGCATCTCACTTAACCCAAAGAAGAGTTTATTTTCCATTGAAGAAGGTAAGATATTGGGACACTTAATCTCTAAAGATGGAATCCGCATTGATCCTGCAAGAGTGGAGGCCATTCAACAACTAGACTTCCCAAGGAACAAGAAAGAGATTCAGTATTTTAATGGGAAAATTAATTTTCTGAGAAGATTCATTCCTAATCTAGCTGAGCACTTAAAAGAAATGACAAACATGTTGAAGAAGGATAGTGAGGTAAAGTGGTCTTTAGAGGCTAAGAAATCATTTCATGCAGTAAATTTTGCATTATCTACTGCTCATATTTTGATTAGCTCATATTTCACTTCATATTTCATCATCTTTTCTTTTGCCTCTGAGCATATGTTAGCAGCAGTCCTAATGTAGAAGAAAGATCAGAAAAATGAGCAACCCATAGCGTTTTTTAGTCGCACTATAAGAGATGCAGAACTAAGATACAATATCATTGAAAAGCAGGCATTGGCGTTGGTGAAAACCCTCAAGTATTTCCGAGTTTATATTTTGTATTCTCACACCTTTGCCTATGTTCCTACTACAGCAACTAAATAAATTCTTGTGTAGACAGATCCTGAGGGTAGAAGAGGAAAGTAGATTATAGCCATGCTAGAGTATGACTTGGAGATAAAACTACAAAGCTCATCAAAGGACAATGTTTAGCCAAACTCATGGTTGAATCAAATCTACATGCACTAGACGTAAATTTGATTGTTGCATTGTTTGAAGAACAAGAAGAAGACAATCCTTTCCTGCAAGTGTCAAATATGTTCATGTCCTCACCTTGGTATTCTGACATTGTCTATGTCTTGCAACACTTGAATCCCCCATCAGAAGTCCCCAAAGGTAAATTTAGATCACTGAAATTGAAGGCTTCAAAATATTGTATTCTAGATGGTGTTTTATTTTGGAAAGATCTTGGTGGTGTGATGCTAAATTGTTTGGTAGAAAATGAAGCTAAAGATGTCATGAAGGATTTCCATAAAGGATACTAATGCGGCCATCACTTTTGTAAAACTATAGGAAATAAGATCTTAAGAGCTAGCTTCTATTGGCCTACGCTCTTTTCTGATGCATACAAAACAGTCATGAGCTACCATGAATGTCAGATTTTTCAAGGAGAGAGAAATATTTTTCCATTACCACTACAACCCATTTTAATTTCAGCTGCTTTCCAGTAGTGGGGTCTTGATTTCATTGTAAAAATCCATCCTTCATCTTTAGCACAGCATAAATGGATATTAACAGCCACTGACTACTTCACAAAGTGGATCGAAGCAATCCCAACCAGGCAAGATACAGATTCTGTCATCATTCAATTCCTTGAGTCTGATATTTTGTCTAGATTTGGCTACCCATAGAAAATAATTACTAACAATGCCGCTGCTTTCAAGTAAAAAAAGAATGGTGGACTTCTATGCCAAATATCATATTGTGCTAGGACATTCTACTGCTTATCATCCACAAGGGAATGGTCTTGCCAAATCTTCCAATAAATCCTTGGTTAATATCATTAAAAAAGCTCTAGAGGTGAACAAGATGAACTGGCATAAAAAGCTCATCAATGCTTTGTGGGCGGACAGGGTCAGCACTAAAAAATCAATAGGTATGTCCCCTTTTCAGCTGGTGTATGGAGTTGATACAATGTTTCCTTCATCTCTTGCTATCCTGGTCATGAGAATTCTGTAGGAATTGGATAGTGAGACTAATGACATACAAAGGAGGATAAATCAGATGATTCATTTACAGCAGACAAGGGAAGAGGTTCTTCAGAACACATCCAAACTCCAGGAGAAGATTAAAAATATTTATGATCACAAGACCAAGGAAGACAATTTCAATCTAGGAGATGTGGTTCTTCGGTGGGATGCTAGAAATGAAGAAAAGGGAAAACATGGTAAGTTTGAAAACTTATGGAAGGGACCTTACAAAATTTCTGCTTTTAGAGGAAAGAATGCTTTCTTATTGGAAGAAATGGATGGAAGAGATTATTCAGGAGGGGCGACCAATGGTAGGCTTCTCAAGCACTACTATGTCTGAAAAAGGTCCTGAAAATTCATCATCATTGTATATACCGGTGTGTATTTTATTTCCAGCAATTTAGGTGGTTGTCATAGGAGTTTGAAGCCTGAAGTGAAGGCCATAAGGCTTGTTTTCATCCATTGTTTTGGTTGTTATTTCACTTTTCATTTTTTGTCATGTCATAAGGTTAGTCAGTTTTAAGTCAAAAATCTATTTTCATGCATGTTGATTCCATTGCCCAATGGATAAGGCTACTTGGTCTATGGTGTTCTTGACACCTCCAAGGAGCTGCCATCCCCAGTTGGAGCCAATGTTAGTGTCAGTCTTGTTAGCCTGTCACCTGGATCAAATGTGCTTTTACTATGCTTGTCGAGACTATCAAAATCAAATTTTTTATGTCACTAGGTTTACACAGCAAAATTTGGTCACTGTTTGGTCAGTCTAGAGATGAGGTCAATTTTTTGGAAATCCACTCATGCTAGTCACCTATCACACTTTTATGGAGGTGTCATAATAAAAGCATGACAGTCATCATCATCATTTCATTTAGTCTCAGGTCATTCATTAGGTCGCTAGGGTTTCCAAGGTCTATCATTTTCATGAATAAAACCAGCAGTGAATAGAGCATGAAAAAAAGCTCTTGGGAATTGATTTGTGAATTTTCACACATTCATCATGTTCTCATGTTCAAAAAGTTCCAAAAGAAGGAGTTCCAGCACTCAGGAAAGTAAAAAGCAGCTCAAGTTTTCAGTGGTAAAGGTAACTCTGTTTTCACAAGTGAAAAATCAGTTTTTAAAGGATGGTGGGTCCCATTTCTTTTTTAAAAAGAGAAATAACTTTCCCTATATAAACTCAAAAGCCCCCAAACTCGTTCATTTACCTCCTATTCACTCTTAAATGTCCAGTTATCTTGTCTAAGAGAGCAAAAAAGTCGGTTTCCTAAGCAAAATTGGAAAAAATCTTCAGACGTTGTGCTTAGGAACAAAGTGTTGCACTTAGAGTAGAGGCACTGCGCTAAGGAGAACTGCGCTATGCTCAGGAACAAAGTGCTACGCTCAGGACAAAGTCCCCAGAAATCACTCAAAACTCTCCTAAGTCTCATTTTTTGACTTGCAAGCTTAATTTTATTGACTTCTAAGCTAGGAGATAGGTAAGTACACCATCACTATCCCTCATTTGCTTTTCCAAATTCATCTCATGTCAATGATTCTTCAAATTAGGGTTTGTAGTGAAATTTTGCATGGGAAATGATAGGGTGAAAATGGCCATTTTTATTTTTGGTTTCTAAAACATGTAAAATGTTTTCCTACACCTACATACATGTTTAATAAACCATTTTAACCATTTAACCCACCTCAAAACAAAGTTTTACCACTCAAAAAGCAAAACCCTAGCTCATTCCTAGAGGTTTTTGGGCATGTTTCATTATAAACCCTGTTTTACCTTCTTGCAAATAGATCACTCTTCCATTGTTTCTTCACTCATTTTCATCAGCTTCCAAAGTTCATATCCACATTTTTCAAACCTCCTCCATCATTTTGTCAAAATCCACCTTCACATCACTTCATTTCCATTCACACCTCACACTTTATTTTTCGCTGCCTGCTGCTAGGATTTTTTGTCATCATGGTGGAAGAATCTTCACCAGAGAGAAAAAGACACCATAATGGAAGGAAGATCCTCATATATGAGCCATCACACTGCAATGCAATCAATTCCTATCCTTTCATCAAACAGTGCTTCGAGGATGTACATTGCCTGGAGTTTTTCAAAAGAGTGAGTGAGGTGGGGTTTCATGAACAATTAACAGATTAGGTTGCAACTCAGTTGAAAGGTGAAACTGCTGTCATCACTAGTGTTGAGTTCATTTTTTCAGAAGCCTCCATCTCACTTGCAACAGGGTTACTGGACAATGGCGAATATTTGTTTAAAGGAATGAACATAGATCTTGAACACTACAAGCCTTTCTTAAAGACACCATACAGAGACACACATGCTCACCTTATGCCTTTTAGATACTTATTGGAGAAATATGCCCCTTTGATGAAGAGTGTCATGAGGTTATTTACATGTGAAGGGAGATTATCCAGATTGTATGCTTATCACATTCGCTTCCTGGTGCATTTCACTTCTCAAAAGCCACTCAACATGTGTAACTACTATCTAGTTGCATTTCCAAAATGTCGGAAAAATAAAATTGAAGGACAAAGAGCACTCCCCAAGCTTGTTTCATCACAGTGTAATCAAAACTATTGTCCTTCACCAGCTTGTAGAGAAAGGTATGGCTTGGGAAGCCTTTTTGGAAACAGCCATTAAATGGCATGAAGCCAATATAGCAGTTCAGTCTCCTAGTGTGCCAACACAGCAAATAGAGGTGGTGTTCTCTAGCAAATCAGTGGAGAAAACTTAGATACCTAAGCCTGAGGTAACTAAAGTGTATAAGAGAGGACATAGGCTGGTGTTTTATTCTTATGGAGAGAAAGGGGCCAAGCCTTCTTCATCGACAAAGCAAGGGCCGACAACAAAAGAGAAAGATACAGTTGAGCATTAGTTCGAGCTGGTTGATTCAGAGGTTGAGGATCAGACTTCAAACATGCGACAGAAAATCAGAGAAAAGGATTATCAAATCAAGGAACTTGCAATCAATATGGAAAGAGAAAAATATGTCATATCATTCCTTGAACAGGAGAATAGTCATCTCAAAGCAAAGGAATTGTTTATGAAAAAATAATAAGCTAAGTTATTGCAGCAAATTGGCAAAGGCAAGGAGATCATAGAATCAAGCGAGCCTTAAGGATCAAAGAGTAAAGGAAAGAGGTAAAGGCCAAGATCAAGGGGCCTAAAGAAGGCATTGCAAGAAGAGCAAGAGCACATTTTGTTGAATGAAGACCTTGACTTAGAGGATAGGATTGCCCTTGAGGTCCATCAAGACAAGGAATATTGGCTCAACAAGGTGAATGAACACTTGAAGAAGCTCCTTGAGAAGGAAAACATGGATAATCAATTTCTCAGACATATGGCGCACCACTACCAAGCTCAAAACATGATTGCCAATGTCAAAGTAAAGCAACTTGAAAACAAGCTCAAGGAAGCCAAAAAAGACCAAAAGGATGAGGGAAAATTGGATATGCTTTCTGAAGCATCTATGAAGGTTTAAAAAACATATTTTTACACCTTCCATCCAATTTTGAGCAAATTCTGAGCACTTCAAGTTTTTTGAGAATTTTTTGTCTAAATTCAAAAAATCAGCTACTCCAGGCGCTGCGCTTTTTCCTCGGGCCTCCATTTGAGGAGATGTCTACATTTTTGGAAATCTCTTGCCATCCTCTAAAAAACCTATTTTCTCATATTTTGCAGAGGTGGCTTAGTTTTGGAGAAAAATTCAAAAAAGTGGCAAAAACTAGCACTCTGAACCCTTTTTTGACAAGCGCTGCGCTTCTGGAGCGACCTTGGGAGAATGGATTTTTGTAGTCCTTCCCATGGTCCAAATTTAGAAATTCAAACCGTTCTGGAAACTAGACTTGAAGGGCTAGTTGGCCGTTCTCTCTGTTTTGTATTTTGACACCTGGAAGACCCCAAAAAATTAGCTCAAAGTCAGCGCTGCGCTTATGCACTTTTCTGTGTTTTAACTTGTAAATTTCACTGTGTAAAATTTCTAGTTTCTAGTTTGACTTAGTCAAATTCAAGATTCTCTATGTCATGGCACCACTTTTGAGGCTAGGTGATGTAGGCATGAAAAAATGTACATCATAGGTTGTTTTTTATGATTGTTAGGCCTCATAAAAGAAGCAAAATCCTAAACAAACTCTCCATGAAGTGTTTGAGTTTCACCTTCTCACTCTCACCTGTTGGTTGAGAGAATATTGGAGTCAGTTCCTCCACCAAGGAATTTGACTCTTGAAGATGGGAAAGTGGTCTAGGAGAGTCTATATGTATCATTTCTCTTTAGGAGAATAGGGCTGAACTTTTTGTGAAGGAAGCTTGCATGTCATCTTTTCAGCTAATACAGAGACAGGTTGCAGCTATTTTCAAGGAACTCTAGCCCAGTGAGTTCATGGTGCTTGTACGTAATTCTATTTGTTTTCTCATGGTTTAAACATCTTTATATATATGATATCTCTTCTTTCTATGGATGCCTTACAGTGAAATATACAGAATTCTTGTTTTTCAAGCTCTGTTATCTAGTTTTCATAGTTATGTTTATGTCTTCCTAAGCTAATGAAATCATGTTTACTTATGCTCATTAGTTTCTTCTACACTTTCTCCTCTATACTACACTGACAATGTTCAAATTACACCATGGCTTCTGATATCTAGCTCCTTCTCATATTTTCTCCTGCACTCCTACACCCTAGACCTATTTGTGGCTCCAAACCCTCGGTTCAGCAAACCCTAAAACTCAAATTTTCACAAACAAACAAACAACTACACATATCTAGCCTAAAATTTATTTGCTTTAAAGTCATATCACTGATAAGATACTTAGAGATATCCCTCTCATGCTTAGTAGGGCTAGCTATTGAGTTTAAGTGGTTTGAGGTTACCCTTCTCGATTTCCTTTCCAACCTAGGAAATTGTAAGGACTAACAGCAGCGACCCAAACTAACCATATAGGTAGCTATGACATGCTTATATTAAAAAAAAAAGGAAAAAAACACTAGAGAAATACAAATTGTTCATAATGACTAGGATGAGTCAAAAGGCTTGACCTCAATTGGCTCTTTGTCATGCCACTAGGAAGTTCGTGGGTCTAGTGATAGGCTCGGATGTTCATCAATATTTTGCATGCGATGGTCCAAAATCTTTATTTAGAGGTAGATCCCATTAAGCATAAAAATTATCTACTCCTTAGCCTCATTTTGATCCAAGAAAACCCATTCCAAAAAAGCTTTCATACGCCAACAAAGATCTTCCATGTGCATGCACTAATTGTGACAACCATGGGTATGACATGTGTCCTAAATCCATGTTATTGCCTCCATTATGGTTCCCCTTCTATAGCAAAAATGCTATCAATGCATCCTCGACATTGTTAATTGTAACCACAATTTAGTTCCCTGGGAATTATCAACAAGTAGAGTGGAATTGCCTAAGAGATTGGTAGAGTGGAGAGCAACTACTGTAGTTATCTTCTAAATTGAGAGGGGTGGAATATCAAGGGCGATGAGAATCTAGGGTAGGCTTAAGGAAACTAAGAGAGGAAACCGTTCACAACCTTGACTCGCAGAATGATACTGAGTGTGGAAAAAAGATAAGAAAATAAGTAAGAGAGCTAAATAGGCTTGGTGGACATGCAGAAGCGACTAGCCAAGTGAAATGCATCAAAAATAGTAATTTGAGGTGAATTATAGACATTAATTCAAGGATCATACTGATTGCATGTGTAAATATAGCTCCATTACCTCCCATCGCATGACGATTGCTAGATTAAAATAGTGGCAACAATATGTAATTATACCCAAGCATGGTGAACTAACTATTATTTAAATGGAACTCAAGAGGGATCCTCTCGGTGAGCTCTTGTGGGGCCTCTGGTGGAGTTTGCACATTATGGGATCAATCTTCACTCAAACTGTTTGACAATAATCATTCACTCATTGGTTGACAACAAAGTTCCTACATATCCCTTCAAATCAAGTATGTTCTATTATTAATCTATAATGATTGCATGTGTTAATATAGTTCCATTACCTCCCATCGCATGACGATTGCTAGATTAAAATGGTGGTAACAATACGTAATTATACCCCAAGCATGGTGAACTAACTATTATTTAAATGGAACTCAAGAGGGATCCTCCCGGTGAGCTCTTGTGGCACCTCTGGAGTTTGGACATTATGGGCTCAATATTCACTCAAATTGTTGGACAATAATCATTCACTCATTGGTTGACAACAAAGTTCCTACATGTCCCTTCAAATCATGTGCTATTATTAATCTATACATCGCAATCCATTTTCAAGAAAAACCAAAAAGTTGGGCTTCTTTATTGGATCTTGGAGACTTCCCTTTTGGTTCAAAGTGTATTTTTGGAGGGGATTTTAACACTACTTTGCATCAGTGGAAGAAAAAGGTTGGAACTTTAGTAAGAGATCAATTTCAAGAAACTATGGAAGACTTCATGCAAGGCCTAAACTTGTTGGATGTCAAATCAACCTCCAACAAGTTTACTTGGAATAACAAGAGATCTTTCCTGGGCCATATAGCTACCAAATTATACCGCTTTATAATTTTTTATTCCTTTTTACAAAAAATATCATGGTACCCTCACACACTCTCTCTTGGAATAGTTCCAACCACCACCCTATTGAACTGTAAATTTTAGTAGATGAGGAGTATGGCCCTATTATGTTTCACCATAATCCACTTTGGCATCGAAAAGAAGGTTTTAGTGACCTAGTAAAACAAGTTTGGAGAGTATGGGTCCCGAGCAGCTTGATTTCAATCTAGGAGAAGAAGATAAGGCACCCCAAGGAAACCTTAAAGCAATGGGTTGATGAGTAGAGGATGGATAGGAAATTTGCTATACAAGCACATCAAACAATAATGGAGTCTCTTAAATATGAAATAGAGGAAGGTCTTATTACATATCATATGTTAACTGAGGAAAAGGATGAATTTGGAGCCTTTCATAAGGCTTTCAATGAAAGAAGATAAAGAAAAATGCATATTAAAATCCAAGAGTTTATGGCTCCAAGCAAAAGATATCAATTCAAGGTTTCTTCATAATGATTCAAGGAAGGAACATGTTATGCAAAAATAACATCAAGGAATTAGTGATTAGCGATAATAAAGTTTTAGGGTTTCAACAAATCAAAAAGGAGGCAATCCACCACTATGTTGAGTTGTACAGTGCCACTGGTCTCGCGAGCCTTGAGGTAGAACAATATATGCTAGAACATGTCCCTAAAATTATTTTTCATGCGAACAAATTAATTCTCACAAAGGAAATTTCAGATGAAGAAATCCAAAAGGTGGTGTTCTCATTTAATTTGAATAAATTACATGGATCAAATGGGTTTTCTACTCACTTTTATCATCAATTGGGAGGTAATAAAATGTCATTTTTTGTAGAATGATTGACTACACATTTAGCATAATTTCATGGGTGGAGGAATCAATACTTCTTTCATATCATTGGTCCCAAAATGAAGTAAATCCATCTTATTTTTCTAGGTTTATACAAATCTTGATGTGTAATGTTTCTTGCAAATTCATTTCAAAGATTTTGGCCTCAAGCTTCAAATTTCTTCTCCCAAAATTAATCTCTGAAAAACAGGGTGGATTTGTGCATAAAAGACAAACATTTTATAATATTATCCTAGTCTGAGAAGCAATTCATTCTAGTCAATACAGAGGAGACTAATGCATGATCATAAAGCTTGATACGGCTAATGCCTTTGATAGGGTTAGATATTAATATTTATTCAAGGTTATGTTAAAAAATTTCCTTGATGATAGGCTTATACATTGGGTTTACCTCTACAATAAATCACCCTTGATATTGCCATAGTGAATGGAAGGTCAATGAAATTCTTTCGTTCTTCTCATGGCCTCCATCAAGGTTATCATTTATCCCCATTTTTATATATCATAATGGCTAACCCTATTAGAAGAAGGTTGGAGTTTGAAAGAAGTCGTGAGCATCTACCTAGTCTCAAGTTTGTTCATGGAATAAAGAATATCAATAATTCTCAATTTGTTGATGATGCCCTCCTTTTAGGAGGGAGTTCTACTATAATTGCACGAAGATTTAAATTGTTCCTTGCTAATTTTTAGGATGCCTCTAGAGCTCCAATAAACTCAATCAAATCATAGATTTAATTATGGAATGCCTACTCTAGCAAGCAAAGACAAATAGGAAGTATTATAGGCTTCCACCCTGTGGAATCTTGGAAACAATTTAAATATTTAGTGATTCCTATTTGCTTGAAATCAAATTCCTTACAAACATTGGATGGTGTCATCGCTTAATTTAAAATGAAATTTGATACCCAAGGATCTCACTAGCTCAACTTAGTTAGATACATTATTTTGATCCAAGTAATTCTCTCCGCTTTCCCTTTGTACAAATTCACTTCCCTCCTTGTCCCACAAAATCTTATCTCTATGATGGCTAAGGAAGTCCACAAGTTTCTTTGGGAAGGGGGGCATTATAGCACAAAAAAAACTTCATTTGATAAAATTGGCAACAATTAAGTATCCAAAAAACCATGGGGGACTTGGTATTGGGGACCTTATTCTTATGAGAAAAGTTAGTATGGAGGTTTATCACTCAGGAAGAAGATTGATGGAAGATAGTATTTAAGAAAAAATGTCTTCAGAAAAAATGAGTTTGATACTTAGAGTCAATTCAAGCCCCTTAAGGTGGTTCAACATTTTGGAAACTACGTGACTTCAACAGCCCCTCTGATAAGATCAAATGTTTTTGGAAACCTGGAAATGGAAGAGATATTAATTTATGCAAGGAAAAAATAATGGATAAGCAACCCTTGGAATGAAATTATGAGTTGTAACCTCTAAGGGAATTCTTTTGTGCTCATGGAAAATCAACATTTAGATTGGGACAATGAAGGAAATTGGATATGAGAGAACCTTGCCATACAAATATTTAAAGAGATTATAAAAATAGGAATTGAGCTCGAGGTTCAAAGTGAGAACATGTTATACAGGTATCCAATACAAATATTTAATGAGAAGGGAGTAGTTCTAATCAAGATTAAAAATGAAAATTAGTATTCTAGATAATATTTAAAATTTGAAAGTATTTAATAAAAAGAGAGTAGTTTTATTCAACTTGAAAAATGAAAATTAATATCGTAGATACTATTAAAATTTATAATATATTTCCCAAGTGAGGGTGTGAATTTAGCAAGTGTTAGAATGAATATGAAGTTGGAAGGGTTTAATGTCTGGTGGCAAGTTCCCCCAACTGGTAGCCTATATGGTCACCTCGCCACCAAGAGCCTTGATCCAAGTAGGGTAAGATTCTCATGGTTTTGTCATCAAGCATGTGAAGGGAGAAGGGCATACACTGACTTCATAGATTTCACACCAGTCATATTAGGGACGCAATCATGACCTTGAGAGGACAAGGACGCAGCTATAATTTCATGAAGAGGGAGGAAGTTGGTAGTGCAAGTAGGAGGAGGAAGTTGAAATCCCTTGCAACCCATAAATCATGGTGGCTAGTCCTCATGCCCAACAACACAAAGATAACAAGTCTAGCTTACAGGCAATATGTAGTACCACACATTCACTCTAGCAATCTATCATTGTGGTTATAGGATCTCTGTGATCATTCACACTTCTCCCCTACAAGGATCTCTTATCCTCAAGTTTGGTCTTTTGCTTCTTATTCATAACAATACATATCAATATTAGCAACATTTTATGCTCTCGTTGTTTTCTCTAGTATGGAACTTCAAGTTTTGTTTTTATGTTCCTCTTCTTGGCCCTATCTTTGTTGCAAGGTATTTCATGCCTACCTCTTTGAAACTCTGACCCACCTTCCTTGTTTTCAATTTGTGTAACCCATTAATCCCCTGTTACGCTTTGTTGAACTCCCGTCCCTCTCACTAGCATGATATCCCTCACTAAGCACTTTCTACCTGAGACAAACCTCCCCTACTTCCCTTTTTGCCATGGTTTGTTACAGACTCATTAATCCAACAACAAGAGGATATCAATCCAAGCTTGTTCCACCTCCTTCTCCTACCTCCACCTCCCCCTCTTTGCATGCCACTTGTGCCCGTACTTCAGCCAAGGATTCCATGGAACATTGTCAGCATATAATCCTAGAAGTTGTGCAAAGGGTTATTGTTGAGTTCGAAGGACAAGTCAAACATGCACATAGATTTGTTCTAGATCACCACGTGGAGAGAGAATTTAGAGAATAGATTCCTGATATTGATAATTCCACCAAAGCAAGGACTTATTCCTGCATGCAGATAATCAACCTAACTGGTGTGTAAAAACTCTCATGGGTAGAGTCTTTATGGATAGAGAAGACAACCGGCAGGAGGTCCTCATTTGCATGTTTGAACCCATTGAGGAGATGGACACTATTGATGGTAAACTCAATCAGTTGTTCAAGCATATTTTGGGCACTACTCTACCACCGTTGGACACTAATAGGGATCCTCCCTCTCCATATTAATCACAAAATCTTGTAGTATGACAACACTCTGTTGTAGCGGCTACAAAGACGCTCCAAAATTTTGCCTATGCTTTGATTTTGGAGACTTCCTTTTTGTTGACAGGAGCTTACCTTTGACCTTTGTCAAGTATTAATGTTTTGATTGAGACTTATCCCTTACATTTGTGCTTTCATTTGCTTGTTTTTTATACTTATCTAATCTTTCTAAGTCACAAGCTAACCTCCTGACTTGGCCTTAAAGCAGTTCTGGGCTTGCCTCCAGAAATTGCGCAATCCATGAGGGCAATCCAACCTTGATGATTAGAGTTATGCAACCCATATTGGCAATTTTTCCTTGAGCTCAGAAACTGCACAGTCACTAAAGGTAGCCCATCACTAAGCCCAGAAACTGCACAATCCATCACTGAGCTCAGATAATGTGCAGTGCATTGAGCCAGAAATTTTCCCAGTTCCCCAGAATTACACAATATTTCCCTACAATGTGCATGGAAAATTTCCCGAAAAACAAAAAAGAAGAAAAGAAAAAAAGTGAAAAAATAAATCCCTAGAAATTAGGGATTCATCATTAGTTTCCTGAAGGTGGCACTGTCCCTATTTTTAGAAATTTCTACCAAGTGTCACTTTTTTGTTGATTTTAGGCATGCACATCATAAACCCTAATTCGCTCAAATATATTAAATAGACGCCTCTAGAGCTCATTTATACATTTAATCTTGGAGCTCTAACATTCCTGAGGAGTTGTGATGCAGGTAAGTTCCCTCTACGGATAGAGACAACCCCTCTAGACCTAGAGTGGGTCTAGTCATAGCAAGACAAAGACAATAGCTAATCCCTTAAATAGTTATTGTTGAAGAGGCCTACCTTATACCAGTGTTCGATGAAGTCTTCATCACGTCGCTTCAGCTGTCGTTTTTTCTCCTTAATGAATGATTCACTTGAAACAACATATGAAAACGACCAAACACATAATAGAGCACAACAACAAACTATCTACTTATAGAGTCAAAGAACCATAGGCTATCAACATACATTTCATACATAATATAGGAAATAACCATTGATTGTATTAATATAAACAACAGTAAAGCTTACAACCACGCCTTGACGTCGAAAGCTTCCTTGAAGGGTCCGATTAGTATGTCTCCATAAGCATTCACTCTCAAAGGTCTCCTAGAAAGGCTGATGGCTCTCTCTCACCAAAAAGACCAAGTATGGAACTAAGGCAATCGCAACAAGGCTTCCTTCTTACAAAACCATTTTACACTATCGATCCACAACATGAAAGGCTATTCTCATACCTCACAAGCTATTGTTATGCTATCAACAATCGAAACTGTAAGCTATCAATCCAACAAGCCAAGAACTAGCTAACTAAGAACCAGCACTCCAAAAACTAGCTGATCATAGTCATGGAGGATGCTTTTATAAGAGGAGAAGCCTCCATAAATGAGGGGATAGGAAGCTTATCATCATGGGATGTTACTCAAAAGGTGGAACCACCATCTCAAATGAGGAAAGGCGAACTTCTTTGACCCAACGACTAGCTCAAGAACCACCCAAAAGCATTTTGTTTGAACTAATTCGCCATATTTGGGTCGTCGCAGGTCAAACACTGAGACTCAGAGACCGTCGTGGGTAAAACACTGAGACCCAAAGACGACGTCGTGATGCGTTAGTCCATTCTAGGCTATCGTTGTAGGCAAGACACTGATGACCTAAGATGATTTTGAAACATGGGTAAAAAGGGGTCAACTTCAGGATTAATGAGCTTAGGCAATCTTCTTGAGTAATATAGAAGATTTGGACACATATTTTGGTATATGACAAAGAGCAGATGTCACTCAGAGACCGACTTTATCCAGTATCAGGGGATGTGGGGTCGGTGACAAAATACTGTGTAACAGGAGCTGAAAGAACCTTAAGTACAGTTGTCATCACTTTTCCAGGTTAGTTTTGTTTTTGTTGTCTTTTGCCGCTTTTTCTGTCGCTTTTTGTCGTTTCGCTTCTATGAGTGTTTTTCGCTTTTTTCTCTTCATTATTTTTGGTGATTTAGCTTGTATTAGCTTGTAGAAGTGTTGTTTCAATTTTCCTTTGCCTTTCATAAGTGTCACATTCATTTTCTTGTTTTTGCACCAACGATTGTTGTTTTGGCGACTCTCCCCACACATTTGCTTTTCCTTATGTTTGTTAAATTTTTGCACTTGATCTACATTAATTCATTTGTATTTAGTCAGATATGCACTCAAACTCGCATCATCACTTAGATCTTCTTGTTTCCCACACTTTCACTAGGCATATCCACATTTTTCCTTGGCCAGTTTTCACAATACCCAGCTGGGCATTGTGTAATTCATAAGCACAAGTTGAGGCTTGGCCTATGGGACTGTGCAGTAAAGGTTGGCCCAATTACACATTGTGCAGTTCTAGGGCTCAGTCTACCTCTTGGCCACTGTGATGGTGCAGTCTCTCCCAGTCACTGCCCAGGCTGAACTATGCATTGTGCGGTCTCAAGCCTCAAGTTGTTGGGACTATGTAATTCACAGTTCCCACTACCAGTCTCCCTCACTTACCCAAGAAAATTGCACAGTTTTTCTCACTAGTGCACCAGTTTTCTTCCTGGTCTTGCTGTGAATATAGATTTATGAAAGGCTAATTGTTTACTTGCCATGAGTGTCTTTTATGTCCAACAGGTACTATAGTTATTGATCCCTTCTCCTCATCAGTCATTGTTACCATGGAACCTAAGGGAACTACTTCAAAGGATACCACTGAGAGAAGTATCAGGGAAGAAGTTGAGAAAACACCACTAAAATTGCCATTATACTCAGACACTCCATTGTATGTAGAAAGGACTCATATATTACATAGCAGAAAGTTAATGAATTTTTTTTAGTAAAGGACTTCGCAGGAGATCTAAAGGGTCTGTAGGTATACATTAATGTCCAGAGATCATGGCTACACAAGGCTGCATGAAGATATGTAGCCTTCCCATGTGCAGATGTCATCAGATGGATTATCTCACATATTGATGTGAATACCATGACTTTGATCAGTACCAATGGACAAAGACTTGCCACTTTTTTAGAAGAAAATTACCAATGTATGTATCATTTGCTTGATCCAGAAGCACACATGGATTCACTCTTCTATGCCACCAATATCTATGTGATTAAGAGAGATGTTTTTACGATCTGGGTGAAGGAGCCATCAAATTTTCAACAGACACCCACCAACACATACAAGACAAGGTCCCTCAAGAGGGCCTATCAGTTTTTGATCATCTTAGCTTGCAAAATCCACGATCAGTAGAACACAAAGACCTTTCTGGAAGGGTGGGAATTCCTTCTGAACCAGATTGTGAACAATGGGAAGCCACTCGATTGGTCATATGTTTGCTCAACAGTTAAGGATCCATGTAGGTAATGCCCTAAATCCTTGCAAGGGCGGGCAAGTGAGATTCTATATGTCTACATATTTTCTGGATGTAATCTATGCACACAACACATTCCCTGGTATGAATTGGGCTTGGCCAATTCGAGAACTTTTCATGCACATCTATTGCAAGCTACTCTTGAATTTCAACCATCGAAGGGTTATGGAGAAGCTAATTTTCCCCTTCCTCATTCCGCTATATAGGATGATCTTTGAGGAAGAACCACCATGCATGTGGCCTGCAACAATGGAGGCAATATCAGAGATCACATATTGGTTTGCCTCGTCGGATGGAACATTCCTTAGAATGTTCGACGAAGAGAAGTCATTGCATGTTTTCCCAAGTTATACCACCAACAAGCTCGTCATGCAAGAAGTGTCGTATCATCTTTCCACAGGGTTATCAGTTTCTTTGCACAAGAAGAAGAAAGAACATTGGCCAAATCTTCCTATGAAAATTGGACTGTACAAGATAAAGATCCTGAAAGTCATGAATACCGAAGGAAAGGTGATAGAGAAGTTTACATACGGTACTCGAGACTTTAATCCATACAATCACTGTGGTATTTACAAGAACCACTATGCAAGAATTCACTTTCAACGGCTTAGCGAGATATTTCATTAGCACGAGGAGGATCCATGGAAGAAATTCTATAATGCCTCAAAGACCCCTAATCCAGTCAGTTTTGTAGGAACTCCATAGATCACTCCACAGAAGGAAGCAACTTCAGAAGCAGTTCCAGTAGAAGGGAGCAACCTCGTGTAGGATAAAGGAAAGAGAAAGGTTGCTCATAGTCTAGGGGGAGAAAGAAGCTACAATATGAGATTGTATCCAATTGTTATGAAAGTGGATTTAGAAATTGAGGCAGTGAGGAAAAAAAGGATGCAGAGAGAAGAACAAAGGAAGAGGGAAGAGTAGTAGAGGAGATTGGATGAAGAAAAGTAGAAGCAAGAACAAGAAGAGAAGCAAAATCAGGAAGAAGAAGAAAGGTAATTCACAATAGCAGAAGAAGAATCATGGAAACAAGATGAAGAGAAAGAAAAGAACTGATGACAAGCAGAGGAGGAGGGTGGACGGATGCAGGATCAGGATCTTGCTCAGCAAATTAAACAAAAGATAGAGATCGATGATACAGAGGCAGAACTGGAGCCGCAGAATAAGGATGTTGACCTGATTCCTAGAACACAACAGGTCACTATTTAGTCTCTGCCATTTCTGGCAGCAAAGTCAGCTCCAAGTGAGGAAGAGGAATTCATTCCTCTTGACAATGATCCGGTTATGGACGTGTACAATATGTCATTCGATGAACTCGAGAAGAATATTGTACAAGCACATAAGAAGCATTTTCCAGATGATATCGCATCTCCTTCTTTAATGAGAGAATGGGTAATTGTGGTCGAGACCAAAAGAGATCTTGAAGCCATTGCCTCGGCCAACTTGGCCTTCATAGGTGCAGCAAAGTCGAACACTCGGTGTGTCATGGATGAGAATAAGAAATTGGCAAGGAACTTGTAGGCTGTTAGGGAATAGGTTGAACATCTCTGTGCAGCAGCTCAAATTGCAGCTTTCACATAGGTCTTTTTAGAGGAAATGAAGGCAGTGATACTTTATGAAGTATCGTCACTGAGAGATACCATGTAGGATCTCTATGGGGAGCTCTTTACCATGCATAAGGTAGTTGTCTGCATGCTTGGCTTGTAGCAGCAGTGTAAAGACTTCGTCAAAACTCTTAGAAATTTGTAAGTTGCAATTGTTGCGGTGTATGAATGGAAAATGTGATATAAAAGGGCACCGCTTGACTTGGGTAAGAAGATGAAGCCACAGGAAGATCTAGAGAAGGCAAGAGTGGGATGTTGATCCAGAACAACAAACAACTCTCCTCATTCATTGGAAACATTCAAGCCTCGTATGCACGGATATACAACAGTCTGGATTCCTTGGTGAAGACCCACAAGATCCCAATAGTTGGCGCACTCACTAAAGCCAAACGAAGGAACTAGGTGATGCAAGTAGATATTGGTGGCCACCTTCCATTTCCACTTGGACCCCCACCATTGTTTTCTTCAGTTTTTCAGCTTCCTTAATTGTAGCACACTTTACTACTTTTAGCAGTTTTTCGTGTCCTGAACTTCCAAAGCCGTTTTGAGGCCCTAAATGACGTTTTTTGGGAAACCTAGGAGCAACGTGGGTCTATGGACCAATTTTTCTCTTCCCAAAGTTATAGTCCTCAGATAGATCTTTCTAACGATCTATTGTGCGCATCAAACGGAGATCATATGCCAAAGTTACGACCCCGATAAGTTGATGTACCAATTTACCCAAACGAGGCCCACAGTTTGGCGTTTTGTATCCTAGGGTTAGGTTTTTGGATGTTTAGGGTTTTCCATTGTTTCTCAACAATAAATGGACCTTCAAGCCTCATTGTAACATAGTTCAGAGGCATGTAGCCGCCACATCTCTTCTCAGAGATAAGCTACCATCGCCCTAGCTAGTTCATTTCCATTTCTGTTTGTAAGCATATTTCAGTATTTTACAATAATTAAATGAAGTATTATTTCCACTACATCTCTGTATTTATGGTTATTTATGTACTTTATTGCATTCATTTTTAAATCTAGATTAGTGGTATCAGAGCGGTCTTCTCTTTCTCTGTCATTGTTTGCATGTCCCCAACGAGGTTAGGATATAAGGAGTTAGGGCTTGAACTAATTGAACCTTTGCAAGACCAGCCTCGTAAATCCCGACGGCCTCCCATGGCAGATGAAAATAAGGGCGAGGGGGCAAGAGATCCTATCAAAATCTTGCTCAAAGAGGCCCTCAAGCGACAAAGGAACGTGATGATGGACAACTTTTCCGATATCCTTCAGCAGCTACCCAAGGGCGATGCATCGGCTTCCAATAGCTACTCTGGAAATGCCACACCCTTTAAGGTACAAGTTAACTTTGAAATCCCCATATTCGAGGGTCAAATAAACACAGATACCATAGATAAATGGTTAAATCTGCTGGAAGGGTATTTTTCTATTCATGATTTTTCCAGTCTGGAAAAGATTATTTTCTCTCTTCTCAAAGCAGCATCCCACATCAAGGACTAGTAGGAAACCTACTGCGAGCAAAAGAATGAAAGTATAGGCCCACTATTTTCAGTCGCACCCACTTGGAATTCCTTCCGGGATGCCATCAAGGAGAAGTACTACCCTGTCAAAAGCTATGACGACAAATACATAAAGTGGACGACGTTGCGGTATGGAAGGGACCAAGATGTGCCGGAGTTCACAAACATTTTTCATACCCTTGGCACACAGTCGGGTATCAAGGATTCTGAGTTGCATTTGGTACTCAAATACCGTGGCTGCCTACATAGGTACATCCAGGACGAGATGGAGTTCCTGAACATCTCCTCGCTCAGTGCGGCATACCGATATGATATCAAGATCGAGTAGAAGTTTAAACAGAATAAGAGAAACTTTGGATCTGGGAATCTGAAGACCAAAGGACAAAGCCCAAGCGGGGTGACCCAAGACAACTCGTCAAAGCTGCAAGAAATGAACAACACAACGAAGTCAAAGAAGGACAGAGGAAAGTGGTGTGAGTTCCACAAGAGCCCCACTCACAACACATGTAAGTATCAAACCAAGCAGTCGCTGGTGGCCAAGTTGAATGCTTCAGAATCAGATGCATGTTCCAACCCTGAGTTAGAACCCCACAAGGGGAATGGCAAAGGGAAGCAAATCATTGACGTGAAACCCAGTCCCACTGTGCCACTGCCAAGAACTAGAAGAATGAGCCCAAAGATCTAGAGGAGGGGGAGCATCTTTTCCACTCACGAATGTGGGCGAAGGGTTCGTTGCTACAATTTATTGTCGATAGTGGCAGCCAAAAGAACCTCATTTCAGCAGAGGTCGTGAAACGGTTGGGCCTACCGACTACACCACACCTGCAACTGTACAGTATCAAGTGGCTTCACCAAGGACGAGATCTCCGAGTCCGCCAGCAGTGTTGCCTTCCCTATAGCATCAAACCCTTTACAAATGAGGTATTGTGTGATGTTTCACCTCTTGATGTTTGTGATGTGCTATTAGGCCAACCATACTTATGGAGGTGACATGTTGTGTATGAGTCAAGGCCTCGCGCTGTTATTATTACTTTGGTTAATTCATTATACAGGATACCGGAGATAGCCCCACCTACCACCACCTCTTTGATCATTGCAAAGAAATGCAGCAAGCTCATCTCCTAGACCTGGAAATTCATTTTCTGTCTAGTTCACTCCCAAAGAAAGGGGAATATCATCACCACATCCATGACCCCTGCTAAGGGCTCCTCCACGCAGTAGTAGCAGCAGAGGGATACGGTCATATTCTCCTCACCCACAAGGGTACTATTGCGTTGTCAGGTCAAGCATTTGGTCGATCTGACTTCCAGAGCACCTCTACCCAATGAGCTGATCTATCTCCACTCCATTCTAGAAAATTCCAAGTACAAGCAGTGACATGATCAACATTGGGTGTTGCACAAGTTTCAAGTGGGCGACAAAGTCTGGTTGCATCTACAGAAAGAACGCCTTACAAGAGCCCATCAGAAGCTCAGACCACTCCGATATGGTCCTTACACTAGTACCAAGGCTGTGGGAAACAATTCTTTGGAGCATAGCATTCCCCCATTCCTTGGCCTGCACCTAGTGTTCAATGTGGACCACCTTCGGCCATACTTTCCACCATTACTAGACACATCCGACATTGCAGAACAGCTGACACCCACAGAGTTATATTCAGATTGCATGGAACAAGCTGCAACTGATCAGATCATGGACACACAGATCAATCACACTTACCAGCAAAAGATCCAAATGTATCAAGTTGTCAAAGCAGGCCAACTCCTTCACCAGGGCAAGTGGTTCACCAGGGACAAAGTTCAACAGAAGTTTCCTCATCTCATGGGGAACTCAACGGAATGGGTACCATTGCTTCCTAAGGGGGAAGGAATGATCCAGGTGGATACTAGTGGCCACCCTCCAATTCCACTTTGACCCCCACCATTGTTTCTTTCAGTTTTTCAGCTTCCTTAATTGTAGCACAGTTTACTACTTTTAGCAGTTTTTCAGGTCCTGAACTTCTGGAGCCATTGTGAGGACCTAAATGATGTTTTTGGGGAAAACTGGGAGCAACATGGGTCCATGGACTGATGTTTCTCTTCCCAAATTTATAGCCCTCGGATAGATCTTTTTAACGAGCTATTGTGCACATCAAAAGAAGATCGTATGCCAAAGTTACGACCTTGGGAAGTTGATGTACCAATTTACCCAAACAGAGCCCACAGTTTCGCGTTTCATCTCCTGGGGTTAGGTTTTTGGATGTTTAGGGTTTTCCATTGTTTCTCAACAATAAATAGGCCTTCTAGCCTCATTGTAACACAGTTCAAAGGCATGTAGATGCCACATCTCTTCTCAGATATAAGCTACCATCGCCCTAGCTAGTTTATTTCCATTTTTGTTTGTAAGCATATTTTAGTATTTTACAGTAATGAAATGAAGTATTATTTCCGTTGCATCTCTATATTTATGGTTATTTTTGTACTTTATTGCGTTCCTATTTAAATCCAGATCACCAGGTCAGAAAGGAGGTAGAGGAATACTTGGAGCAACTGAGACATATTTCCACCAAGGAGGACTTGGAGGTGAATAGACAGAACATGCACAACTACATTGGTGGTCTTGTCCAAGTGCAGACAATGTTGATCATGCTTCGAAGGGAAGTAGAAACTGGTTCGAAAACATTATACCCAGATGCCATGGAGACTAGATTCTCCTTCCAGCCAGACACCACCACGTAGTTTAGGGATATATTCGCATAGTACCGAACTTGGCACGAATACGTGACCGAGAAGCATCAAGTGGAAGTTACTGAGCTATAGTTTCCCGAAAATCAAGCATCACAATGTTTTGTCTTGTTAGGTTGCCAAGTTGTCTCTACCTTATTTTTTCTTATATGGGTATGAGTGTCAAATGTAATATTATTTCTAATTAATTGTAAAGTGGAATTCCAAGTGTCAGTATTGGAATGTGAAGACTCATGATGTAGTGTAATGAGTTGTTTTGTAAAGAAGTTAAAGAGTCGTGAGGGTAGTCCAAAGGTCACAAAGGGGAGTTGAGGACTCACCCCCCTCTTTTTATAAATAGAACATCATAACTCATGTAAAGGCCTTTTGGGAGCCAAACTTTTGGCTAGGCTTAGGCTTAGAAAGAGCTTGGGAGTTTTGTGAGAGCCTTGGCGTCTCCGTAATACACAGGGAGTATACATCTTTGGAGGATCAGGTGTTGTTGACTTCACGTTCCACTATTGGGGCTAGTGGTTTGTCAATGGTGTATGTATGATTGGAACTTTCACTTTTAATAAAAGCTTAGAGTCGGCATGCTTTCATGTATATGTTCTGAATATAGTAGCATTGTTCTTGTTGTATTTACAATGTATGTTATTTAACTACGCTTATTCTTATGAGCTATTTCGTTTACATTTGTATGAATCTTATTGAATGTGTTTTCTTGTATTAATTTGTCATTGTTAACTTGTGGACTATTCCGCATATTATATTGTATGTCATTATGCTTGTGGGTTCCTTTCAAGTTGCGTACTATTATAGGCTTATATGGGGCTCACTTCCTTTTTCCCTTCATGTGTTTGAACCACCATGCATCTCACTTGACTTTCCGTAGGGTCACACACTTATTCTCACCAAAGATACCGTGCATCACTCTATGCATTTTTGCAACCAAGGCATATCATTAACACCCCACTATTGGGACTCCTACTCCAAATGGTGTGAGGTCTAGTTGGGACTTCATATCGAGGAGATCCCCTGAATGTTGATGGGTCTACCACTGTCAACACACTTGAAACTCAGTTTTTGTACTACATTTTGTCCAAATGTGTGTTCTTTCCTACTAGTCTATGTAATTATGTCCATGTAAATCTATTTCTATGTTTTTGGTTTAAGCTTTGAGACCAACATATTAGAAACAATGAGGGTAATCTAAAAATTCTTTGTTTATGTTACTGTATAGTTTCCCCATCAACAAGCCAGTAAATACCATCTATGATGTAATTTTGTGTTTTTTGAAGTAATATAACTCCTTTGATCTTACCAAACAAAAATTAAAAAAATTTAAATTTTAGTTAAAGGTGAAATTCATTTGTAATTAGAATGGCCATGCATGTAAGTTGGGAAGTAAGGATTGTTTTGTTGTGAGTTTTTAATCTTTTCAATAAATTAATTAAAATTTCCATTTTAATGATTATTAAAAAAATTGTGGATAAAGGAAATATTGACTTTATTTTAGTCAATAATAATAAAGGTGTGATTTTGGTTTCTACATATTAGTTTTCTTGATTATTTTTCTAATTAATTTTAAGTTTTCTTAAACTTTCTTATTATATTAGGTTTATTTTGTGGAAATGGTAGGTTTGGGTATGAATTCACATTGATAGTTTGCTTAGGGTTCATTAACAAATGAAGTGGGATGTTTTGATTGCAAATTTTGACATTCTCTAGCACAATCTAAAACACTAGCTTGAATAGGAGCTACAATAATTCTAAGCTCTCTTCGTTCCTTTAAGTCCTTTGTAGGTGCTTGTTGGAGGGAGCATTTTTAGTCTATACATATGAATACATGCATGACCAAGGAAAGGCAGAGATGTTGACCACAAATATTCTAAGATTACCAGATGAGGCATATCATGAGCATGTAAGAACCCTAACAAAGTTAATCCCTCTGTTAAGCTTATCAACTCTGAAGTAGAGGATAGAAAGGTAGTAATGAAGTACGATTGTAGCTTTTCATATAACAACAAGTTGTAATTGGGAAAATAAAACAAAAAGTTCAAGAGAGATGAACCACCATTCCTTCACAAAACATTGATGTGAAGCTCAAGATTTGGATACCTATTATTGGCTTCTCCCATAGCTAAGATACCAAGCACTTCAGGTAAATTGATATTTATTGGCAAACAAAATTTTTTAACATAGTGGGAAAACCTATCATAACTCAGTTGTCAAACCAACAATGGGGACAACCATCACTGGCTGCAATCTGCAAATGTAGGTTGACTCATCATTGTTATTTAAGGAAAACCATGCCACTTGTAATTACCCATCGATGGTCCATGAGGGAGTGGGATTTGAATCCTACCAGATGCCTCTGGGTCTTATGTCATTAACCTATTTTGTTATGTTCGAGGAAGATGAGCTCTTAGCCAATCAGAAGCAGTTTTAGGGCATACTCTAGGCTCAACAAAATCTACAATACTTAGGTCATTGTAAAAATATATATCTTTAAAATTTCTAAACAAAAAAATATGAAACTTTTATCAATATGCTCTAAAATATGAAAATAATTACACCATAAGGCATTCCTTTGGGAAGAACTCCCCTCCCATGCCATTGTGTGTCATTTTTCATTGTCGATTTTTTGTGTCAAATGATTGGAATATCTTCCATTGTTGGATATCATAGGTGGTGGAGAATGTTGCGCTCAACCTCCCGCAACTGCCTCCGGCGAAATGACTACCCATGCAGACCTCATTTAACTTTGCTTTTTCTTGGCTACCCATAATTTCCACCGCATTAACATAGGCTTGGCTACCTGTAATTTCCACTACATTAACCTAGGGCATATATTGTTTTGCATTCAGGTAGATGAAAAATATTGTTTCTTTTTTTTGTTACAGAGCATGGCTTATGTTCCTTTTTGTTTTTATGTTTCAAGTTTTCGATAATTTTACCTCTACCTTATTGTTCACTCTGTTAATTGTATTATTGAGGGACATATTAGGTTTAAACTTGAATATTCGACATTTATTAAAAAGTGTACAAGTATTTTCATAATTTTATCAAAATTAATTCCACTAACTACAGTGTTCTTGGGGTTTTTACAAGTTGTCCAAAAATCTTTACAATACACCCTTCTATTCACGATTTTTATAGGTTAACTTACCTCCAACTCAAATTTGACGGATAATTTAACTATATATTTAGATGTCATTATCAATAGGCCTTGCTTGCCTGACAAATTCTGATATGAGGGTTTTTCTAACTAGATTCATTTAAGAGTTTCGAATATGAGGGTTTATCAAATAACAAGGTTTGAGTTGATTCAACATCAAAACTTGTCACAACCCAAGAAAGTATGGTCAAGTATCAAGTGTTGTTTTTGTTTCATTATAACGCTCCTTTGTTATTATTTTTAGTGTTCAAACCCTTTAGATTGTTCCTTTCTCCTTCCAATAAATGTCTTCATCTAAGAGTTTTAAAGGGTATAAACCCCTTCTCTTGTCCATTGTTGTTATGGTGTTAATTTGTTTCAAAATCCATACATATCAGCTACGAAGGATTTACATTTGTAAAACTCATTTTCCCTAATATATGTGTGGGATTCTAAATGATGTTTTGAATCCCTTTAATTTTTAATAAGGATTTTTTCCTTATATAGATTTAAGGTTTCTCTAAAAGAAAACATCACAAGCTATAAATACATCAGGGTGAACTTATTATCTACTATTATCGTGAACATGAAAAGACTCCAAAAGTGTTAGACTATAATCTATATATGATTCCTCTATTTCAAACTTCATATTTGAGTGATTTCTCAAATCCCTAACTTCCTTATGGTTTCTGTAGCTCAATTTGGGCTATAGCGACTTGAGACCTTAAAGGTAAAATATCACAGTGGATTCTCTTGAATTTGAGGAGATATTATTAAATTCTAGATATGTTTTTCTCAGGGTAAAGAGTCTAGTCATATTCTCTTTATTTATTTTATTTTATTTTTTTAGAATTTACAATTTAGAACGAATATTTTGTTTTCTAATTTATCTTACCTTCAATGGATCTTGATAACCATGACTAGGGAAATTCTTCATTGTAAGTCACAGTTGAGACTCAAGACTAAAATTTCTTGGTTTTCTATTTAAGTATTAAAATGAATGTGTTAACAGGAATTACTCCTTGCTTTCTTACAGATTGAGTTCTCAAACCTCACCACAAGTTTATTCGAAATTACCTCATTACAATATATATTAATTACCTTTACAAGTATAAATTCCATTTTAACTCCTCTCATTCACAGGAGAAATTTTGCTTGTTGGTTGATAACCTTGTTGCAAGAACTTAGGTCACAATGAGCTTATATCACCACACACTATGAAATATTGGTATTGTAACATACCTCGTAATTTAGATAGGAAACTATCCGATAGATTGAGGTTCACTATGACTCTGTTCCGGCATATCCATTGCTTAAGCTCTATTGATATTTATTAATTATAGTGGTGTTCCTTAATTCATTATAGTGACTTATGCCTTCACTTACCATTGTGCAATTTTTGAAAAGAAAGAAGTTTATATTGAATAATATGACTGCATGTAGCTCCTGTAGCATTTAATGATAATGTATGCAACATTGACATAGTGTATAATCCATGTGGGTGCTATAAACAAACAAAGTGTCATTTCACCAAGACATTGGGTATTGGCACATACTATTTCACTTTTATGTCTTTTATCTTGGAAACTCTTATATCACTAATAGATAGTGGATAAGGTTACAATGATGTACGAATTAAAAATACGTAGTCACATGTGGCTATTGATCTTACATATAAGCATTTATTTTATGAGAAATTGTATTTCCTTCCTTGTAGGATTCCCATTGATCTGGAACACTTGTTTTACACTTGTTTTTGCAATGAAATGGTATGAACATACATTATAATTATTGATTGTCTGCTATAATTAACTAGACTGATTCATTAGATATGTTAGCTCACTAATTTTTGTTGCTATACCAAGCCTTTATAAGTGAATTAATATTATGATATTACTAACGATGTGTGGAAAACATGATAAAGACTAAAACCCGCCCACGAAGATTTGATGTCTGAAAATATATTTTGTTTCTTCAAACTCAATGAAGATAGATTGTTGGTGTAGATTGCATAATGAAATTTTGCTTTTATTTGGAGTAGATATTGTCTCAGATAACATAATATTGTTCATATGTTATGCCACTAGTGTTCATCCCAATGACTTTCACGATTTTTGTTCAAAAGAGGATTATCCAGATGACTTTAAAAGGTCATTAAGTATAGTTGTAAGAAGAGTTTTTCCAATCTATCTAGAAAGTGGTGGTTATATTGGTTTTATTATCTCATGCATACTTCTCATAAGAAGTATGACACTTACTTAAGGTAGTTACACTACTCGTACTTAATATATCCATCTGGAATAATGACTTAAATGTAATAAATTTATGCGAGAACCATTTTCACCATCACAATTGTACAAGGCTTTGCCACATGCAAACATAACTCATTTTAGCTTGAGACTAAACACTTCTTAGACTACTACAGTGAGCCATGATTCCATGAGAAGGGGGACCCTCAAACTGATAAAACTACCAATAGACTGAGGAGTGAGTTGGGAATGTCCATTGTTTTACATAGATTATAGAGTGACCTACATTTTTAATGTTGTTCATGCATTGTGAGGCACAAAACTTTGGTAACATTCTCTACTTTTTGTATTTATCATAGAAAGAAATCATGAAAATGTATATATGTTTATTGTTTACGCATATAATTATCTCTTGATACATCTAGATTTCATGCTTTTGAGTTTATCATCAAAAATAAACTCCTTTAATATATATTTGGACATTTGAGCCAGCGAAGAGAAGATTAACTAACCCTTAACTTGATAGCATTCCTTACTTCAATAAAAGCTATGCTAAATCAGATATATAAATCTCCTAGTTAATCTACATCACAACATCATCTAAGAGAAAATTTATTAACTCTTGATTTTGTACTTTGTGTTGGAATTTGTTAAATCTGTCTTAAGGGTTATGTTACAATTTGGTTGGCTACTTTGTCTAGACAAAGTATTAGTGACCATATATGTTCAATCTTGTAAGGCAACCATCAAGTAAGTAGTCCCTCTTATCCCCTAAGAGGAGTAAGGATGTAAACAATCTTTCAGGAATAAGTCTTGAGGTTATGTATTTAATTCTGACTATATATGGTGTGTGATGGTATGACAACGAGTGGGGTTATATGTGAGAATTAAATCACCTGCATATTTCAGGTATGTTAAATGGATTTTTCATAATTTTCAACAATATTATTGCAATGCTTATGATAGTAATTTAGTCTCATTAATTCTTTGTTTTGCAGTTCACTAGTGGTAGATCTGATTGTACATATGTTCACTACTCAATACGTTATAATAGCTTTTCCTAGTCCATGTCTTCAAATATGAAAAGGAACCCATTAAAGTTGTGCTTTTGAAGGGGATACAAAATTTTCACACACTGAAAAAGGTGCATAAAGAAAGCATTCACGCTCATCAAAATGAAATTCACAAGGTAAGCCATCCTGGATTAGAAATGAAATTTCTAAAAGAAAAGTTGTAGCATTTGAATTTTGTTATTACAAAAGTGGCATGTAAAGAAATTATCCCTTCACATCCAATTTTTGTTCACAAGAAAATTCAGTAGCATGTGGACATAATTTTTCCTAAAGTGACGCATGAGGAAATCATTCCTACATGCTCCACTAAGGTTTAGAAGGAAAATTACTAGCTCCTGGACATAAGGTTTCCTCCTAAACATGATAAATGTAAGGAGAAGATAACTCTTTAATAGTTGAAGATGCATATGTCAAACATTCATGCAGAACTTGATAATATAGAGGGAAAGAAACAAGTTGAAGATTATACATCAAGTATGCCAAATGGCTAGAGTGCAACTCAATATGAATTTAAAGAAGCTAGTGTTTTTTATGAACATGAGAGAAGAGGGGAGGTATCTCATAATTTTGTAGCATTAAAGGATCCATTGTCGAGCATTCATATGCTTAGCGATTTGGATGAAAAGAAACATATGAAACATAACCCATCAAATATGGAAGAGGTGTGGTGGAGACCTAGAACTAAATATGCATAATCTAATTTTTCTAGTCAACATGAGCCAAATAGGGGAAAATTCATCAGTTATGCACAGTTGAAGGAGCCATTTCCAATTGTTTGTATCAAATCCAAGCATACAGAAGAAAGGAGACATGGTCAAGAAAATTCACCAACCTTATAATATGCCTTGAAAAGGCATAATGTTGAATGTGTAGAATCTAGTTTCCCTGACAAACATGAGAAGTGCAATGAAAAATCATGGAATTTGGTAAATGACAAGAATCTTATCTCAAGATCCATTCATTTAGATATGAACCATATGCAAGAAGAAAATAGGGCCAACAAGGACTGATCAGGAAGAGTTGATTCTTTAGAAGCAGATGATACTCAGAAGGCTAAAGAATACCAAGTAGCAGAATTATAAATAGAAAAGGACTCTTCAGACAATAGGTCAGTGGAGGATTTTGGAATCCAGATGAGCCACATTAGCTCATTGATTCAAGAAAGCACTCAAAAAGAGACAGACAATATTGATATAGAAACAATATATTCGACATAAACAAGAGAAAGCTGGAATTATAGCCCAAGAGAGATCTATGGGAAGAAAAAATTTCTAGCTGTAAGGTGGACTCAGAGTTCCATGAGTAGTATCATAGTAATTCAACATTGGGAATGTAATAGAAGGAATTCATTTCCTAGAAGGGTGAAATCTGCCAAAACTAGTCATAAAAACCAAGTGCATCCTTCATATAGCAAAAAAATAAGCTTGTAGATTTCCTCATATAAAGTTCATGTCTACATTTGAGGCCTTTACTTGGATGAATCGATGAACAATAATCTACATGTAAATGAATGTTTTGTTTAAAAAAAACACCACAGTTAGCAAAGTAGATAACTACAAGTTGAAAATTGATGTCATGTTTCTTTACCACTTGGATCTCCTTATTTTTTATTTGTAAAGGTCACCATTCCCTTGTTTGTTGTCTTTAAATTATCTCTTAGCAATAGGTAAAAGTGTTCCTCATTACAAAAGCATCCATCATTCATAATAAAGCAAATGAAGCATTGTAATAAATCTATCACAATGTAAATGAATACACTTGATGTGTAAGAGGGTTTCGACATCATCACACTAGTAAGGCATAACATAGTCAATGGAGGTTAAGGATCATCACACTCAGAGTTTAAGTTACAAATAAATATAAGGGCATTAATGTTATGATATCGCCAATGACATGTGGCAGACATGATAAAGACTAAAGCCTGCCCACAAAGATTTGATGTCTGAAAATATATTTTGTTTCTTCAGACCCAGTGAAGATAGATTGTTGGTATAGATTGCATAATGAAATTTTGCTTATATTTGGAGTAGATAATGTCTCAAATAAAACATTCTTGTTCATATGCTATGCCACTAGTGTTCATCCCAATTGTTATAGCCTATTTTGTCTCATCTGATCAATCAACATCCGAACTAGATCAATCAACATCTTATTCCCCCTTTACATCATCATTGCACAAAGCCCTATGCATGAGTCTCTCATTCCACAGAGTTTCTGCACTAAACTGCATCATTTGAGCCAATTTTAGGACCAACGCTCCCTAACCTATTGTTGGACTGCATTCACCTACAGGTTTCTCCACTATGGCCTGCGTTGATCACCTACAGGTTGCTCCCCTTTTCACCTACGTTGGTTCTAGAATTTCATGAAAAAGCGACAGAAACCTAATGCCTCCATTTCCAGAAGTTCTCAGGATCTGTTGTAACCATTTACCTCAGATAAAACTTTTGAATACTATCATATCCTACCTTGGAGTTTCCATCCCTTATCCTTAGAACTCATCCTCCCATCAAGAGTGGATCTCAATCCCAAAATTGGTAAAATAATAAGAACTCCCAACTTACCTCACTCTTCTATATATTTACAGCCTTCCATATGCAAGGGGTTGGATTTTGGAGAGTGATTCTACCCTTACGTTTTTCTTGTGAGAGTTATCTTTTCATGCATTTAGGGTGATTGGAGGTGCACTTTGTGACAAAGGAAGGACAAGTCAACAACTTGTAGGAGTTATTCTACAAGATCAACACCTATTTATGGTTGTAACTCACTCCATTTATATCAATACAAAGAGTTATTTGTTTTCCTATATGTGATGTCGTTATTTCATATATTTCAATACCATGTTGATCTGTTGAATAAAGTAGATAGATGATGCTACATAGATCTCGTAGTTTCTTGTCTTGTGTTGTCTGGTTGTGCAAGTTCTAATTTTAGCAGTTGGAGTTAGGATTGGAGCATTCAATCCAAAGAAGGAGTGAAACATATGACAAATTCCAAGTAGGTTTCATCCCTTCATCTACTTACTTTAAGGAAAACATTGGGTCCTTTTTCTTTCTGTTGTTCTAGGTCAGTCCACCAAACCTAGGGGAGATATTTATGTATGTAGTCATAAATCTTGCATAACAAATTGGCAACCATACTAGGGAATGGTGTATTCCCTTGGTGGTTTCTTTTTCCATTGTGTTTTCTTTACCTCTTTCATATACCTTTGCTTCTTTAACCAACCAAGAACAGTCCTAGGAAGTGATTTCATTGAGTCTTGTTTGCAATTTTTGTGTCAGAATCCTCTGATCCTAGACCAACGCACCCTCTGGTCTACTAATATAATGTTGCAACCCACATGGGCCCTCTCTGTACCTATATTGCAAATAACTAGTGCCTCTTCTGCACCTGCATTGTTCCCTATTTTTGCACAAAATTTGCCTTGTTTTCTCAGTGTTACTTTGATCAGCCTACTTCCAACTGACCTTCCCTGAGTATTTAGTGTCTTATGGTCTCTCTAAAGGCTCCATTTGGTTTGCATTGGTGTGTGGTTTCCTTTGGTAAGCATTGGTTTTGATTTTTATTTGTTCTTATCATTAGGTCGCTTACAAACTTGTTTCGTTTGATCATTGATCACTTGGATGAATTGTTGTTTTAGTCCTCATTTTGAAAAGTGCATTTGAATCAGTGATTAGACTTTACATCTTAGTTTTCCTCATTTTCGAAAATTAAGTGTGGTGAAAAGAAAAAATCTTGCATTGACATTTCGGCCTTTTTACATCTACATTGATTTAGGAACAGTTGCATGAAAAGGGAATTGCATTGTGCATCTTGTTTGTTGCATTTTCTATGTTGCATATTGTTTGTCTCTTCCCTTCCTTAGCTAGATTTTCATTGAAGAGAACGATTCCATTTCCTCATGCTAGATTTGTATTTTAGGGAATTCAGGTGAATTTGTGATGAGTCATAAAACTAAAACTTAATTCAAGATTAACTTAAAATTTACTAAATCAATGTATGGATAATTTTTAACATTAACGCAAACACATAGAGGTCTAGGCTATAGACGTGCTTCGGTGTCGTTAAACTTAGGAGCTATCCTTGATTTCCAACTTTGCATCCCAGGGGTGAAATCTCGTCCCACGTACATGAGTGTATAGGATCATTCTCCATGTACCTTTGGGTATATTGGTGGCGCTCCACGCACGTAAAGTATATGGGAACGTTCTCATCGAATGGCTACACATTAGACAACACTACTATGGACTACACTCCCATGTACGATCGAGTATATTTTGGGAGTCCCCACTAGGTTACTATCCATCCATAGGTAACTGAGTTTGTCGCCTTGTATACCATGATACACCGAACATAGCATTCAAGGAGATTGGTTTCCATATGTTAAGTCCTTGGCTCGCTAAGGTGTATATTGCAGTTCACGGTTACTTGGTAATCCTTTATTCCTATATTACCCTCCTTTTGACTTATTTCTTTTTGTGTTAATAAAATTTACTATCCAACGTGGAACAACAAGATCCCTCACTTTTTCGTTCACATAGAATGCAAAATAAGCCTACTCTTCCACCAAAGTCTACTCCTGACCATCATTATAAGCATAAAAGAATGCAAAATACTGAATCAGGAAACTCGGGAACTACTTCTGGTCCTCCTCCTGAATCTAATCAACCAAAATCATTTGTCTCCTTGAGTACCAAACCCAAGGTTACAACTACTCTTGTCGGTGAAATTGACACAATCGATATTGAATTATCTAAAACTTTGTTTCCTCAGGTTATATAACCTGACCTTCCTGAGTTGAAAACTTTGCTTCCTGAGGTCATCGAACTTGAGGAGCCTCAATCATATTTACCTGTTACTTTAGGTATTCCATCTTCTCTTCCTTTGTCTTAGATAGATCTACCTACCATAGATCTCGACCCTGACGGTGAACTTCTTCCACATGGAATTGTGAGTATCAAGGTGTTGAAGGCCCGAAAATCGAGTCTACAACAAGGGGGATAACCACCTGGTCCGGACCTTGAAAGCAGCTCCTTTTCCGTTTCGAATAGTGGCTCCGATTGGGAGTGATGGGACCAGTTTCCCAATTTATTTATGATGGTACACTAAGGGGATGATGTTTTCTTTTTTAAAGGTTTATGGAGAGAATGCTTTATTCTAAATCTAATCTAACATATGCAATTTTTTTCTAAGGAAAACATCTAATTTTAAACTATCCCGGGAGTAACACTTTGTTTATGTGATCTAAAATAATTTCTAACAGCGATTGGTAATAAAAATCATTTAATCACTACGATAAAAGAGTACATTAAAGATGATTGTTTCATATAATAAATTAGCCGAAACAATTATGATAAACACATCGCATAATAAGTCATTCATACACTTAGCATAAAAAGAATAGTTATCATTGTACAAAAGTGCAAAAATGATAACTGAACATTCAGGCTTTCATATATAAACAACTGGAAATAATATATCACTTGGCACATAAGCAAAAAGTATTAAGAGATAAAAGTACCATTTATAATGGGTCCTTCTCATGAGCTTCAGCAATATAGATTTATCTTCAAATAATTCAATATCCACTAAGAGTACAAAAGTGCATTTCAGTAGTAGACATTAAACTCAGATATAAATAAATCTCGTTCCATTCATTTATCAAAACCTCCTCAGTGGGGGAAAAAGTGCACGTTCTGAAGAATTATTTTTGATAAATTTCTAGACCCCTCTCTAAATGCATGAGAGGGGTTTAAATACTACTCTAATGAAAACTAAAAATAGTTATTACAAAAATAGATGAGGAGGTTCAAAACGACCATCCTCATTTTAGGCAAAATTGAACTAAAATTTAAACTAAAATTGTATCTATGCTGAATCATGTATCTATTCTTTTAAGTTGCAAATGTCCAACATGGGCTTCAGGAGCATCAATTGGACGACTTCAGCCTTCAATTGACCTATGAATATGGAATCGGCAAGTGTTGGCGCTATCTTCTGGGCAGACGTTATGAGGCATTTCAGAGTCATCCACTGGCTATGTGGTTTTACCAGGAACTGCCAATAAGTATCCTAATTTAACTTGCTTATCTGTTTAATTGACTCTGCGATTTGCTTCCACCTAGTTTGAAGTTGTTGTGCCTTTGGGAGGAATCCTGGAGTGGTCTCTAATATTAGATTTACTTTATGCATATTTTCGTTGATGCATTCGATGACGTTGCTTGATACTATTGTTGCCTCCTCCATCGCTTTCTCTGCTTCCTTGAGCTGTGCATCCCATTTTGCAAATAGCATTTCTTTGTGGGATTCATCAATCCTAGGAAATTCTTCTCTTTTTCCCTCCTCTGATTTCTGCCAATTCACAAAGTCAGAAACTTTCTTAAAAACTAAATCATAATCAAGTCGTAAGTCTACGACTTGATTTGTAATGTAGTCGCTTTTTTCACAATGGGAATTCCATTGCGAGATCCTTTGGCAAAGCATTTCTTCCTGTTGTAAGAGCTGGTCATTGAGGGCAAGGGCTTCTGTGACGAATTCTTTAATTTTAGGGTCATCCTTATGCAGTTCTATTGTGGCCTGTAACTATTGTTCTTTATCGGCCAGATTGTTTTGGTAACCTAACTGCATTTGTTGGAAATCCTGTTGTAGCTTTGCCAATTGTATTTCTGATTCTTAGCTGACGTTGGCCTACTGTAGTTGTTGTTCCAAAAATAGGATATTATCCTCATTTTCTTTTAATAACATTTGAACTTCTGACGCTTTATCAATGGTTGCAGAAGCATATGCCCCTGCAATCTGAGAGAGCCTAGTGAGGTTTTCTGTTGGATCAGTGGTCAGGTCTTACGAAAGAACATCTAAAGGTTCAGCCTCTGGAGAAAGTACATTATCTATTTTTCATTTCTTTCTTTGTCTCTTGACAATAGCCTTATCTTGCGGGCTATAAAATACATCTAGAGGAGGGATCTCCTCTATTTTCAGCATAATTTCATATGATGGAGCAACAGGAATATGCTATGTCTCTTGAGTATTAATAACCTCTTCTATTATCATCTTTGTGGTTGTCTCCCCTAGGTTTATTAATGGCTCTGCACTCTGTTCCTCGGTGTTGATTAGCTCATTAAAATTCTCCCACTCCTTCTCTAGGTCTACTACAATTGGACTTGTTGGCTTTGCAAGGGGAGTGGGAGTCTCAACCTGTTTTGAGGAAAAACTTGCTGGTCAAGATTTTCTATAGACTGAACTATATCTTTGATTGACGCTTCAATTTTGTTGTGATCACTTTTTGACTGGTCATCAGATTTTTCAGATGATTCCCTCTCGGACTCTAATTTAGACTTCTCTTCTCCTGAACTTCCACTTATGCTAATACTAGGAGTGGGCTCCCTTATTGGTTCAATGCGCAATTTGTCCAACGGGACATTTGCCAATCTTTGTTCTCTGTAATGGTTAAAATCTTGAAGCTTTGCTTGGTCAAACTGAATTTTTTCCATATGTAGAATCTCTTTGAGAAATCTCTTCTGCCGAAAGACATCGTCGAAGATATCATCTTCTTTAGTAAACACTTTTATTTTGACCATCGTTGTAAATTTCTTGATAGTATCCAAGGGATCATACTGCCTCCCTTGGAACTTTGGTAGCTTCAGACTTAGCATATTATCAGCTCTTTAAAAGCATGTCCCAAAACAAATAATGCAAAGGCCCCGCAGACCACAAGGAATTGAGGCCAGATGGCCTTCTTCTTATCCTTGAGTACTCTACTCATTCCCCCAACACCATAGGTCTGGTAAGCTATCTCTCGGGCCATAAGTTTGTCGGGAACATACAAAGGAAGAACATGAGGCGAGGCAATGCTCCCAAATACCCTAATGTAGGTGAATAACTCCTCCCCAAACCACCTTCCCACAGGGAGAATGTCAATTTCAGCTTCTAGGGAGAATCTTGGGGCATCTGTGTTATATAACATTTTATGAATGGGAAGCATTACTCCATGAAAAATGTTATAGAAATGTGGGACGAAGTTAGATTCCCATAGTTCTTTATGGTAGACCTGAATAGGTAGAGGGTTCTGTACTATCAATTTCCACCCCATGGTGGGAAAATTAGAGACAAAACAAATAGCATCCATGACGTAGGCAGCTAAAAATAAAAGAGGATAAAACCTCTGAGCAAAACTTCTTTTAGTTCGATAATTCAAAATAGTAGAAGCTAAATTATCCGATAAAATTTGGGCCCAATCCATGATGGTGGCATTGGTGGCCGCATCTAATAAGGGCAACCATTCTAATGAAAACTTATTTATATCTAGCTTCCCAAATCGTCTACATAACATTGCAGCAGCAAAACAATAGGGAGAAGCGAGGGAGCCAGTGGCGTACATACCCATTTTGTCCTTCTTTAATGGTTCTTCCTTCACGGACTAGCTCTTTGTGCAATCTACCAAATCCTCGTTCTCTTTGGAAAAATTTTCCACAAACTGTTTGTTAAAATTGGCTTGGGGTTCTGGCAGGTGATACATACGCCTCAAATTACCTGGGATAAATGACCCCATAACCTCGTAGTTCCGTGTCTTGAATTCCCTGTCAGATATATCAGCGTGTAAGGGAGTATCTTCGGCCTCACTATAATACGGTGCAAAAACGAGCATGCAAGCTCTGTTAGTGATGCTTCAGATGACCCACGTCCATCTGCCGTAACTGTAACCTCCATAACTCTCAGGTTTTATTCTTCTAACAGTTGATACATTCCTTCCCAAGTAGATATCCCTGCTTCCCTGGTACAAGTGGTGTCTGTAAATAACATAGTCATCTCTGATTTTTCAAATGCAGGTGCTTTGCCTTTCTTTCCCATTACGTTCTGTGTGTTGTTCTACATTCTGCTCTACATACTACTCCAGAAAATAGTAAGCAGAGAATCAAAGATACAATAAGGATGATGGGGAATAATGAACAACCATAAGGTGATGGGAAAGCTTTTAATTTTTTAAAATCATATCAAAGATATCACCTTACGTGAAATAATCCTTTAAACCAGATCTGATTCGTTTTTAACAAATACCATCAATGGACCGTTAAGTTAACATTAATGCTCATAACTCTTGCATAGAATGACAGAAAGTATTATCATTGAACTTTGAGCCCCTAGATTTGCGATTTGCTTCGCAATATCGCAGATCGCAATATCACAAAACCTATTATCTTTAACAATCATTTGTTTCAACGTGCGGTTGCGAGATGCAATTTGCGAGATTTTTATCGCATTTCACAATATCTGGGCATTTTGTATTAAGTGGTGTTGCGGTCAATGGAATCCACGATATGTGATAAGTTTGTAAGGCTTGTGATCTCGCATTCTCACTTTTTCACATTTCGAAGAGTTTCTTAGTAGAGGATGCCCGTCATTACCCTTTCTGCGATGCGATGCTTATCATTAAAGATTGGGTTTATTAAAGTTTTTCTTAGCACTTCAATACTTTCCGCTTACAAGGGTTTTCCTAGCTTTGTGGTTGTATAGCACTTTTCATAAGGAGGCTTAACAATTATAACATTTTTCATGCGCATGAAGCGTGAAAAGGTAGGAATTCATATTGTTGGGAGTTTTGCTCTGATATCATGTTTTATTGAAAACAAAAAGACAATTTAAGTGCTAAGTTTTGGTTTTTTAGAAGGGTCCCCATTTATTAATGTTATTGCTAACACTAATAAAAGGGGGTTTGTTGACGGTCATAACACAAGGAGATCCCACAAGAAGAGCCTTGTCCTTCTACTCATTTGGAGGGATTTTTCCTTTATCCAACCCATCCTCTTCTTCCTCCTCCACCTCTTGTACAAACTCCTTTGCCTAGTTCTTTTGAGTCACCCATGAATTTCATGCAGTAATATACATTGGGATTATTGACCATGACTGGAACTGATATGGCTTCACAGCTTTTGTCTACCACTATGGTTGAAACCCCGAATTTCGCTTCCACATCTATGTTTTTGACATCACCAAAGGCACATATGTATGGTGGTCTGTCTATCCCACCAGATTTTTAGTTCTTATTGGATACCTTCTCTGGTGCATCTTCCATTTTATGGACATCCCCCATGTCTTCCACTTTGGGAAATCCATCTGGCACTGCTCGTATGGGTGTTGCTAAGCCTTCTCCTTCTCCTTCTCCTACACCGATGATTGAATAGCAAGATGGACCTTATGTTCGTGAGAAAGTTCCTCTTCAATATCCTAACTATCCTCATGTTGGGTACCCTCCACATGGGGGGAATTTTCCTCCATCATCCCCTCCCCCTTGGGCAGGGGGGCAACCTGTTATTGGTATCCCTCAAATTGGTAATCAGCCTTATTTTAGTCCTCCTTGTCCTAGGATGGCTACTAGTGTTTGGTAACCTACTTTTCCCATTCAACCTAGTTCTATGTTCAGTTCATTGTTTGTTTCCCAACCTATGTCATCTTCATCTCAAGTTCCTATTCCTCAATGTGTACCTCAACAAACTTAAATTCATCTAACTCAACCTATACAGGTTTCGATTGCATCTCAACCCATTCCTTCAATATATGGTACCTCTCAGGTCCCACTTACTCAGCGTTTACAAATTCCTTTTCAATCTCAATCACTTGCACAAGATATTCCTCAAATTCCAGTAGGACAGATTTTGCATGGCATGGCACAGCCTCAATTGAACCTTATTTATCATGGGACAATGCAAACTCCCATTAGGCAACAATATAGACCTTATCAGAGTATTCCTTAGGTGTCTTTTCAAGGCTAGAAAATTCATGGTTACCCTAGGGTTGGTCAACAAGGTCACTTGTTTTATGGTTATCAAAATCCTCCTTATTTTGGTACCCAGGTTCCTTATTACCAAAACCCTCCTTATCCAGGAATGCAAGTGCCTATTTCCCAGGTTATTCCTTCATATCCAGGTCATCCTCCATCGAACTTTAATCGGCAGTTGCCTTTTGTGGCCACTCTCAAGTTTCTAGATTTGACTTGTCTCACCAACGACCCCATCACTCATTCGTCTTGGTGTTTGATTATTCCTACCAAATTTCCTTCTAATATCCCTAAATTCAATGGGAATCTAGGAGAATATGCGTCGATGCATGTCATGACGTATCATCTATGGTGTTCATCAAACTCCCTTAACGATGATTCTATTCAACTTCGTCTTTTCCAAAGAGCTCTTACAGGTATCACTGTTAAATGGTATATTGAGTTACCTAGAGCTTCATTCCATGATTTTAGATTCTTATCCACCACCTTCCTCATGCACTTCCATTAACCCATCAGATACGAAACTGGAACAGAATTGTTAACCAACTTCAAACAATCTAATTCCACTCACATTTCAAATCACATTCATGAGTGGATATGTCACCACCGATTGGTCAAAAATTATGTTCCCAATCAATTTTTGGTAGAATGGTTTACCAAATATCTATTTGCACCCATAACATAAGATGTGGCCAAATGTGGATTTGTGACTAAAGAGCAAGTGATTTCTTGTGTGCAATATTTGGATTTGGTTTATACCCAATCCGACATGCTCTATGATAAGATACCAAATGCTCTGAGACCTTCGAATATTGTTCCTCCTCCGCTTGGTAAAGAATCTCATGTTGTTGATGGAATTATTGGTTCTACCAACTTGCAGATGTGCGAGTAAACTATCTAGTATTGCTCCACCTGCATCTTCTCAAAACCCTCAATCATATCCTCTTACTACTTTTGCTTACGAAATAAATGTCATTTCATCTAATAAAGGCAAGTCTCAACAACAACCTAGAAGCAAGAAGAAAGGAAAAGGTAATACAAAGAAAGATCCATTTCTATAGGATAAACAAACAAATCAGTCTCCTAACAAGAAACAAAATCCTCGATATCCTTGCTTGATTTGCAATGAGGAGCACTTTGCACATGATTGTCCTCACTGCATCGAAGTGAATGAATTTCTTAAGTCCTCCACTTCTCCTATAGCGTTGAACGACCAGTTTCCTAATCAAGAGAATCATATGGTTTCCCTGGACCCATCTTCCTCTAACACGGTTTTGATGCTTTTCTCCTCAAAGCCTAGATATGATGTTTTGGTAGCTACTCGGAAAAAGGATTATGGTAATGTGAATCCACTAAATGGTCAAAATACTGATCAACCTACCAATTTGGCACCATCCTTGTTAAATCCCACTCTGGCATCAATTCCTACTAAATTGAATATTAAACCTCCGAAGGGCATTATTCATAAGTCTAATTTCAACCCTCGTGCAAGAGTTGCTTAGAATTATAACGTAGTTGAAGACTTGGCTTAGTCTCCATCGACTATGTCCACTCTTCATGTGTTACAAAATTGGCCTACCCAAAAGAAGGCTTTGCTTTCAATTATCGGATGTGTGGATCCATCAGATTCCAACCTCGTTGTTTTCTCTTATGAAAACTATACCCCTTGGCTTCCAACTTAATTAGCTTTTATAATGCAAGTCATTGTCTTTGGTAAGAATATTCATCATTCTATTGTGGATGAGGGAGCCTTGACTTGCATTATGTCCATGTCTTTCTGGAAGGTGATTGGTTCTCTTCAACTGAGTCAGCCACCTACCACATTGAAAGCCTTTGACGGGAGAACATACAAACCTTGTGGGATTTTGAACTCCCTGCAAGTTTAATTGGGGGGGGGAATTGTGTCCATAGAAGTCGAAGTTATTGACGAACTTCTCAATTATAATCTTCTATTGGGATGTACATGGTTTTATGCCATGGTTGTTTTCGTCTTGACTTACTTTCGTATGATTTCATTTCCTCATAAAGTTGGGATTGTAGCCATAGACCAACTCACCTTTTTCACCTTCGATTCACATGTTACTGGAAGTGTCCCTCTTGTAGGGGAAAATCTACAGTCATATCAGCATGTCGGAGTTGGATTGTTGAAGGATTATTCACTTATGGGAACCTTTTCACTCCCTCCTCCCCTCCTTCCTGACAGCACCTCTTCAGTATCCTATAGCAACATGATATCATCTTCTACTATCCTGTCTCATCCATGGATTGTACTAGATGAAACTGACATCCAATTTTTTGGCGATCGAATGTTGCTAAGTAACATTGAGCTAGGTTACGAAGTCATTTATTCATCTTGTGCATTTTCTTCCTTTGATTCGCTTAATTGGGTAGACATATCATTGGATTATGGTACGTCTTCCAATACTTTCTCACGTGTATTCCCTACTGATGAAAGCATCATGGAGATCATGATGTTGGATGATGTGTCGTGCGATGAATATCACCATCGTTCCTCCTTACTTGATTCCATTGAGGATAGTCTCAGTTATGTGTACTTACCTAAAAAACTTTAGCCTTGTATGCATCTCATTGTTGTTGTTGGTCCCTTTGCGAAATGGGGTATCGACTTTATGACATGTAACCCTCACTTGGCCGGGGGCATGGTTATATTATGGTCATAGTTTATTACTTTACTAAATGGGTTGAGGCGATGCCTACATTTAACAACATTGATGAAACGGTTGCATACTTATTTTTCAAACACATCATCGCACGATTTGGTGTTCCACAAGCAATAGTTACGAATCATGGAAAGCATTTTTGGAATCATATGATCACCGAACTAACTGTTAAGTTGGGACTTTCCTGTGAAATTTCCACTCCCTACTATGCTCAGGCTAATGGATAGGTTGAGGCCATCAACAAAGTTCTTAAGACAATGCTTCAACGCATGATAGGGGTCCACAAATCATGTTGGAACTTGCTCCGTTACATTGATTTGTTGGCATATCGAACCTTAGTCAAGACTGCTACTAGATTTACACCTTTTCAGTTGGTATATGGTCTGGAATCTATCCTCTTAATTGAATGCAAAATTCCATCATTGAAACTAGCTATCGAACTTCTTCATGCCACTTCCATAAAGAAGGAGCATCTTTTACATCTGACTTGTTTAGATGAAACCCAGCACGATGTTGCTATAGCTAATGAAGCTCATAAAAGATGCATCAAGGTGCAGTATGACAAAAGTGTCAAGCCTCATGTCTTCTTGAAAGGATACCTTGTTCTTTTATATGACCAGGAGTCTGATAAGTTAGGTTTAGGAAAGTTTCAACCCATGTGGTTAGGTCCATACATTGTCAAGTGAGTCCTTGCAAAATGGGCCTACGAGTTAGTAGATTTTGATGGAATTCCCTTATGCGGCCTAGAAATGGGTTGTACCTCAAAAAATACTATGCTTGATCTCAAGTGTAGTTTCACTATGTACATATTGTCTATAGGTGTGTTGAGTGTGTTTGCAGTGTGTCTTTTCAGATTTTCATATGGTTTTGGTTGATTACCTTTTACATTTGGTTTGCATATGTTGGTATCTCTTGAAACTTTTATCGATTACGCTGATGGTGCTAGCTCGGAACTTATCTTCCGCAACATGGTATATATTTGCTCCAAATGGCGAGTTAGTGAGTTTGCAAGGGGTTTTTACTGGTCGTTCCACCAATAATATCATTGAGTATAGTGCAATGTTCGGGCTATTGTATGATGCTATTTCACATCGTATCCATCGTTTGGCCATCAGAATTAACTCACAACTCATAAATACAACTTGCTAGTGTTTATTCAATTAGAAGTTCCACCATCTTACGCATGGTTTTAAGAGTTCGCCTTATAGAAAGACATTTCGATTTCTGTTAGGCCCCTATACTACTAGTGTAACCCCTTATTGTTATTAGTACAACCCACTTATTATATTGATGTACCCATGTAGTGCCCATATTGTTACTATTGTGCCACATAGAAGCCAACTATTGTTATTATTGTGCCCTTACATTATTATTGTTATGTCGGCTCTGATTATGTTATGACCCCTTAGACTCCTATATATAGAAAGGAGGTCTTTTCATTTGTATCATCCAAGAATTTTTCATCTATGTAATGTAAAGGAGGTTGCCCCCTCGAAGAGGCTGAATTCTAAGGCGTTGATCTATCTTTTTCTTGAGCTGGTTTCATAACAATTTCATACAATATGAACACATTTATACAAATCTAAACACATTGACAAATGCCCTAGATAATCATGTTTTAGATAGACATTTGCAACGAATGTAATTAATTTTCAATTCACATCACATCATATTGAAAGTACAATAGAAACCCAAAAACACTGAATATATATATATATATATATATATATATATATATATATATCTATATCTATATATATATTGGTTTTACAAAACTTGTGCCTGAGACACATATGGCATACATCGCCCATATAAAAAACTACATGCAAATATCTAAGTAAACAAATCAAAGGTGCTCATGATAGAATGACACTGCACGAGCCATCTTGCGTAGTAGTCAACCAATACAACTAGGCACTCCTATAGTGTATCATTGAAGTCACAGCAGAATCTGGTCAACCACGGTCTCATCAATCACATGTGTCAACCCCTCCATGTGGCGCTCTACCTCTGATAGGACCTCTGCTACATCAGGATCTCATAGTATATCTCATCCTACCACAATGACCTGTGTTGGTTCTACTGCCTCCTCCTGTTGTCGTTCCTCTGCACGACAGAGATATGAAGCACAATAGGTTGAACTAGTCCCATATCTGCATGAAACATCAATAGTTTAGTCTCAGAAACATCAAAAAATAAAATAAAAAATAAAAAATTTATAAAACTTTCAAAACTTAAAAGGTCCAAATTTCTTACCTGAAGCACCCCATTCCTCACCCTCTGGAAGCAAGAGCTCGGGGTCATCATGGAAATCCACGCCTATGTAAGGATAGTCATTGATCATAATAAATTGTATGCACAGCCATCCAAAGAAGGCTGGTGAGAAGTTGATTGTTGACAGCCCTACATGTCGAGGCATATGATCTATCTACCTCCTCATCTATGGCACCCTCGGATCAATAGCCTCGAGTGTAATTTTTTGAGGCTGAAGTAATGGAACCCGCTCTAGTGCAAAGGAAACTAAGATTGCACTGTATCCAAAGTTCTTTAGTTTTCCCTCTTTTTCTTTAAACATTTGTTCTTTCATATTGACCAGAACTCCCTCACTCTAGTCCACTGGATTGGCCATAATCTGTTGTAGAAGATCGAGGGATCATAACTCTCATTATCGAAGGTAAATGTAAAGATGAACAGTCATTTTTGAGAATATATGGTCATATTTTTTCATTATTTTATTCATATTTAATGTTTTGACCTAGTCATGATTCATTTTTACTATGAAACAGGTATGTTTAATCATTTTTGTGTTGTTCTGAGTAGGTCAACAGTTGTTAACGGATTTTCTTGTGCTTTAAACAAGTTATTTTAACCTAAGAGTACAATTTTATCTCTTTTTCGAGCTCTTTAAACCTAAAAAAAAGGAACCCCTTGGAGTCCTCTTTTAGATCTTTTCAAACTCCCAAAACATGAAAGGATTGTCGAGCACTTGTATTTTATAACTCGTAAAATTAAATGAAAAGACATCTACTCAATATAAGTTTAACCCTGTTCCGGACTGAGATAGACTAACTACTAAAAAGGAATACCTTAGTCAAACATGGCTAAGAGGTTCTCTTGGGTATTGTTTTATGCCTTTCCATACCTAAGGGACTATCTATGAAAAGGAACATTTGGAGTTTTCTTTTTTGTCTCTTTTTCAAACTCTCTAAACATGAAAAAGAAGTCGAGTTTTCACCCTCGTTGGACTCGTAAAAAATCAAACAACGATGGACTTGTCAATCATGATGGGACCGAACCACTCCTTCTCTGGGTTCGTTAAATATTCTCAGAGGGATTCATCTGAAGGATGGACTTACAGATCAATCATATGTTATCCTCCTCAAGCTTGTTAAAAAATAAAGAGGTATTGACCAGTATGGTTGGGAAAATTGGGAAAACAAGGTACTCCATTTGTTAATGGTAGTGAGTCGCTCTTGAACACGACACTCTTCCACTTCATCTCCATGGATGTTGGGTTGGGTAATCTACTTGTCTTTTGGTTCATCATACCTTCACAAAACCTCCATTTTGGTTTTGGGTCAATGTTGCCAACTCCATTTTAGTGTCATTGGTGTGTTCAAGAGAATTCATTCAGCTTATATTTGTTGCAATATTCTTAAGCCTTCATTCCATGTTTTCCTTTCCTAATCCAGTTCCATATCAATATCATTATGTCTCAATCATCACACATGTTTTGTGTCATTAATTGGGGATACATCAAGGCCCTCCTATGACGAGTCACTTCCTATTGACATTAGCACATTATCTAGGAAGTTGACTTAGAAACACCCATCGGTTCCTTGGTGCCTGCATACATCAATGGCAAGTTTCCTCACTCCTGGCGACAGGTTTACATCATTGTCCTGCGACTGAAATATGTTGTGGTGTTCGACATCAACTCATTTATTCACACCATACAAATTGTACTTGAGTACCTTGAGATCAATTAACATCATTGGTGGTTTCTCTCGCATCTGTTAGCAACTTACATTATTGGTCGGTAATCATATGGTGTCTACCATGTTCGACTTCAGCTCATTGATTCACATGGTTATAGTCATACATTGGTTGGTTGTGTGAACGACGCAAAAGACCCCAAATCTAGTTTCTGACATCAAGGCTGCGATTTCATGATTATGCAAGATAACTATAGTCATCCAATAATCGGTCCACCATCAGTCGTCAATGGACATGTCTTTTGATCAATGTACATGTTATGTTAGCTTATGTGCTGAGTACGGGTATGACTCCTGTTTCTGGGAAAACTAGTGACTTTTTGAGAGACTAGCCCTCTAGGTTTGGTAGCTACCCTAGAAACAACAGTTTATAGCAATTCAACGATTTCTTCTATGTGTAATGGATAAGAGAAAGATAATGGGACCAACCTAGAACTTCCGCCTAATCCTTTGCTTGATCTCTCTCCCCCTTGACAGAGCTTGCAACTCCTCCTCGTACTTATCCCGCTTAGAGAGTACCTATAGAAACACAGTAACAAAGAACCGTCAAATAATCTTGATCTATTACAACATACACATTACAAAATCAGATATATAATGAACATATAATAGCATTCACAATTGCACAATCATATGGAAGAAAATTGGAAGAACTTTATTAGATAGAAGGGAGAATTACAACCCAGTTGTCTGATCCAGCATCAAGCCCTCTTCAGCTCATGAAATAGCAAGATCACACCAACAATACAATTCTCTTTCCTCAATTACGAACTATCAACACTTCCTTGCAATTCACAACATTCTAGCCTCTGGATCTCTTAGATGAGGGATCCATTTATAGATGTGTGCAAGGGTGTGAGTCATCTATGGGGTTTGATTAGTGTCATTCCACTTGTTACATTTGGTTCCACAAGAGAAGAGATAACTGAAGTTTAGATCTCTTACTCATCCTTAGACGAATTCAGAGAGGCAAGTGGCAGAGGGGAAGTTTCTAGAAGATTCCATGAGCATCCACTTAGCAAATTGTCTCGGACATTTATCCATCCTCGCCCATCGCACCCTATAGAAGGCCTAATTAGTATGCATCGCACCTTAGCAGTGTATCACTCAATATGCATTGCACCTGAGCAGTGTATCACTCAGTATGGTTCATTTTAGGCCATTTCTGGATGGTTTTTCAGGTGGAACTTTTGGGGAATGATGTAATCAGATGAACATGTTCTTTTAGGGCATGAAACAACTCTTTTAGGGGTTGATGAGCCCTAGTTTATCGACATATAAGTTTGGGGCTGATGTGCCCAAATATGTCTATAATAGTTTCCCTCTAAAGCATGAAGTTGTAAATCTTTGATGTCGGGTGAAATGCTTTATCATGAGGATCTGAGGTTTCAAACTAGAAGTTGACCTGCATAAGTTACAATACAATACATCATCATAATATAATTTTCATGATCTAGCTGAGGTAGGCATTCCCATGCTCAGCTTCATAAATTCATTTCATGTACATAGATCAGATAGACATCTGTAGATGCAGACTGTTGATTCTTCAGATGTAGAGTCATCATCCATGGTTAGGATGACCATCTGTGTAGCGTCTTTATACATTTGATGTTTTTATATCCTTGAATATATTGCAGCCCAGATGGATGAAACTAGATCCGGGGTCTTCAAACTCATTCAATCTTCGTCTGATGTACAATTCAATCCATGTGAAGAGATGTTCTAAAGTCAAACATGGAAAGACATCGCCTGATTACTAGCCAATAATGTAAGTTGTTAACAGATGCGAGAGGAATCACTGATAATAATGATGACCCTCAAGGTACTACAGTACAATTCGCGTGGTGTGAATATATGATCTGATGTTGAACACCACGCAAAATCTTTCGGTCGAAGGCCATTAATGTCAACCTGTCGCCGAAAGTGAGAAACTTGCCATTAAGGCATGCAAGCTTCAAAGCACTGAAAGGGGTGTTTCTAAGTCAACTTCTTGGATAATGAGTTGATGTCGACAAGAAGTGACTCATCGTAGGAGGGCCTTGATGTATCCCACATCTACGACACGAAACGAAGCAAATGATTTCTGGAGGTGAAAACGATCTGATGACACAAGGTTCAGGAATGACGATCATGAAAAAATGAAGGTTGGAGGTATTGCAGTGGATGAGACATTAACTGGATTGTGGTTTCTCAACTAAATGACTTCTCTTGAACATGTCGGTGACACTGAGATGTATTGGTAGCATTAACCCCAAAAGATGGATGGTGTGAAAGACCAAGGGTGAGATGACCGGTGAATGGAATGACCCAACCCGACTCAATAATGGCAATGGAGTGAAAGTGTCATGTTCAAGAGCGGCCTGCTACCATAAACTTTTCAAGCCTTCTTCCCTTTTTCCCCAATCATTGCTGACTAGTACCTCTTTATTTTTGTCAAGCTTGAGGAGGATAACATATGCTTGTTCTATAATTTTCCCTTCGGGCAAACCTGTCGCTATGTTTTAATGAGTCTAGCGACAGTGAAACTTGTTCTTGTCTAGAATGGACAAGTTTTTTGCTATTGTTTTAATGAGTTTAATGACAAGGATAACTCGGTCCTTTTCATGTTTAGAGAGTTTGAAAAGGGACGAAAAAGGAAACTTTGTCTTGTCTAGAATGGACAAGTTTGTCGCTATTGTTTTAACGAGTTTAACGACAAGGATAACTCGGTCCTTTTCATGTTTAGAGAGTTTGAAAAGGGACAAAAAGAAAACTCCAGAAGTTCTTTTTCATAGAATAATCCCTTAGGTCCGAAAAAGGATAAAATAATACAAAAGGGATGACTTTTCCGATCACTTTAACAAGCTGAAAAAGACAAGCGCTCGAACTTTTTCGTGAGATAATCCCTCAGGTCCGAAAAAGATTAAAATATATAGGAGGGATGACACTTCCGATCACTTTAACGAGCTAGAAAGGTCAATTTCTCAACAATATTTTCATATTTAACAAGTCTGAAAAGGGTTTAAAGGAGACTCGATTTTGAGGAACAAGTGGTGTCTAGGGTAGCAACTGATTCCGGGTAAGCTTGGAACTTCTCAAAACATGGTGATTTTTGTGAAGAGGTTGGCTAATAAGACCACTCATCGCAACTGTTTGTCAAAAAGGGTAAACAACCAAGTGGAAGCATATGATCGGCCGAAGAGATGGAGGTGATGAGAGGTACACAACCAAGGCTCAAAAGGTTGATAAAATGGCAATCACAGCGGTTATTCACTGAAGGTGGGTTCATTTTTTAATGAGCTTGAACAGTGGGGGGAACGATGCTCGGTGGGTTCATTTTTTGACAAGCTTGAACCATGGGGGAACTATGCTTGGCTTTAGTTTAGTTTTTACTCAAGCTAGAAATGACAAAACTAAAAAGCTAGAAAAGACAAAACTAAAAAGCTAGAAATGACAAAACTAAAAATAAAAATGAAATTGAAAAAGGAAATGAAAAGTTTACATGCCCCCAGCATGATGAAAAGGAGAGTCTCTAGTAGCCATACGGAAACTTATTGAGGTTAGGTAGGACGGTTTTGTCCAGAAGACAAAACACTTCCTTGGCTTCATCCACAAAATAGACAAAGGTGAATGGTGTGTCAGACCAATCACGTAACCTACAGGGAAACTTATCTTTTCAGCTGGGTTCGTCCGTAGAATAGACAAGGGTGCATGCCCCCTAAGCTTCGTTACCTTCACCAGACTACTCATGGAAATCAGGTGGATGGAATGAAGATTCAAGTGATATTTCTGATGTAAAAGGACCATTTAGGGATGATGATTGACTTGGTGCTATTCTTGGACCGGGAAAAGAAAGCTGGTCAATGGTGACAATTTTGCCTTCATGCGGGAAACATATCACTCGAAAGAGTGTTGAAACAATAGCTTCCATGTTATAAACATAGTCACGTCCATGGAGTAGATTGTGAGCTAGTGGTCCTGGGACTGTCATCACATTCAGATGAACAGTTTTCCTTCTCAAAGTGATCGGTAACTTGGGAAGGATGCCTAACGGTCGACTGGTTCCTTTGTTAAAGCCTAACAAATTCTGTGTAACAAGCATAAGCGATGGTGAACCAAGCGCTTTCCAAGCAGTTGAGGAAAGGATACTCACTGATGCCCCTTCATCTATAATAGTGCCAAACACGATCATTTTACAAATTTGTACTATGAACTGGAAAGGTACATAAGAAGGAAGGTGGTATCTTGCTAGTCGGTTCCAATCAAAGGAAGTGACTAGACTACTTGGAGGGGGTACTGAGAAAATGGGAGAATCAACCCCTTGAGCTACGAGAGCTGGAGGGTTTTCCTCTTGTCTAGATGGAACAGGTGGATTGCTCCCAAGTTCATTGGAATCTGAAGTAACAAAAAGAATTTGAACGGTATCATTCTCACTCTCTTTGGGAAGGGTACAATTTTCTGAAGGTAAAACCGGGTCAACTGACACCTCGACCTGTTGACTTCGGTCGGGTATAGACTCATAAGGTTCACTTTCAGAGAGAGTGGTTTCGACCGACGGTTGATTTAAGTTAATCGGTTTTTCAACTAGTAAAGGACTAGGAGAGAGTTTCCTGTAGCCAGATGGAAGTCGCTACAGTGATGCAAGACGGTTATCCAACACTCTTTTGGCTTCATCCAAAAAGGGACAAAGGTGATGGGTATGGTTCCCTTCACATAACCTACATTGAAATCTAACCCTTCTCGTCTGTCCATGAACTTTTCACTAGTTGAAGGTGTGTTATCAACATGATCTCCAAAAGTTGATGACACAGGATGGTGTGAACGGGGAGAACATCCTTTCTAGATCTGAGGAAAACAAGGACAGTCTTGAGAAAAATGGTCACCTATACAAATTACGCATGGAAATTTGGCTTTGGAAAGTTTAATGTGCAGATTCTCACCAGCTAATGCATCCAAAGAAATGGTTGCTTGGTTGCCCCCTTGCTGAATTGGCTTCTTCTTCTTCTCCTTCCCTTTCTTCTTCTTCTCAGCCACCCAGTTACTAGTATCACTATTTTCACCAAGAGAAGAGGAAGAAGAGGAGGGAGAAACAAACAAAGAAGAAGGTGAAGGATCAACTTTAGTATCAATTGGAGGTTGATTCGATTGCAGAGGAATCGCGGCATTTTGAACCACATCGGTTGAGAACAACCATACTGGCAGGCTAATGGTAAGTCCCAGAAGAGACAATCTGGCCATATGAGGAGCACCAATATTTCCCCAAGAAGTAAAAGAACTAAGATTCCCTTCAAAAGGGATTCCTTAATTGGTGGACTCCATATATCTCAACCTAAGATCAACTAAGGAACAAGGATGTTATTCCAAATTCAATTAATTTTAAAGACACTTTGACACAACTTTGCTTTTCAGTTGTTAAGAGTCGAGAAAAAGCTAAAGATAACTCAAGTCTCCTTCGATTTTTAATGAGCCTGAAGTGACAAGTGCTTAGATGGACCTTTTCTTTTAAAGAGTTGAAAAGGAACGAAAGTGACTACTCTGGAAATCTAGACAGAGGGATTACCAAACCAATCGCAAAACTGCAATATACACCTTGGTGATAAATTAAAGAGAAATTACCAAGGACTTATGTACAGTAATCAATCTTCCCGAATGTTGTGTTCAGTGCATTTCAATCAATAACGTGGCAGACTCAGCTTCCTATGGATAAAGGATATAAGCCTAGTGTGGTCTCCCAATATATACGAGATGGTACAAGGAGCACAAGTCCGTGCTAGCACTTGTCGTATCAAGGAGGAGGAATCACCCAACCTTCAATGAAAATGATAGTTACTAGTTTTTATGACGCCGAAACACATATCTAGCCTAGACCTCTAGATGTGTTTCGTTAAGTTCCAAAGCGTTGTTAGGTTCATTGAATTTTATTTTATAGTTGATCTTGTTTAAAGTTTTCCTTTCAATAGTTCACCGCGAGATGATGACTTTGAAATTCCTAAAATGCAATCTACAATGATAAACAATCTTTGTTTATTTTGAGCAATGAAAATCCTAGCTACTAGAGAAAGAAGATTACAATTATTTCAAACAAAGAGCAAAGAGCACAAACTACTGCATTTTCCTAAATCATTTTTCGCACACAAACTAAATGCAAATGCAAATGCATGTATTCATTTTTTTTTTTCCTTAATGTGAAAAATGCCAGAAAGGAAAACTAAATGCAGCAAAGATCTGAAATATTTCTTTCAAAATGGAATTTCGACAATTTCTTCTTCAAAAGAGAAAGGAAGACTAAACGACACTTTTCAATTTTGAATAAAAACAATGCTTTCGACACTTCGAATATCAACAAATCAAACCAAATACATGACGAAAAGTTCAATCAACTATTCAGGGAAGGAAGAATCCATGACACTTCTCTTTTTGACACAAAACTATAGTTACGACATTTTTTGCATCAAAGCGACAAATCGATTTAAAAAAAATTTCGACAAAGGATTGTAAATGATGAACAAATACAAAAAACGTTCACGAATCCTAATCAATGGAGGCTGATCTATGTGATGCAAGCATGCTTCAGTAAGGAGGCACTATTCATAAGCAGTAAAACAACTAAACAAAACTAAAAACAAGGACAAAAACCCCCAATTTCTAGAATGGAAATAGGTTCAGTCAGTCATCGCACCTGGGCTTCACAAAAATAGGGATGCATCACACTTTACACACTCGGGAGGTGCGATGCATACTGGTTTACAGTGACAGACAGTGCGATGGGCCAGGGAGCGCAACTAAAGTGGGTTTTGGCTCAGATGTGCAGCTGTTTTCAGTGAGTTAAGCTGAGCTATGATGGACAGTAAAGAGAAAAGTACAAAGGAATGTCTTGAGAGGTTACTGAGCTACCAAAAGGGCATCTAGAATGCTTGTAAGTCAAATGTTTAATTCATAAACTAAACTAGAGATTGACTAAAGCAGCATTCATCTACTATGCAATTGTAGAGCAAGAGCAGTTCGAAGGCTACCTGGCTAACTTTAGGCTCTATCTATAGTTTATAAACAAACAATAACAACAAACAAACATCTATTCGATCCCTAGCGGAGCCGCCAATTTGTTTTTGGGAAAACTAGTGTCTTTTCGAGCGACTAGCCCTCTAGGTTTGGCAGCTACCCTAGAAACAACAATTTAAAGCAATTCAACGATTTCTTCTATGTGTAATGGATAAGAGAAAGATAATGGGACCAACCTGGAACTTCCGCCTAATCCTTTGCTTGATCTCTCTCCCCCTTGACAGAGCTTGCAACTCCTCCCCGTACTTATCCCGCTTGGAGAGTACCTGTAGAAACACAGTAACAAAGAACTGTCAAAGCATCTTAATCTATTACAACATACACATTACAGAATCAGATATATAATGAACATATAATAGCATTCACAAATGATAACATTCATAATTGCACAATCATATGGAAGAAAACTTGAAGAACTTTATTAGATAGAATGGAGAATTACAACCCAGTTGTCTGATCCAGCATCATCCTCCCAGCATCAAGCCCTCTTCACCTCATGAAATAGCAAGATCACACCAACAATACAATTCTCTTTCCTCAATTACAAACTATCAGCACTTCCTTGCAATTCACAACATTCTAGCCTCCGGATCTCTTAGATGAGGGATCCATTTATAGATGTGTGCAAGGGTGTGAGTCATCTCTGGGGTTTGATTAGTGTCATTCCACTTGTTATATTTGGTTCCACAAGAGAAGATATAATTGAAGTTTATATCTCTTACTCATCCTTGGGCAAATTCAGAGAGGCAAGTGGCAGAGGGGAAGTTTCTAGAAGATTCCATGAGCTTCCACTTAGCAAACTATCTCGAACATTTGTCCATCCTCGCCCATCACACCCTGTAGAAGGCCTAATCAGTATGCATCACACCTCAGCAATGTATCACTCAGTATGCATCGCACCTGGCCAGTGTAGCAGTTAGTATGGTTCATTTTAGGCCATTTCTAGATGGTTTTTCAGGTGGAACTTTTGGGGAATGATGTAATCAGATGACCATGTTCTTTTAGGGCATGAAACAACTCTTTTAGGGGTTGATAAGAACTAGTTTATCGACATATAAGTTTGGGGTTGATGTACCCAAATATGTTTATAACAACTCCCTTAGCAAAAGGATGTCATGATGTAAATGTATTGTAAAAGAAGGCAATCTCATTGGTTGTTATTAATCCCGACTTGTCAAAAGGTAAAGCACTTCAGTCATCAATCCTTATCGTTGACTTTGCGCTTTAAGGGGCACTCTATTATAGGTTATTTTGTCTCATCTGATCAATCAACCTCCAAAATGGATTAATCAACATCCTATTCCCCCTTTACATCATCATTGCACAAATCCCTATGCATGACTCTCTCATTCCCCATAGTTTCTTCCCTAAACTACATCATTTGAGCTAGTTTTAGGACCAACACTCCTTGGCCTCTTGTTGGATTACGTTCACCTACAGGTTTCTCCATTGTGGCCTGCATTGATCACCTACAGGTTGCTCCCCTTTGCACCTACATTGGTTTTAGAAATTCAGGAAAAAGAGAGAGAATCTCGAAGCCTCCATTTCCATAAGCTTCCAAGATCTGTTGTAACCATTTACCTCAAATAAAACTTTCGAATCCTATCCTATCCTACCTTGGAGTTTCCATCCCTTATCCTTAGATCTCATCCTCCCATCAAGAGTGGATCTCAATCCCAATATTGGTAAAAGGATAAGAACTCCCAACTTACCTCACTCCTTTATATATTTATAGCCTTCCATATGCAAGGGGTTGGCTTTTGGAGAGTGATTCTACCCTTATGTTGCTATTGTGAGAGTTATATTTTCATGCATTTAGGGTGATTGGAGGTGAACTTTGTGACAAAGGAAGGACAATTCAACAACTTGGAGGAGTTCTTCTACAAGATCAACACCTATTTATGGTTGTAACTCGCTCCATTTATATCAATACAAATATTTCTTTGTTTTCCTATATGTGATGTCATTATTTCATGTATTTCAATACCATGTTGATTTGTTGAATAAAGTATATAGATGATGCTACATAGATCTCATAGTTTTTTGTGTGTTGTTTGGTTGTGCAAGTTCTAATTTTAGCATCTAGATATAGGATTTGATCATTCAAGCCAAATAAGGAGTGAAACATACAACCAATTCCAAGTAGGTTTCATGCATTCATCTACTTACTTTAAGGAAAACATTGGGTCCTTTGTCTTTCTGTTGTTCTAAGTCAGTGCACCAGACCTAGGGGATATATTTATGTCTGCGGTCATAAATCCTGATAACCCCAATGACTTGCACGATTTTTGTCCAAACTAGGATTTTCCATATGAATTTAAAAGGTCGTTAAGTATAATTGTAAGCAATATCCCATGTAATTATACAACTCTGGTCTAAGAAAAGTTTTATTAATCTATCTAGCAAATGGTGGTTATATTGGTTTTGTTATCTCATGCATACTGCTCATAAGAAGTATGACACTTACTTAAGGTAGTTACACTACTCGTACTTAATGTCTCCATCTGAAATTATGACTTAAATGTAAGAAAGTTTTGTGGGAACCCTTGTCCCCATCACAAATGTACAAGGCTCTACCACATGCAAACATAAGTCATTTTAGCTTGAGAATAAAAACTTCTATGATTGCTACAGTGAGCCATGATTTCATGAGAAGAGGGACCCTCATGGTGATAAAACTACTAATAGACTAAGGAGAGGGTTTAGAATGTCCATTGTTGTACAAAATATATATTGTGACCTACATTTTTAATGTTGTTCGTGCATAGTGAGGCACAAAACTTTGGTAACATTCTCTATTGTTTGTATTTATCATAGAAGGAACTCATGAAAATGTATATATGTTTGGATGTTTACGCAAATAATTATCTCTTGATACATCTATATTTCATGATTTTGAGTTTATCATAAGAAGTAAACTCCTTTAATATTTATTTGGACATTTGAGCTAGAAAAGAGAAGATTGACTAACCCTTAGCCTGATATGCATTCCTTACTTCAAGAAAATCTATGCTAAATTAGATATATAAACCTCTTAGTTAATCTACATCACAACATCTTCTAAGAGAAAATGTATTAAATCTTGATTTTGTACTTTGTGTTGGAATTTGTTAAATCTATCCTAAGGGTTATATTACATATGGTATAAGGGTTATTTTACAATCTGTCTGGGTGCTTTGGCTAAACATAGTATTAGTGACTATCTATGTTCATTCTTGTAAGGAAACCATCAAGTAAGAAGTATCTCTTATCCCTTAAGAGGAGTAAGGGTATAAACAAGCTGTCATGAATAAGGCTCTAGGTTGTGTATTTAATTCTAACTATATATCGCATGTGATGATATGATAATGAGTGGGGTTACTGGTGAGAATTAAATCACCTGTATATTTCAAGTATGTTAAATGGATTTCATAATTTTCAACAATATAACTATAGTGCTTATTGTCGTCGCTTCAAATCGCACTAGCAGCACAAGTGATGCAAGGGAGATAGAAAGCCTCCTAGAGACAACCTCTAGGTTGATTATAGACCAGTGCCTAAGACATATTAAAGAGAGGAGTGCTTAAGAGATAATCTGTGAGGGGTTTTCAACACTCCAATTGTCACGTAAAAAGGTAATAGGATGGGCTTGGTTCAATAAGCCTTCACTGAGGTAGTTTCAAGCCAACACATGGATCCAAATGCTAGGGGTATATTTGGGGCAATCTCAAAGAGAAATGGCCTCTTCTTCTGGTGGCCAACACGAAACAATGAGATAGCTTAAAACTGAAGTTGTAGAAATGCTGGAGAGGAGGAGAGGAAGGAGGGAAGTAGATGCATAGGGTTGTAACAAATAGAATCCTAAGGAGCAATGTTCCAGAAAAAATATGGAATTTGATGTATAGGGCTGTAAACAACACAAAATCCTAAGCAAAGATTTTCCAATAGAAATATGGAAGAGGGAGGAGGTGGAGTGATAGAAACAATGGAGTACTTATTGAGGTTTCATGCCTATGACGTGGGTACCTCTATCACCAAACAGTGTGAGAAAGGTTGTGCTCGTACAAGTATTGTAGGCTAATCTAATAGCACAATTAAATTTATAGTAATTGCAGGTAATGTAGGATATTGAACAACACAAGTAAATCTGTAATACACACAGGCATTGTTCTCTATTTAGCAGCCAGGGTAAATCCATGAACCAAGGAGAAACCAACAATCTCATTACATTATGTCAGAGAAGGAAAAACACAAATGAAATGATATTACCTAGAGGAACATGTTGCACATTAATCATGCTTGGAATCAACAGGGAAATGAAATTTATCTTAAAGAGTCCAAATAACCAGTCCATACATTCAACATGATATCAGTGAAGCCCCCATAAAAACAAATTGAACCAAAATGGCTTCCCAGAATTCAAGCCCTGTGGGTGAGAAATTCTGGAACCAACCAACCTTTGTTAAAGTGTTGTTTCCCCCTTTTTATTAGAAGAGGGGGAGATGGAATTACAATTTACAAAATATCTGATCTAGATCTCTAGTTGTCTATCAAACTAGCTCTCTCGGCCCCTACAAGGCATTGTTTCCAAAAACGATTACAATTGGGATTTGATCCCTTCTTGGAAATAAATAGAAATTAATGAACATAAAAATAAAACGGAAAGAGGAAGGAGAAGGTGTTCCTTTATTATCCCTGTGAAGGTCTCTAGTCAAGCCACATCTTAGCCTTGATGCGCTCCCCCTGTTGCTCGGTTGTTTTTAGTCAATTTTGCCTTTACTGCATGAACGACCAATTCTGTGGAATTGAGAGTGGGTCGCTACAAGTGCCTGTCTTGATGGTCCTTTGTTGTGTAGAGGAGAGAGGCTCCATGCCGATTCATTAGGTTTTCATGAGCCTCCCATATTGGTTTAATGTTTCTGATACTCTATTTAATATCACAATTTCCGACCCATCCACCTTAAGAGCTTTGCACAATCCTTCTGGTGCTCTAATACACCCGGGGTTTCGTTTACGATGTAACAAGCAGTCCTTTGGATGTGGGCCTCTATTGCTGAAATATCATGAAACAGGCGTGCTCCGATTTCCCCTTGGGCCCCCTTTGCATTAGCCCCTTTCTTCTTATTCATATCACTTGACCACGAGCTATGAGCGAGCGCTTAGCCCTCGGGGGCTAAGACTCTCAACTGCTGTCGGGGGGGCCTTTTCCTTTCTAACATGGAACGCCTTTGATAACTCTTTATACCACATCGGATGATATCTCGAACACGAAATCCTTATAAAATATAACCTATGGAACATTACATCCGGGGACCCTTTTTGTTATCACAATCGCAGTGAGGGAGGAGTATCAACGAGGGAAAGAATCTTACACTTTGTGTGATTGTCGATCTACTAGGTGACGTCATCACTACCATGTGTCACTCAGTGAGTGGTGACACATGTCACCTGAAAATGACCCTATAAGACCCTTGAAAACGTTGAAACTGAGTGACACGTGTCCACCCGTATTGCCACGTGGCCCCCTAGAGGAGAGAGAAAATGGCCTGCTCGGCCCTGTTTCGAAGGCATTTCCTTTGTTAAATGATTTTGTCCCTCCCCAATGATTTAACATTGAGGGTCTGAATTATCGGCGATTTGCACTATCAGTGTGTTTCACCCCCCGCAATTCCTTAAGAATGGCCCATCGTGGGACTGCGAGATCTCGAGACTACGGGGTCGCCGATATGCGGGATGCAAGACCTGCGGGACTACGGGGTCGCCAATATGTGGGATGCAGGATGCGGTATGCAGGATTGCAGGGTCACCGATATGCAAGACTTCCCACTGCCGATCGTCGATAAGTCGTACCGCCATGTGGAGGAGAGAGAAGGGGGCTACCTTGGTTTTTCCTCGCATTTCCTTTATAAAGTATTTTCGACCTCTCTCGATGATGTTACACTATATCGCAAATCGCAACACCACGAAGCTTTAAAGTTAGGACCCCACCAATTGTTGATACGTCGATATGATGGTGTGCCGATGATGTGGGATTGCGATATCGGCGATCGTTACCATAACCATTGATAAACAGTAACACTGTGCCTAAGACCCCTATGATAGCCAATTGCGATTGTGATTTTACCCCAGATCTCCGATTTTGATTTTCCTTGCCCCTTTGGTGTTTTCTCTTTTTTTCTAGCTTTCCCAAGAGTAACTTCAACATACTCTAACTTCTGCTCCATTAGTCCATTTTTGGACTTCCATATATCGTTGGAAAGCTCTTTCCGAGCACTAGGAAATGGAGAGGGTATGATTTATCTCTCAGAGAATTTGTGGCAATGGGAATGGCTTCAAACTTCACTACTTTTCTGCACTCTAGACAACTGATAACCTTGTAAAGCAGTGAGTAACAACACTTACTATAGTAATTTAGTCTAGTTGATTCTTTTTTTTGCAATTCATGAGTGGTAGATTTGATTGTACATATGGTTGCTACTCAATAAGTTATAATAGTTTTTACTATTCCATGTCTTTGAATATGCAAAGGAACACATTAAAGTTGTGCTTTCTAAGGGGACACAAAATTTGCACACATTGAAAAAGGTGCATAAAGAAAGCATTCATGCTCATCAAAATGAAATTCACATGGTAAGCCATCATGGATTAGAAATGAAGTTTCTCAAAGAAAAGTTGCAACATTTGAATTGCGTTATCCCAATAGTGGCATGTAAAGAAACTGGCCCTTCACATACAACTGTTATTCACAAGAAAAGTCAGCAGCATATGGACATAAGTTTTCCTAAAGTGACGCATGAGGAAGTCATTCCTACACGCTCCACTGAGGTCCAAAAGGAAAATTACCAGCTCTTGGACATATGGTTTCCCCGAAAACATGATAAATATAAGGAGAAAATAAATCTTTCACGGCTTAAGGAGCATATGCCAAACATTCATGCAGAACTTGATAATATAGAGGGAAAGAAACGAGATGAATATTGTATATCAACTATGCCAGATGGCCATAGTGCAACTCAATATGAATTTAAATAAGTTGGAATTTCTAATGAACATGAGAAAAGAGGGGAGGGATATATGATTTTTCCAACATTAAAGGATCCCTTATTGAGCATTCATATGCTTAGTGATCTGCATGAGAAGAAACATATGAAACATAACCCACCAAATATAAAAGAGGTGTGGAGGAGACCTACAACTGAATATGCATAATCCAATTTTTCTAGTCAACATGAGACAAATAGGGGAAGATTCATCAGATATGCATAGTCAAAGTAGCTAGTGCCAATTGTTTGTATAACGCCACACCCCAAATTTACCTGCTTTTACAAGCTCTATAGGGTAAACATGAGTTGAGTGATGCTATGACATGTTTCGACCTCCAATTTCCAATTATGGAAGTGAGGCCAATAATCCAAAAACTTATTGATACCTCTCAAGAGTACTAGATCACCCAAAAGTCAGTCCACAACCTCTTATGATCATATCATGAGTTGAAACTGCTTTTTCATAAGCATAAAACCCTAACCGCACCCACAACATAGCATGCATGTGGTTATGAGGCTCTAATCACACCCATAAGCATGTCTTTGTGCGGTTATGACCCAAATCTGCCAGTTTTTTGCATTCATTCCTGGGATCTATGCCACCTTTTCAGGCCTTCCTCCATACTTCTAACCAAAACTACCTATAACTTTCCAGAATCATGATTAAGATGATAACAATGCCAAATATTCAAACTTGAACAATATATTTACCTAGACATGCCTTGTACACAATAGAGATTTCGTCAAACATATGGTAAATTTGTAAGCTACAGATCATCAATGAATATTTGATCATAAATGTCTGAACTTCATCTCAGAATCACCAAGAAGGCCTAACTTCCTCTCAAATAGTTGCAACAACACTTGCTATCCCATGCATTCATCAACTTTTTCAAATATTTAACAAATCATGAACAATAGCCATAGATAGAGCACAACATAGAACCATGCTTATAACCAACATGTAACCATAATATTAACCACGCCAAATCATCCATCAAATCCACATAATAACAAGTACAAGTTCTCATAGATCACAATAGGAAAATATCTCTTATTAAGATATGAAAAATCCAAACAAGTCAGGGACTTCCATGTACCACCCAATTATATATTGGGATGAAAAAAATATTTCTTTCATCCAATCACCCCCATGCCATATTCCAAACATAAATGTGGGATCTCATGGGATAAACAAAGACACAATCAACCAGGGACTCTAGAGGTTAAACCACCTCCACCGTAAATTATTGTGATCTCACCTAAACCAGTCTCGAGATCACAAAACCAAACCGAGCTTGGATGCCTCATAATTTCACCATACCTTGAGGAATTTTCCTATCTCCACCCACCTATCGAGGGCTTCTTGGAGAAAACCATCTCCACCGCCAACCCTTGGGAATTTTCCTGAGACCACCTCACCCAGTTCCAAAACCTTCCAGCAATCCAAAGCTCAACCAAGAATGAAACCCATCACATCGTGGCTATCCAAAAAATGACAAGGCCAGGTTGAAACCACTGTCGAACTAGGAAATACCCATGCATAAGACAACAAATGAACCAAATAAACAAATGGATGTACAATGCATTCACACCTCAACTAGGAAATCACACATGGAACCTATTATCTACAAAATCCTCTTGCTGAATTTGTTGATCCAACCTTCTCCTTTCTTTCCTTCGCTTGTCCTTTGCTTGTTCTTCACTTTCATTTCTACAAATCTAAGATAATACCCAAATGCTCCATGAATAATCTAGCGTGCAAGTGTGTATGAGAGTGAGAATGAAAGGAGAGAGCCAAACTGAACTGACACAAGTTTTGAATTGTTTCTCTGATGCCTTTTTATCATTTATGTTTGGTCTCTTCCTCTCCTTTTTCCTTTTCTTTAATTTTCCTTCATTTTCTCTATAATTTCCTTAGCATGAAAATTGTGTCTCTTCACCTTCCTTTCTCCTATTTTCCTTTATTTTCATAAATAAATGTTAATTATTTCCTCTTTTCATTTGCTAATTTCCATAGCCACTATTAAACCACAAGTGATGCCCACTATAGTGTTTTCCCAACACACAGCTTGGAATATGTGTCCCGTGATCTTGGTCTTATTTTCTTTGCCTTTAATATCCTTTATTACATGAATCTTTAACCCAGGGTTGTTACAAACACCTCCCCCTTGGGGGGAGCACCGTCCTCAATGTTCTATGACACCTATGACCAATAATTCGCTGAAAACAAAACATACTACCTATGGATCTTTACAACATAGCTCGATGCATTATTTACAATAATATACACATATATACATATATGCAGATTTTCTTTAACCAACAAATAAATATATAATGCTCGCATCTGCGACAAGGGAATCTAGAGGCTTGCACCTCCGCCCTCAATTCACCTCCTTCCCAGAAATTCCAGAATCCACTACTAAGATCAAAGTCCACCTATAATGTCCATCACTACAATCCTTGTGCTACTTGTTCTCTCAGTGAAAATTTATCGACTCATTGTTCTAGGGAACACTCCCAATGTGCTTCTTATGCCATTTGGCAATGCTAATGACCAAAAAAAATTCATTCCATGGCCTTCCCTTCTCTTCTACACAATCCCTCGGGAAATTTGGTCACCCCCTTCCATGCAATCACTCACCTTCCAAGTTCCCAAATATCCCCATATCTGTTACACAATCCCTTAGGCGATCCATCCCTTGGCAAGGTTTCCTCACATCAAAAGGTCCAAAAACCAAGGCATATCCCTGCCTCAAAACCATCATATCAATCATAAAATGCTAATGGAAATAAATGGACACTATTGGGTACCAGTGTCCCACAATAGCCATGCTCTTGAATGTTTTACCATCACATTATTGCATGTTTCAATTCCTTTTGTTGTTGCTGCTAATTTTTGTATTTAGTTTCAACCACCCAAACAAGGAATTTCCCTACTTTCCTATACCAAGCACCTAATTTCCATTATACTAAAAAGGAATTGAAATAAATTTAAATCCTACCTCATTGATGGCTCATCAATAAGGTACACCTGCAACTCTGTTTACTTCCAGTCACCACAAGTCAAGCTAACTCTTTGATTAAATCATCATGTATAAACATATCACATGTGGTTAGCTCAAAACTCAACCATCATAAATCATAATCATCGATCATACGCATAATTAAAATTGGAACAAAATATTGATACATATATTTCAAATGGCTCTTTTATTCCGCCTTTGTTCTTTGTCCTTTCCATACACACATTGAATCAGTTGTCAATCTCGTCAAGCACCGAGTGCCTTCTCTTCTCTTTGATCACGTACACACACAGGATCAGTTGTCAAACCCGACAAGCACACAGTTCCTCCTCTTCTCTTTGATCATATACACACACTGGGTCGGTTTCCAAACCTGGAAACAAAGGAATCCAAAGACTATATCACCTCCTCCCTCAACATCAACAACAAGGGAATCTAGAGACTAAACTACCTCTACCCTAAATATTTACAACTCAAGATTGGTCTCATACCAAGCTATCCAGGGCTCCAAGAACTAGTAAATTAACCTAGAGCCTTCCAGGGCTCCAGAACATTTGTTCCAACCTGCAACTCCAAGGACTAATATCTCAACCCACAAGCCTCTAGAGTCTTTGTCCCAAACTGCAAGATCCAAGAACTAGTAACTCAACCCAAGCTTTTCCAAGGCTCCAAAGCGTTTGTTTCAACCCACAGCCATAGGGAACCTGATAACCAATCCCCTTCACAACACATACACATACACAGTGTACAACGTAATACATACACCAAAACTTGGTGTACAACACCACACATACACCTACACTTGGTCTACAACACAACACATACACCTACACCTTATGTATAACACCACACATACACGTACAAATAGTACAATATAAAGAATACACATGCCACAATACAACGACTACACAATACACATGACACAATACCACATGTACACAACACAACATGTACGACATGTACACAACACCAGATGTACAACATGTCCATAACAACAGTACTGCACATCTAAAGACCACACCGTCTCTACCAGGAAACGTTTCCTCTAATGTCTTTCCCACGCCTTACTACGTGAAACCACAAACCAAATCCTAGGTTTGTGGCTCTTTCCACTATCCATGCTTGTCCCATCATATCGCAGATCACACTGCTTGAATTCCACTAATGTATCCCTCAGCATTACTTGCCATAGCATAAACATAGGCATAATTATAAGCATATAATATCAAATCATATCCACATGATACTAACCTCATAGATTTGTAAGGGTTACTCTACCCACTTGATTCCTCATAAACCAAGAACCTCTTCATGCCATACACCTACATGGAGAAATCATTCTTCCACAATAATGATCCCTAACAACCCTATCAGACAATGGCATTCATACATACATATAGATATAAACATTAGAAAAATAATGATCGTGACATAATTACCAATGCTCTTTAAGAGAACCCCCTTTATTCGTGAAACACATGCATAACATTGATAACAACAAATCCCAACATAGATGTTGTAGCAGTTACAACCACCCTCCAAAAATTTTCCTATGTTTCGTTTTGGAGCCTCCCTTCTAATCACAACAGCTCATCTTGCACTGATCCAGGTAATTGTGCTTTGATTGAGCCTCATCTGTTGCATCTTAGCTTGTTTTTGCTTACTTTTTTTACTATCTAACCCACAAGCCAATGTCTTGACTTAGTCTTGATCTAGTTTCGGGCTTGCCTTAGAGAACTATGCAATCCTTGAGAGCCACTAGTCGTGCTCTCTGGAATTGCGCAGTCCAAGCTGACAGTGAGCCTTGAGCTCAAGAATTGCGCATCACTAGATGACAATCAGTCTTGATCTAGGAAATTGCGCAACCATGGTTATTTTTCCCAAAAAAACAAAAATTAAAAAAAAAAATGAAAAATTATCCCTAAAAAATAGGGATCTATTTTTAGTAATCTGAAGGAGGCACTTGAGTTATTTCGGAAGTTGTCACCAAGTGTTGCTTTTTCCTTGATTTTTTGCCTTCGCATCATAAACCCTAAATTGACCAAATCTATTTGATCGACATTACCATAGCTCATTTTCGCATTCGATCTTGGAGATTTGGCATTCCTGAGGAGATCAAGGAACCTTCAGTGCGATCGTTGTCGCTTTTCCAGGTGAGTTTTTCTTTTCTAGTTTTTTGCCACTTTTTTGTCGCTTTTTCTTGTTTAGCTTGTGAGAGTGTTTTTTTCACTTGTTTCTTTGAATGATTGTTGGTGTTTTAACTTGTTTTAGCTTGTAGAAGTGTTGTTTCAAGTTATAGATATCCTTTCCCAAGTTTTGCATGAGTTTTCATGTTTTTTCACCAACAATCATCGTAGTGGTGACTCTCTTCACATGCTTTGATTTCCTTCAATTTAATCAATTGTTACACTTGTTTCACATGCATGTAGCTACACTTATTTAGATATTCACTCATCCTGATCTGCTTATTTTTCACACTCCCCATGGGAAAATATGGGTCCCCTTTCCTGAATCTCACACTTCACTACATGCACTGCACAATCTGGGAGCTCAAGGCCTCTGCCTTAGCTTCTGGAATTGCACAGATCCTATCATGGGTTAGCTCCAACTACGCACCACATAGTTTTAGGAGCCAGTCTCCCAGCTTCACCACTAAGACTACACAATGCACAGTCTCTCCCAAGCCCTAGCCCAGATTGCATTGCGCATTACGCAATTCCAGTCATCAAGCTTCCACATTGACTATTGGGACTGTGCAGTTCCCATAGTCAGTCATTCACCCCTGTTAGTCAAAATTGCGTAATCCCTATCATCAGATACCCTGAAAGTTGCTTAATCATGTTGTGAAGTTAGATCTGCAAGAGCTAATTTTTGCTTGTCGTGAGTGTCCTTTCTGTCTCACAGGTACCACACTCATGAAGCACTTTTCTCCAACAGGAATTGTACCATGGCACCAAAGAGAGCTCCTTCAGTATTGCGAAAGCAGTGGAGCAAGCATCAATTAACTTTCCAATATATGTGAACACTCAATTGTTAATAGAAAAGGAGTCAACACTAACATGGCAGCAAGTCCAGCAGAAATAACAGAAGGCAGCAATCCAGTACAAGATTAAGGAAAGAGCAAGTTGCTAACATAATAGAGGGAGAACAAAGTTTCAAAGTGAAAGCAGATTCAATCTTCATGCAAGCATATTTGGCAGCAGAAAAAAGGGAAGCAAGGGACAAAGATAGTAGAGTGGAGGAAGAGAGAAAAGCAGAGCTTGCAGGTAGTACAACTGAGATCGCAGAAAGTAGAATAAGAGCCAAAGGAAGAATAGGAGTTGAGGAAGAAAGAATAGGAAGAGAAGCAAAAACATGAAGAAGAACAAAGACAAGGTGCGATGACAAAGGAAACAACACCCATACAAGTCGAAGAGTTGGAACAGCCAGAAGCAAAGGAGTACATTCATCAAAAAAAGAGTGATAGTGTCAGAAACCAAGAAACATCTAGCTGCCATTGCCCAAGCCATATTTCCCTATGCAGGAGAAACAAGCTCAAATGTTCAGCACCTGAAAGCCAAGAATGAACAACTAGAAAAGAACTTGCAACGTGTCGAGCAAGAGGCAGAATAACTCTGAGCATTAGAGCAGAATGTGGTTTCCGCATTGGGAAAGATGAGGACAACGATACTTGATGAAGTATTGACACTTGGTGATACAAAGTGGAAGCTCTATGATGAATTTGTCACTGTGCATAAAGCAGTGTTCCATGTGCATGGCCTAAAACAACGGATCAAAGAGTTTGTTCAAACTCTCAAGAAAATACATGCTTCCATCGCCCATGTACAAGAGTGAACGATTTGATACAAAGGGGCCCCACTTGACTTAGTGAAGAAGATGAAGCCACGGGAAGAGCCGGAGAAATTCAAAGTCTGGATGTTGATCAAAAACTATTATTAGCTCGCCCCATTCATCAAAAGCATACAGACCTCATATGCATGACTGTACAATAGTTTGGATGTCATGGTGAGAACGCACAGGATCCCATCAATTGGTTCCCTCACCGAGGCTAAACCCAAGAACCAAGTCCGGCTAGAGATCGATGAGCACGTGGAGCAGCTAACACGAGAGGTCACTAGGGAAGACTTGGAGCTGAGCACACATAACATGCAGAAGTACATTGGTGGTCCTATCATGGTCAACACCATGTTGCACATGCTTCATAATGAGTTGGATATAGGTTCCAAGACCATATACTCAGATGTTATGGAGGCAAGAGTCCACTATCAAAAAGACACCATCAAGTAGTTTGGGGACATCATCATGCAGTACCAAGCTTGGCATCAATATGTGACCGAGAAGCAACAAGTGGATGTTGTCGAGTTAGTCTTTCCCCAAACTTCGGATTCATAATTTTTTGTCTTGTTAGGGTGTCTTTAGCCTATTTTGTCTCACATGGGTGCGTGTGGAAAATGTAATATTATTTGTAAATATGTTGTAAGTGAAATTCCAAGTGTCATTAGTGGATTGTGAAGGGTCATCATGTTATGTAAGGAATTATTTGTAAAGAAGTTGAAGAGTCATGAGGAAATTCAAAGAGTCACAAGGGGGAATGTTAAAGGACACCCCACCCTTTGTTATAAATAGAACCTCATAACTCATAGAACAGGCTTTTGGGAGCCAAGATTTTGGCTAGGCTTAGGCTTAGAAAAGTCTTGGGAGTATTGTGAAAAGCCTTGGCTTCTCCATAGCGTAGAGTAAGTATACTTCTTTGGAGGAACATATGTTCTTGACTGTAATGTTCCACTACTAGGGCTAGTGGTCATCAATGGTGTATGTATGGATGGAACTTTCACTTATAATAATAATATCAGAGCCAGCATGCTTTCATGCATATGTTGTTATTGTAGTTGGACTATTCTGGTTGCTTTAGAAATGTATCTTGTTTAAATTACGCATTTGCGTATGAACTACTTTGTATGAAATTGTACGAATCTTGTTGGATGCATGTTTTTGGATTAACCCGTCACTTTAATTTATGGACTATTATGCATTTTAGCTAGTGATGTCATTTCGCTCGTGTGTTCCTTTCAAGCTGTGTAATATTATAAGCTTCTAAGGGGCACACTTACTTTTCCCCTCCATGTGTTAGAACCTTGATGAAATGCACTTGAATCTCTACAAGGTCACACACTTTCTCTCACCCAAAGTCATCATACTTATCTTTGCATGCTACCGTAATCAAGGAATTACACTGCCACCTGTTGTTGGGACTCCTACTCCAAACGGTTTGAGGTCTAGTTGGGAGTTCTTATCGGGGATATCCACTGAATGTTGGCGGGTCTAGCACCGTCAAGATGACAAGTTGAGCCCTTGAATTCTGTTTTGAATCTCTGCATATATTTCATGACTTATGTTGAAATCATAACCCCAACATGTTTCTCTCACTCTGTTGATTTTGAAGCGTTGGCAAGCATTATAGATGACTTGTTCAAATATAAGTTCAATGGTGATAATGGAACACCCTTGTTCAGTCACACAATTTCCTTCATTGGCTTTTGCGACAGGCATGATGTCCCCTCAGATGACATTGCCTATGGGTTGTTCGCTTTCACGTTCAAAGGGCGTGCAAAGCAATGGTGTCACACATTGCCCGCAACCTCTATACACTCTTTTGATCACATGTTCAGAGAATTATGTCGTGCTTTCGTTCTTTATGACCATAAAGCACTTAATCAAAAAAATTTAAAATTTCGAAAATCACCTGACGAATTGTTGAACCTCAAAATTACCCTCTCCTTGATATTTTTTTCTCGCCTTTTTCCCTCACTTTCTCATAAGATTACAGAACCAATCAATGATAAATGCTAGGTTTTGTCTTAAGGAAAGCATTAAATGGGTCACCATATTATATTTTCATGTCTTGCTATTTGAATATATTTTTGCAAATTAGCTACAAAACGCAACCTATTCTGCAGCTAACTGTGGATTCCATAGCTACTCTCATGGTTTGGTAGGTTCCAAGTGTCAAATGAAGAATTAGGCCACATGGGCATTTCTAGAATCATCTCCACATGGATTCTATCCTATTCACTCAGTCCAGATTGACGGAAAAGCAAGCCTAAGGTCATGGTCAAAGATGGATTCAAAGTACATTATCTGAAAGCAATAGGACTCTTGATTTGCTCTTTCGTAGCTAATCAAGAATCTAACAGTTCTATTGCAAATCTAATTCGAATTAGCCACCTGTAGCTAATCGAAAGTTTAAACAGTCCTATTGCAATTCGAATTAGCCACCTGTAGCAAGTTTATCTCATAAACAGTCATGTTAAATTTAATTCAAATTAGCCACTTGTAGCAAGTTTATCTCATAAACAGTTATGTTATTTTCCTTTAAATATTGGTTGCATGGAACCGAGAGGAAGGGAGAAGTTAGAAGGAATTACGTTTTAAGTTTAGGATTTTTGCTAATACTCTATATTCAAACTTCATTTTTTCATAATAAAAATTTCGTGTTGCCAATGATCATTTAAAGTACATCCTTAACTAGCTAGCATTCCAACCACGTTAGTTGCAGAGGGCCCCTGCACTGAAGGAGGTTTTCATTTGTTGTTTTTAGTTCAATTTCCATTACTTTGTTTTTAGCAAATTTGTTTTCTAAATTAGGATGATATTTCATTTCAGTTTTTAATCAATAGCATAATGATAAATCACAACTGTATAGCCTTGTTCTTCTAAGAAATTTCGTGGAGAAAAATGACTCTGTTTCCAAATTGAATTAAGATTGAAGTAATAAGAATACACAGTTGCTTTGTTTTCTTATTGTTTTTTCATTCATTTTCTTAGAACAGAATTGTCAATTAACTGTGTTAATGGATGTTTTCAAAAGCCATTTCAAGATGATGATGATCCTAAACTAAATGGTTAAATGTCTAATTCATATAGTGATCGAATTTATTCAATACATTTTTATTTTCCTAGGAACTTAGGAACTAAGGTATAATTGATTTCTTGCACAGCACTTCAAGAGGGTAATGCTTCACATTTGAATGTTGGAGAAAGTCAAAAATACATTAGTTGTTTACAGTTAGTTTTACATGCTTTTACCTTTTTGCTTTCAGATCCTCACTTAGTTGCATCACTAATATTCCCAATAATCATTTCAAGGAGATTGATTTAATCATATTCCAAAATTGAATGGTTGAATGTTTAATGAATGCAATTACTGAGTTACCTTCTGCATCAATTTCATTCTTGGTTTTAAGAATTAGATCCATGGATTAGGACTAATGATAAGATAAGATAGATGCTCTGTTTTTTATTAGGTTCTAACTAGCCAACAGTTCTTGGTCCATTTTTAGGAAATTAGATTAACTTAGGAACATTTCCTTTCCTTTAAAATTCATTAGATTCACTTAAATTTTCTCATAGTTTCAGGTTGTACATTCCTAGACATCAAAGAACAGAAACCCCCAAAAAACAACATAAAATACAAAACAACGAAGTAAGCAAAAGGTTAACTAAGCACATATAGTGCACCACACTTCATCAACTTACAAACCTCAGTTGATAATTTATGCAAGAAATTTAGGACACTAAATTGACTAAACACGGATCTCTTGAGCACTTTCACGATTGTATTTTTCATTACTATTGTGAATTTCCTGAAGATGAATTTGACTTAAAAATTTTGGAGGAAATATTTCAATATCTTGTTCACATTCTCAAAAATCCACATGAGTTAGAATCTTTTGAACCTCTCCCAGCATACCTCAGTGTTAGAGCTTCTAAATCTAAGACGGGTAAGGTTGTTGTCCCAAGTGACCCTTCACCCCGTTCACATCAAATATCTCTAGCTCCGCAGGTTGAGGTGGGAGAAGTTGAGAATCTACCTATTGATCTGTCACCATCTCCTCCTACCCCACTTGCTTAGTATTTCTACGCAGTTTTGGAGTATAATCCCGATGGTTTTCATGTGAACTTATCTCCTCAGCCTCTATCCTTTGCTTCCTTTGGTCCTCTGGATTTTGTTGTGTTGTGTTCATCTGTCTTGGATCTCGCATGTGATGTTCACAAGGATCACGTTTTGGATGGAGTTAGTGTTGAACATCTAACATGTGTATCATTTTTTATGAGTATGTGTGGGAGTCTGAACAAGAATATGCGGTGAAGGATGACCTCCTATGGTCGCACCTCGTCCACTTTATCCTGACATCTTCCATGATTCTTGTATTTATGTTCCATCTTGTGAAAATTCATTTCCAGATGTTTCTATTTACGATCATTCGCAAAACACATGGGATGCCATTTTTCCATTTGATTGTGGAGAGGAAAAATATATATTCCCTGATCCACCCAATCTCTCATCTTACCTTTCTAAAAACATTGAGGGTGAAAATTCTTGTTTTTTATCATCCCCTCTTTATGATTCGTCAAATCATGAGGATGTCGTTGTTCATCATAAACTTTCTTATCATGGTTGTCATGATCTCTTCATTCATTCATCCGATCACGATTCTAATTCGCCTGCTATTGATCTTTCTAAGCGACCCATCTCTGATGAAATGGAAACTTCTGAATTTGTCGAGGCACTTCAACCCGAGATGATGGTTATGTCAAGTTCTTGTAGCCTTGAGGTTAGTTCAACTTCTGATCAGAAATCTATTGAATTTGTCCAGGATCCTCATCGCTCTGTTGTTTACACTAGAAATCAATCTATTTAAAAAAATTTGCATCCTGCATGGGGATCACACGATCCTATTGCTCAAGCATTGGAGGAGTCATATGTAGCAAGCATTGTTGCGAAACAGAAGTTTTCTTCTTTCTTTATATTTGCTCGTTTTTCAATTTCGAAGTTGTGTACATGCTTGTCTTCCACAAGCAATGTGATAGGAAACCATGATACATCCGCAAAGTGCCTTCCATGTGCTTTCCATCTGTACTTTTATGTGGATGCATTAAAGCTTCAAACATATTGGTTTACATTGTTGTGTCTTTCTTATTGGTTGGTTTGCTTGCATATATTTCTTGTCAATGATGCTCTTGCCTACATGGGCCAACCAATGCATCGATGGTTGCATTGGAAGTATCACTTTACGTGAGTTGGCCTATGCTCTACTAAGGTTAGGAGTAGGATTAGTGTTTGATTTTCTTGCTTGTTTCCTAATTTGCTTACCTTGTTTTTCTTTGTCTTGCTTCTTTCCTTTACTTGTTTTCTTTTGCACCTGTAGGCTAGGTTTCGCATGAAACCGTGTTTGGATTCTTAGATAAGTAGGATTAAATCCAAGAGGAACTTATACAACTATCAAAATTTGGTTATCTATATGTTCCCTCTCTTTATGTGAATCTTGCATTTTTTATAGTCGATGATACCTTGATGGAAAATATGTTCCTTTCAAAGAGGGTCATGGTGAAATTACGATGCTTGCACTCTTAACTAGTACCACCTACTCTAATCAGTTTTCTCTATATGGTTAACCCTTTTCAACTCAGTGAATTAGAGTAAGGAGAGGGGTAAAACCTTAACAAGTATGTCAGAGCTATATATAAATATCCTTCTCTAAAGGGACAAGTGTTAGGTCCCTATACTACTAGTGTAACCCCTTATTGTTATTAGTACAACCCCCTTATTATATTGTTGTGCCCATGTAGTCCCCATATTATTATTATTGTGCCCCATAGAAGCCCACTATTGTTACCATTGTGCCCTTACATTACTATTTCTATGTCAACTCTGATTATATTATGACCCTTTAGACTCCTATATATAGAAAGGAGGTCTTGTCATTTGTATCATCTAAGAATTGTTCATTTGTGTAATGTAAAGGAGGTTACCCCCTCGAAGAGGCTTATTTCTAAGGCATTCATCTATCTTTTCTATCTTTTTGGGAGCTGGTTTCATAACATTTGGTATCAGAGCTTTGGATTCTAGGGTTTCGCTGCTCCAAATAGGTCATCGTGGAATTTTCGCTATAACGTTTTCGCTACGAAGTTTTAGAAGCTAAAAAAAATCCTATTTGAGAAGAGATTGGTTTGAACCTTGGATCCAAATTTCAAATCTTGTCGTGATCTATTTGCGGAGATATGATCTAAGGAAGTTAGGGTTTTTGCAAGCTCCAGAATTTCATCTCAAATAGGTCATCATGAAATTTTCGCTATAATATTTTTCTGCAAAGGTTCAGACTCTGAAATTAAAACCCATTTGAGCCGAAATCTTGTTGAAGCTTGGGACCAAATCTCATTTCTTTTCTCGCTATATTTTCAAAGATATAATCTGAGGAAGTTAGGGTTTTTGCAGACTCCCAAATTATATTCTAAACAAGTGACCCTGGGAAAATCGTCATAACTTTCTCTCTAAGAAACAATTTTAAATTTCGTAAGAAGTTACAGAAAGAGGACAGACTGTAGTTTTCTATGTATATTTTTCAGATCTGAAGGTCGAAACAGTGACACGTCGTGCTAGTGCTCTCTACTGAAACATTATATAAGAAGGTCATCTTAAGAGATTGGGCATAACTCTTTCTTGGAGAATCAAATTCTGATCAGACTTGTGGGGTTAGAAAGAGGACTCAAAGGGCTACTGCAGGATGCAATTTCAGAACTTGGAGATCTGAAATTACCGAGTTACAGTCGTTTCAAGATCAAGTTCCTAAAATCAAGAAAAGGCGATATGAGGAAGTTTGATGGCAAGGATCCGGTAAATTGGATACTATAGATGGAGCAATATTTTGATCTACATGAGGTTCAACTGTTACAAAAGGTACATATTGCATCTTTATATTTAGAACCAAATCAATTTTTATGGTATAAAGGGCTTTGTTCTCGTAAAGCACTTGTCACTTGGTCAATTTTCACGGAAGAAATGATAGCACATTATGAGGATACAAAGAGTAACACCTTCTTTAGCCAATTGATAAATCTCGAACAAAAGGGTTTAATGGAAGAACACATTGAGGACTTTCAAAAATTGAATATAAGGGTAAATGATATTCCAGAGAAGCAAAGGATTTATTTCTTCATAGGGACTTTAAAGGATAACATTCAACATGAGGTTCGTCTTTGGGAACCTGATTCATTGGAGAAGGCATTCAAGTTGGCAAGAAAAATTGAAAGTGAAATTATGGAAACAAGGAATCCTATAGTTATGGAAGTGTTTTTTCTCCTAGCATTCCACAACCTACAAGGTTTACACGACAACAATTGGAAGAAAAAAGAGAAAAAGGGCTTTGTTACAATTGTGATATAAAATACACTGAAGGTCATAAGTGTGCTGAGAAGAAATTATTTTACATAGATTGTGGAGAGGAGGAAGGAAAGGATCAAGAAACATCAAAAGAATTGGATATACACCAGGAACCAACCCCAGAGAAAGAAGAAATGAATCTGACCATATCTTGTAAAGCATTGGCAAGAATTACCACTCCTCAAACTCGCAAGATAGAAGGACATATCAAGAAGAAAAAGGTTCAAGAAGTGAAAGATCACATCGAGAAAGAAGAAATGAATCCAACCATATCTTGTAATGCATTGGCTGGAATTACCACTCCTCAAACTATCAAGATAGAAGGACATATCAAGAAGAAAAATGTTCAAGAAGTGAAAGATCACATCGAGCATCAAGAAATGAATCCAACCATATATTGTAATGTATTGGAAGAAATTATGACTCCTCAAACTCTCAAGATAGAAGGACATATCAAAAAGAAAAATATTCAAGCAGTGAAATATCACATCGAGCATCAACAAGAAGTTCTCCAACTCTTAAAGCATAACGCACTTTGGTGTAGAATCAAATCAAACAACAAGCAAATCAACATTGCAGTGAAAGAATTTTTGATGTAGGTGATTGGGTATTTTTACGGCTACATCTCAAGCAAGCTATTTATGAGAAGGAAATGTTGGCAATACTACATGCTCTTAAGAAATGGCGACCTTACCTAATGGGAAGACACTTCAAGGTAAAAATGGATCATGATAGTCTTAAATACTTTTTAGAACAAAGATTATCTTTAAAAGAACAAAAAAAATGGGTCACAAATAGGTTGGGTTATGACTTTGAAATCATCTACAAAAAAGGGAATCAAAATGTTGTTGCAGATGCACTCTCAAGAAAGGATGAGAATGTGGAAGCGTTGTTTTGTGCTATTTCTATTATCCAACCAAATTGGATAAATGAAGCAAGGGATGAATGGAAGAAGGACGAAGAAGTGTGGCCACTCATTCAAAAGTTGTAGAAGATCCCAGTTCAAACAATATTGCCAGAACTTGACGAGGAAGGAAAAATCATATTAGAGCCTGGAGCAGTCACAGAAACAAGAACCCAACAACTACGAAATCGATCAATTTCAGAGTATCTCATCAAGTGGAAGAACTTACCCGCTGAAGATTCCACATGGGAGGACAAGAATTTTATACAGAAACATCAAGCACTACTCAAGCGTTGAGGACAACACTTTTTGAAGGAGAGGGGCATGTTAGGTCCCTATACTATTAGTGTAACCCCTTATTGTTATTAGTGCAACCCCCTTATTATATTGTTGTGCCCATGTAGTCCCCATGTTGTTATTATTGTTCCCCATAGAAGCCCACTATTATTATTATTGTTATTATTGTCCCCTTGGACTCCTATATAGAAAGGAGGTCTTGTCATTTGTATCATCTAAGAATTGTTCATTTGTGTAATGTAAAGGAGGTTGCCACCTCGAAGAGGCTTATTTCTAAGGCGTTCATCTATATTTTCTATCTTTTTGGGAGTTGGTTTCATAACAACAACCTCTTTTTCTCTCAATAAGTCGGGATCCCTCTTCCACCTCATGAAATAAATAAGTGTATATGCACAGTTCTTTGAAAAAAGAAAAAAGGAAAAAAATGAAATAAAGGGAAAACGAAGAGAAAGGCTTCCTACACAGAGAATTGAAGTAAGTAACTCCACCTGGGTACTGTCCAGGCTCACTAGCAGTGGAACAATGGTTGTGTTCCTGAAGTGCCTCTATCGGGGTATTGTCCAAGCCTGCTTGCATGGGAGCAACACTAGAGATGAAACTAAAACTCTAACAATCTATGTTACTTGCGCATTTATATACCCCTCATTTCTAATCGAAACAAATCAATTTGAATTGGGTTGGTATGTGTGTTGCCGATAAAGAGAATGGTAGGGACTACATCTTTAACTCAAGCTAGTGAAGAAGCTATGATGATCGAAGAACTGAACAATACTTCTGGAAGAGTTAGACTCACTTTGCACGAGACAAGGTCCATACAAAGAGTTGGAGTTCTACCAGTGTGTTTCCAATGTTGTAACGGATACAACCACCCTCCAAAATTTTACCTATGCTTCGTTTTGGAGCCTCCCTTCTAATCACATCAGCTCATATTGCACTGGTCTAGATACTTGTGCTTTGATTGAGCCTCATCCTTTGCATCTTGGTTTGTTTTTAGTTACTTGGTTTACTATCTAAGCCACAAGCCGATATCTTGACTTGGTCTTGATTTAGTTCTAGTCTTGCCTTAGAGAACTGTACAATCCTTGAGGGCAACTAGCCTTGCTCCTGGGAATTGCGCAGTCCAAGTTGGCAGTGAGCCATGAGCTCAAGAATTATGCAACACTAGATGGTAGTCAACCTTGAGCTAGGAAATTTTGCAAAGCATGAGAGGCAACCCAGAGCCATTTAGCCTAGAAATTGCGTAGAAGCCTTTATGCTCAAAAATTACTTAGTGGATGAACTAGAGAGTTGCCCAGTTCCTCCCAGAACTGCACAATCTCTCCAAGAAATGCATGGCAGTTTTTTCCAAAAAATAAAAAATAAAAAAGCATCCCTAAAAAATGGGGATCTATTTTTAGCAATCCAAAGGAGGCACTTGAGTTATTTTGGAAGTTGCTACCAAATGTCGCTTTTTCCTTGATTTTTGGTCTTAACGTCATAAGCCCTAAATTAGCCAAATCTATTTGATCAATGCTACCAAAGCTCATTTTCACATTCAATCTTGGAGCTTTGGTATTCCCGAGGATACCAAGGAACCTTCAGTGTGATCATCGTCACTTTTCCAGGTGAGTTTTGCTTTTCTAGTCTTTTGCTTCTTTTTCTATCACTTTTTTTTGTTTAGCTTGTGAGAGTGTTGTTTCACTTGTTTCTTTGAACGAATTTTGGCGTTTTAACTTGTTTTAGATTATATAAGTGTTGTTTCAAGTTATAGATTGACTTTCTCAAGTGTCGCATGAGTTTTCTCGTTTTTGCACCAACGGTCACCGTTGTGGTGACTCTCTTCACATGCTTCATTTTCCTTCAGTTTAATCAATTGTTTCACTTGTTTCACGTGCATGCATCTACACTTAGTCATATCTACACTAAGCCTCACATCATCCTTCAAATATGCTTATTTTTCACACTCCCCATTGGAATATCTAGGTCTCGTTGCCTGGATCTCACACTTCACTACATGAGCTACGCAATCTAGGAGCTCAAGACCTCTGCCTTAGCTTCTAGAATTTGTACAGATCCTGTCCTGGGCTAGATCCAACTATGCATTGCGCCGTTTCAGGAGCCAGTCTCCTAGCTTGGCCACTAAGACTGCGCAATGCACAGTGTCTCCCAAGCCCTAGCCCAGAATGAACTGTGCATTGCCTAGTTCCAGTCATCAAGCTTCCACACTGACTGTTGGGACTGTGTAGAGCGAAGTTCCCACAATAAGTCAGTGTTATAGACATATTTGGGCACTGCAACCCCAAACTCATATGTCCATAAAATAAGGGCTCCTTAAGTCCCCAAAATTGTTGCTTCACACCCTAAAGGATCATGGTCAACTGATTACATCATTTCCCAGAAGTTCCACCTAAAAAACTACTCAGAACTGGCCAAAATTGGACCATACAGACTGCTCCATGGGCAAGGTGTGATGCATACTGACTACCTAACTAGCCAGGTGCAATGCATACTCAAATGGCCTTCTGTGGGGTGCGATGAGCGAGAATAGACAAATGGCAGAGACAATTTTCAAGGTGGATGATCACGGAATCTTCTAGAAACTTCTTCTGTGACACTTGCCTCTCTGAATTCTCCCAAGGACGAGTAAGAGATCATGAAATCTCCAAGTGGAACCAAGAACTATCAGTGGAATGACACTAATAAAAAACCCAAAGCTGACTCATACCCTTGCAAGACATCTATAAATGTATCCCTCATCTAAGAGATCTAGAGGCTGGAATTTTGTATTTTGTAAGGAAGTGTTGTTGGTTTGTTGAGAAGAGACATTGCATTGTTGGGTGATTTGCTTGTTCATGAGGTGAAGAGGGCTTCTACAACTGGGAGGATGAATCAAACAGCTGGGTTGTAATCCTCTCTTACATTACTATTAATAAAGTTCTTTGAGTTTTCCTCCATATGATCTTGTATTTGTGAATCTTATTGTTTATGAATGCAATTGTATGGTCAATGTGTTTCTGATTCCGCATTGTTTATGATGTTTTAGATAGAGATTCTTTGATAGTTTGTTGTTACTTTGACTCTACAGGTACTCTTTGAAGCGGGACAAGTAGGAGAGGAGTGGCAAATTCTATCAAGGAAAGGAGAAATCAAGCTAGGATCAAAGCAGAAGATCTAGGTTGGTCCTCTTTTCTTCTCTTCCATCTATCACACTTAAAGGAACTCTTGAAAAGCTTTCATTGTTTGTTTCTAAGATAGCTACCCGTCTTAGTGGGACTAGCAATTCGAATCAACACTAGTTTTCCATAAAACAAAATGGCGACTCCGCTAGGGACCGAATAGTTTGTTTTGTTTGTTTATTGTTTGCTTTATAAACTACAGATGAAGCTTGAAGTTAGCTAGCTAGCCTTCGAAACGCCTTTGCTATGCAATTTCGAAGTAGATAAACGTTGCTTCAGTCAATCTTTGGGTTGGTTTATGAACTGAACATCTGACTTACAAAGCATCCTAAGTGCCCTTGTGGTAGCTTAGAACCTCATCAGATCCTACCCTTATGCTTTGTGTTTACTGTCCATCATTACTCAGCCTAAATCACTGAACTTAGCTGCAAGTTTTGAGAAAAAACCAAGCTCAGTTTCGCTCCCTGGCCCATCGCACTATCTGTAACTGTGCAACCTAGATGCATCGCACCTCTCGTGTGTTGCAGGTGAGATGCATCCTTATTTCCCTGTGTTGCAGGTGCGATGATTGAGTAAACTATGTTTTCTTCTCTGAAATTTGGTTTTTTTCTCTTTGTTTTCAGCTTTATTCAGTAGTTTTGTTGTTCATGATCAGTACCTTCTTGTTGTAACCACCTTCCTTCACATTATTTCAGCCTCCATCAATTAGGAATTGTAAATGTTTTTTGTGTATTTGTCGACCACTTTCAATCCTCCTTTGTCGAAAGTAGCCTAATCGAACTGTCATTTTTTATGCAAGTGTCGTAATTGTCATTCTGAATCAAAAGAAGAGTGTCGTAAAGTCTTCCTCTTCTAGATAGTTGATTGTACTTTTGTCATTGTACTTGATTTTGAAATTATTAGTATTTCAAGTGTCAAAAACAGTTTTAAATTCGAAATCGAAAAGTGTCGTCTTAGTCTTCCTTTCGTTTTGAAAAGAGAAAATTGTTAGTATTGTCGCTTTGAAAGAAAATAGTTCAAATCTATACTTAGCTTTCTTTTTGTCATTCACACATTAAGGAAGTGGAAAACAAATACATGCATGTGCATCTGCATTTTGACTGCTTGCGAAATTTGATTTAGGAAAGTGCATTTAGTGTGTGCTCTATGCTCTCTGCTGAAAGAAAAATTGTTATCTTCTTTCCTTTGTAGCTAGGATTTTCATTGCTAAAAGAACATAAACAACTATTTATCATTTTAGATTGCATATTTAGGAATTTCACATCTACATCACGTGGTGAACCTTGAAAGACAAACTTCTAAGCAAGATCAACTCTAAAATAAACCTCAATGAACATAAAAATGCTTTGGAATCTAACGCAACACATCTAGAAGTCTAGGCTAGAGACGTGTTCCGACGTTGTAAAACCTGGTAACTATCATTTTCATCGAAGGTTGGGTGATTCCTCCTCTTTGATACGACAACTGCCAGTATGGACTTGTGCTCCCCATACTGTCGAGTATATATTGGGAGACCACAATAGGTCGATATCCTTTATCATTAGGAAGTCGTGTCTACCGCCCTATCAATCGTAATGCATTGAGCACAACATTTGGGAAGATTGACTACCATACATAAGTCCTTGGTAATTTCTCTATCATTTATCACCAAGGTGTATTTTCCAGTTTTACGATCGATTTGGTAAACCCTCTGTCTAGACTTCCAGAGTAGTCACTTTCGTTCCTTTTCGACTCATTAAAAGAAAAGGTCCATCTGAGCACTTTTCACTTCAGGCTCATTAAAGATCGAAGGCGACTAGAGTCACCTTTAGCTTTTTCTCGACTCTTAAAAATTGAAAAAGAAAGTTGCGTCCAAGTGTCTTTAAAATTTATTTTAAACGAAATAACATCCTTGTTCCTAGGTTGATCTGAGGTTGAGATAATGGAGTCTACCAATCAAGGAATTCCCCTTGGAGGGAATCCTAGTCCTTTCTCCTCTGGGGGAGATATTGGTTCTCCATATATGGCTACATTGTCCCTTCCAGGAATCAAAATCAGCCTGCCGGTATGGCTTTTCTCGACCTTTGTCGTTCAAAACACCGGAATTCCTCAACAATCTAATCAGCAACCAGATGATGCTGAAGTTACCCCTTCACCTTCTACTTCGTTTGTTTCTCCTTCCCCTTCTTCCTCTTCGCTTGGTGAAACTAGTGACACTAAAAACCAAGTAGCTGAGAAGAAAAAGAAAGGGAAGGAGAAGAAGAAGAAGCCAGGGAACACCAAAGCATCGTCTGGCGAAAATTCGCACACTAAAGTTTCTAAACCAAAAACTCCATGCACAATTTGCAAGGAGAACCATTACCATCGAGATTGCCCTTGCATCCCGCGAATCTTGAGAGAATGGTCTCCCCGGTTGCACAATTCAGTGTCATCAACCCCTGACAGTCAGGTTGACAGCGCACCATCAACTAGTGAAAACGAAGTCAATCGATAGAAAGGAAAAGCTAGAGTTCCATGTAGGTTATGTGAGGGTAATCATACTCTTCACCATTGTCCTTTTCTAGATGAAGCCAAAAGCATTTTGGATAACCGTCCTGCTTCACCACAGCAGCTTCCACCCGGATACAAGAAACTCTTACCAAGTCCTTCGCTAGTTGAAAACCCGATTGACATAACTCAATTTTCGATCGAATCACCTATCATTGAAAGTGAACCTTCTAAGTCCATACCGGATCAAAGTCAATTGGTCGAGATGGCAGTCGACCCAGTCTTGCCTTCAGAAAATCCACCTTCAGATGATATAGTTTCCAAAGAGGATGAGAATGACACCGTTCAAATTCTTTTTGTCGATATAGAGTCTAATGAACTTGGGGGCAATCCGCCCATTCCTTCACAACAGGAAGAGACCCCCCCAGTTCATGAAACTTATCCGGACATTTATCTGGTACCTCCTCTGAGCAGTCTAGTCGTTTTCTTTGATTGGAATCAACTAGCGAAACCTCGCCTTCCATCTAATGTACCATTCTGAATCATAGTACAAGTTTACAAAATGATCGTGTCTGGCACAATCATAGATGAAGGGGCTTCGGTGAGTATCCTTTCCTCAACTGCTTGGAAAGCGCTTGGTTCGCCATCGCTTTTTCCTAAAAAACAAAATTTGTCAGGCTTCAACAAAGGAACCAGTCGACCATTAGGGATCCTTCCAAAGTTACCAATAACTTTGAGAAAGAAAATCATTTATGTGAACGTGATGGTAGTCCAAGGTCCACTAGATTACAATCTACTCCTTGGACGTGATTATATATATGGCATGGAAGCCATTGTTTCCACATTCTTCCGAGTGATGTGTTTTCCACATGAAGGCAGACTAGTGCAACTTGTCGACCAACTTTCATTTCTTGGTTCAAACACAACTATAAATCAACCATCATCCCTAAATGGCCTCTTCGCATCAACAATGTCTCTTCCATCTTCATCCCATCCACCTAATTACCGCGAGTAGTTCGGTGAGTGTGATGAAGATTAGGGGGCATGCACCTTAGTCTACTTCGGCAGGCGAACCCAGAGGAAAAGAGAGATTTTTTTGAAAGGTCATAATACTTGGACCGAATAACATTCCCGTATAGGTTATGTGATCAGTCTGACGCAATTATTTCCTTTGTATGATTGTGAATAGAATCTCACAGCATTCATCTTCGTACGTTATGTGATTGGAGCTCACAACAATCACCTTCGTCCATTTCGATGGGCAAAGCATAGGAAGAGTTTTTTGTCGGTCGACCGAAACGATCTTGCCTAACCACAGGAACTTCCATTTGGTAACCTAGAAACTCTCCTTTTACTAAAAGACTTAGGGGCATGCAAAAATTTGCATGCAAGTGAAAAGTGATCTAGCTCATTAAAAAATAAATCTACCAAGAGACATTATCAAAAGACTAGTGAGAGCAATGTTCCCGCAAGGTTCAAGCTCGTTAAAAAATCAACCCGCACTGAGCACATGTTAGCACAAGGTTCAAGCTCATTAAAAAATAAACCCGCCTCTGGTAAATAACCTTTTATGATCGCTTTGCTATCTGCCCTTTTGAACTTTGGTTGTGTTCCTTCCATCACCTCCATTTCATACGGCTGACCATACGCTTCCACTTGATTGTTTACCCTTTTGAGGAACATCTGCGATGAGTGATTCTGATTGCCACCCTCTTCACACTCCCATGTTTTGAGAAGTTCCAAACTTACTTGGAACTAGCTACTACCCAAAAATATCACTCGTTCCTAAAAAACGAGCCTCTTTTAAACTCTTTTTAGACTCATTAAATATAAAAATATTGTCGAGCTATTAGCCTTCCCAGCTCGTTAAAGTAAGGGGGATGCTATCCCTCTCATATATTTTAATCTTTTGGACTTGAGGGATTATTAAACAAAAAGATCGAGTGCTTGTCTTTGTCGGCTTGTTAAAACTATCGAAAATTCGTCCCTTTCGTATTATTTTACACTTTTTCGGACTTAAGGGATTATGCCACGAAAAATGATTGTTGGAGTCTCCTTTTTGTCTCTTTTCAGACTCTCTAAACAAGAAAAGGGCTGAGTTATCTTTGTCGTTAAACTCGTTAAAACAATAGCGACAAACTTTTCCACCCAGACAAGAACGAGTCTCACAAGGCTCGCTAAACACAAAGTGACAGGTTTGCCTGAAGGGAAAATTATAGACCAAGCATATGTTATCCTCCTCAAGCTTGTCAAAAATAAAGAGGTACTGGTCAGCAATGACTGGGGAAAAATGGGAAGAAAACTTGAAGAACTCTATTGGTAGCAAGTCACTTTTGAACATGACACTTTCACTCCATCACCGTGATTGAGTTGGGTTGGGTTTCCGTTCACCGTCACCATTGGTCCGTCGTGCCATCCATGGGGTTAACGCTACCAGTCCATATCAGTGTCACCAATATGTTCAAGAGAATTCATTCAGAGAATTCACCATCCAGCAAACGCCTCATCCACTACATTACATCCACGCTTCATTTTTCATGACCGCCATTCCTGAACCTCATATCATCAGATCATTTTCACCTCCACAAAAATCATTTGCTCTGTTTCACGTCGTAGATGTGGGATACATCAAGGCCCTCCTACGACAGGTCACTTCTTGTCGACATCAGCTCATTATCGAAGAAGTTGATTTAGAAACAACCTTTTCAGTACTTTGAAGCTTGCATGCCTTAATGGCGAGTTTCTCACTTCCAGCGATAGGTTTACATCAATGACCTTCGACCGAAAGACTTTGTGTGGTGTTCGACATCAACTCATATATTCACACCACGTGAATTGTACTGTAGTACCTTGAGGGTCATCATCATTATCGGTGATTCCTCTCGCGTCTGTTAACAGCTTACATCATTGGCTGGTAATCAGGCGATGTCTTTCCATGTTCGACTTCAGAACATCTTTTCACATGGATCGACTTGTACATCAGGCGAAGATTGCACGAGTTTTGAAGACCCTGGATCTAGTTTCATCCATCCAGGCTGTGATATATTCAGGAAAATAAAGACATCAATTGCACATGGAAGCTGCACAGATAGTCATCTAGCTAGGGAAGATGACTCTTCATGCAAAGAATCACAAATCTGCAACAGCAGACGATTGTCTGTCCTATGTACATTAAAATGAATTTATAAATTTGAGCATGGGAATGCCCGCCTCAGCTAAATCATGAAAATAATATGATGATGATGTATTGTATTGTATCTTATATAGGTGACCTTCCAGTTTGAATACCTCAGATCTTCATGAATAAAGCATGTCACCCAACATCAAAAGATTTACGACCTCATGCTTTAGGGGGAAACTGTTATAGACATATTTGGGCACTACAACCCCAAACTCATATGTCCATAAACTAAGGGCTCCTTAAGTTCCTAAAAGTGTTGCTTCACACCCTAAAGGATCATGGTCCATTGATTACATCATTTCCCAGAAGTTCCACCTAAAAAACTACTCAGAACTGGCCAAAACTGGACCATACAGACTGCTCCATGGGCAAGGTGCGATTCATACTGACTGCCTAACTGGCCAGGTACGATGCATATTGACTGCCTAACTGGCCAAGTGCGATGCATACTCAAATGGCCTTCTGTGGGGTGCGATGAGCGAGAATAGACAAATGGAAGAGACAGTTTGCAAGGTGGATGATCATGGAATCTTCCAGAAACTTCTCTTGTGACACTTGCCTCTCTGAATTCGCCTAGGGATGAGTAAGAGATCATGAAATCTCCAAGTGGAACCAAGAACTATAATCGGAATGACACTAATCAAAAACCCAGAGCTGACTCACACCCTTGCAAGACATCTATAAATGGATCCCTCATCTGAGAGATCTAGAGGCTGGAATTTTGTATTTTGTAGGGAAGTGTTGTTGGTTTGTTGAGAAGAGACATTGCATTGTTGGGTGATTTGCATGTTCATGAGGTGAAGAGGGCTTCTACCACTGGGAGGATGATGTTGGATCAGACAGTTGGGTTGTAATCCTCTCTTACATTACTATTAATAAAGTTCTTTGAGTTTTCCTCCATATGATCTTGTATTTGTGAATCTTATTGTTTATGAATGCAATTGTATGATCAATGTGTTTCTGATTCCGCATTGTTTATGATGTTTTAGATAGAGATGATTTGATAGTTTGTTGTTACTTTGACTCTATAGGTACTCTTTGAAGCGGGACAAGTAGAAGAGGAGTGGCAAATTCTATCAAGGAAAGGAGAAATCAAGCAAGGATCAAAGCGGAAGATCCAGGTTGGTCCTCTTTTCTTCTCTTCCATCTATCACACTTAAAGGAACTCTTGAAAAGCTTTCATTGTTTGTTTCTAAGATAGCTACCCGTCTTAGTGGGACTAGTAGTTCAAATCGACACTAGTTTTCCCTGAAATAGTCAGCCACCCCTGTCAATCAAAATTATGCAATCCCTCTCATTGGATGCCCTGGTTTTTGCTTGATCATGTTGTGAAGTTAGATATGCAAGAGATAATGTTTACTTTCCATGAGTGTCCTTTCTGTCTCACAGGTACCACACTCGTGAAGCACTTTTCTCTAGCAGGAATTGTACCATGGCACCAAAGAGAGTTGCTTCAAGAGAGACCAATGAAAGCAATACTGGGGAAGCATTTTGAGCAAGCGCCATTTAACTTGATAATATATATGAACACTCAATTGTTCATAGAAAAGGAGTCAACACTAGCATGGCAACAAGTCCAGCAGAAGGCAGCAATCCAGTACAAGATCAGGGAAAGAGCAAGTTGCTGACATAATAGAGGGAGAAAAAAACTACATAGTGAAAGTGGATTCAATCTTCATGCAAGAAGCTTTGGCAGCTGAAGTAAAGGGAAGCATGGGACACAGACATTAGAGAAGAGGAAGAGAGAAAAGAAGAGGTTACACGTAGCAAAACTAAGATCGTAGAAAGTAGAACAAGAACCGAAGGAAGAACGGGAGTTGAGGAAGAAAGAATAGGAAGAGAAGTAGAAATAGGAAAAAGAACAAAGTTAAGGCATGATGATGGAGGAAATAACACCCATACAGGTTGAAGAGCTGGAATAGCTACAAGAAGAGGAGGACGTTCATCAAGGAAAGGGTGATAGTATCGGACACCAGGAAACATCCAACTACCAATTCCCAAGCCAACTTGGCATATGCAGGAGCAGCAAGCTAAAATGTTCAGCACCTGACAGTCAAAAATGAACAACTGGAAAAGAATTGGTAGGCTTCCAGGCAAGAGGAAAAACAAGTCTTAGCATCATAGAAAAATGTGGTTTTTGCATTGGGAAAGATGAGGATAGTGATACAATGCAGTACAAAGGGGCCTCGCTTGACTTAGCGAAGAAGATGAAGCCACAGGCAGAGCTGGAGAAAGTGAAATTTTGGATGTTGATCCAAATCTATGAGTAGTTTGCCCCATTCATCCACATCATACCAGCCTCATATGCATGATTGTACAATATTTTGGATGTCATGGTGATAATGTATAGGATCCCATCATTCAATTCCCTCACCAAGGCTAAACCCAAGAACCAAGTACAGCCAGAGATCGATGAGTACATGGAGCAGTTAGGACAAGAGATCACCAAGGAAGACTTGGAGCTGAGCGCACATAACATGCAGAAGTACATTGGTGGTCGTTTCATGGTCAACACCATGTTGCACACAATTCAGAATGAGTTGGATATAGATTCCAAAACCATCTACTTGGATGTTATGGAGGCAAGAGTCCGCTATCAGAAAGACACCATCAAGAAGTTTGGGGACATCATCATGCAGTACTAAGCTTAGCATCAATATTTGAACGACAAGCACCAAGTGGAGGTTGTTGAGTTGGTCTTTCCCCAAACTTCGGAGTCATAGTGTTTTGTCTTGTTAGGTTGTCTCTAGACTATTTTGTCTCATATGGGTACATTTGGAAATGTCATATTATTTGTAAATATGTTGTAAGTGAAATTCCAAGTGTCATTAGTGGAATATGAAGGGTCATCATGTTACGTAATGATTATTTGTAAAGAAGTTGAAGAGTCATGAGGAAATTCAAAGAGTCACAAGGGAAAATGTTAAGGGTCACCCCACCCTTTTTTATAAATAGAACCTCATAACTCATAGAACAGGCTTTTGGGAACCAAACTTTTGGCTAGGCTTAGGCTTAGAAAAGGATTGGGAGTATTGTGACGAGCCTTGGCTTCTCCATAACATAGAGAAAGTATAATTCTTTGGAGCAGCAGGTGTTATTGACTGCAATGTTCCACTATTGGGGCTATTGGTCGTCAATGGTGTATGTATGGATGGAACTTTCACTTATAATTCAGAGCCAGCATGCTTTCATGCATATGTTGTTATTGTAGTTGGACTATTATGGTTTCTTTAGCAACATATGTTGTTTAAATTATGCATTTTATTATGAACTACTTTGTATGTAATTGTACGAATCTTGTTGGATTAACCCGTCACTTTAGTTTGTGGATTATTCCGCATTTTAGCTAGTGATGTCATTTCACTCATGTGTTCCTTTCAAGTTGCATATTATTACAGGCTTCTAAGGGGCACACTTCTTTTTCCCCTCCATGTGTTAGAACCTTCATGCATCGCACTTGACTCTCCGTAGGGTCACACACTTTCTCTCACCCAAAGTCATCATACTTATCTTTGGGCGCTACCACGGTCAAGGAATTACACTACCACCCACTGTTGGGACTCCTACTCCAAATGGTTTGAGTTCTAGTTGGGAATTATTATCGGGGAGATCCCATGAATTTTGGCGGGTCTATCACCTTCAACATTTCTAGTGCTAGAAGGAGGGCCAAATAACAAGTTGAGCCCTTGAAGTCTATTTGGAATCTCTGCACATATTTCATGACTTCTATTGAAATCATAACCCCAACATGTTTCTCTCACGTTGTTGATTTTGAAGCGCTGGCAAGCATTATATATGACTTTTCGAAATATAAGTTCAATAGTGATAATAGAACACCCTTGTTCAGGCACAAAGTTGCCTTCTTTGGCTTTTGTGACAGGCATGATGTCCCTTCGGATGACATTTCTCGTGGGTTGTTCACTTTCACATTCAAAGGGTACGCAAAGAAATGGTGTCACACGTTGCACACAACCTCTATACACTCTTTTGATCACATGTTCAAAGAATTATGTCATGCTTTTGGTATGATCGTAAATCACTTAATCAGAAGAAAGAAAAGAAAAAAAGGAAGTGGGGACTAAATCTTTAACTCAAGCTAGTGAAGAACCTATGATGATCAAAGAACTGAACAATACTTCCGGAAGAGATACACTCACTTTGCATGAGACAATGTCCATACAGAGAGTTGGATTTCTACCAGTGTGTCGCCAATGTTGTAGCGGCTACAACCACCCTCCAAAATTTTGCCTATGCTTCATTTTGGAGCCTCCCTTCTAATCACAAAAACTCATCTTGCACTGATCCAGGTGCTTGTGCTTTCATTGAGACTCATCCTTTGCACCTTCGCTTGTGTTTGCTTACTTGATTTATTTTCTTACCCACTAGCCAATATCTTGACTTGGTCTTGATCCAGTTTCGGGCTTGCCTTAGAGAACTATGCAATCCTTGAGGGCAACTAACCTTGCTCCCGGGAATTGCATAGTCCAACCTGACAGTGAGCCTTGAACTCAAGAATTGTGCAACACTAGATGGCAGTTACCCTTGAGCTGTGAAATTGTGCAGAGCATGAGAGGCAGCCTAGAGCCACTCAACCCAGAAATTGCGCAGAAGCTTTTATACTCAGAAGTTGCTCAGTGCATGAACCAAAGAGTCCCTGGTTCCCCCAGAACTACGCAATCTCTCCCAACAATGCATGATAGTTTTTCCCGAAAAAGAAAAAAGAAAAATGTAAAAAAGAATCCCTAAAAAATAGGGATCTATTTTTAGCAATCCGAAGGAGGCACATGAGTTATTTTGGAAGTTGTCGCCAAGTGTCTCTTTTCCCTTGATTTTTTGCCTTCGTGTCATAAACCCTAAATTGACCAAATCTATTTGATCGATGTTGCCCGCTCTCATTTTCACATTCGATTTTGGAGCGTTGGCATTCGTTAGGAGATCAAGGAACCTTCGGTGTGCTTTTCATTACTTTTCTGGGTGAGTTTTGCTTTTCTAGTATTTTGTTGTTTTTTCTATCGCTTTTTGTTGTTTAGCTTGTGAGAGTGTCGTTTCACTTGTTTCAAGTTATAAGTTTCCTTTCCCAAGTGTCGAATGAGTTTTCCCATTTTTGCACCAACGGTCACCGTTGTGGTGACTCTCTTCACATGCTTCGTTTTTCTTTAGTTTAATCAATTGTTATACTTGTTTCACTTGAATGCATCTACACTTAGTCAGATCTTCTTGTTTTTCACACTCCCCATGGGCAGATATGGTTCCCCTTACCCGGATCTCACACTTCACTGCATGCACTATGCAATCTAGGATCACAAGGCCTCTGCCTTGGCTTCTAGAATTGCTTAGATCCTGTGTTGGACTGGCTCCAACTGTACATTGCGTAATTCTATGAGCCAGTCTCCCAACTTGACTACTGATACTAAGCAATGTGTAGTCTCTCCCAAGCCTTGGCCCAAACTGAAGTATGCATTGCACAGTTCCAGTCATCAAGCCTCCACACTGACCACTAGTATTGTGCAGTGCGCAGATCCCACAGTAAATCAGTCACCCCTATCAATCAAAATTGTGCAGTCCCTCTCATCAAATGCCCTGATTATTTCTTGATCATGTTGTGAAGTTAGATCTGCAAGAGCTAATGTTTGCTTGCCATGAGTGTCCTTTCTGTCTCACATGTACCACACTTGTGAAGCACTTTTCTCCAACAGGAATTGTACAAATTTCCTTCAAGAGAGACCACTAAAAGTATTATTTGGGAAGAAGTTGAGAGCCAGTCTCCCAGCTTGGCCACTGATACCACGCAATGCGTAATCTCTCCTAGGCCTTGGCCCAAACTGAACTGTCCATTGCACAGTTCCAGTCATCAAGCTTCCACACTGACTACTGGTACTACGTAGTGTGCAGATCCCACAGCTAATCAGTCACCCCTGTCAGTCAAAATTACACAATCCCTCTCATCAGATGCCTTGATTATTTCTTGATCATGTTTTGAAGTTAGATCTAGAAGAGCTAATGTTTTCTTGCCATGAGTGTCCTTTCTGTCTCACATGTACCACACTCGTGAAGTACTTTTCTCCAGCAGGAATTGTACCATGGCACCAAAGAAAGAAGAGAGTTCCTTCAAGAGAGACCACTAAAAATAGTACTGGGGAAGCAGTTGATCAAGTGCCAGTTAACTTGCCAATATATGCAGACACTCAATTGTTCATAAAAAAAAAGGATTCAACATTAACATGGCAGCAAGTCCATCAGAAATAGTAGAAGGCAGCAATCCAATACAAGATCAGGGAAAGAGCAAGTTGCTAACATAATAGAGGGAGAACAAAGTTAGAGAGTGAAAGCGGATTCAATCTTCATACAGGAATCTTTGGCAGCAGAAGCAAAGGGAAGCAGGGGACACAGACAGTAGAGAGGAGGAAGAGAGAAAAGTAGAGCTTGCAGGTAGCATAATTGAGATCGCAGAAAGCATAACAAGAGTTGAAGGAAGAATGGGAGTTGAGGAAGAAAGAATAAGAAGAGAAGCATAAATGGGAAGAAGAACAAAGGCAAGGTGCGATGACAGAGGAAACAATGCCCATACAAGTCAAAGAATTGGAAAAACGAGAAGCAGAGGAGGACATTCATCAAGAAAAGGGTTATAGGGTTATAGTGTCAGAAACTAGGAAACATCCAATCGCCATTTCCCAAGCCAGCTTTCCCTATGCAAGAGCAACAAGCTCAAATGTTCAGCACCTGACAGCCAAGAATGAACAACTAGAAAAGAACTTGCAGGGTGCCAGGAAATAGGCAAAACAACTATAAGAATTAGAGCAGAATGTGGTTTCCACATTGGGAAAGATGAGGATAGTGATACTTGTTGAAGTATAAACACTTGGTGATGCCATGAGGAAGCTCTATGATGGATTTGTCACGTGCATAAAGAAGTTGTCCATGTGCATGGCCTACAACTACTGAGCAAAGAGTTTGTTCAAACTCTCAAGAACATGCATGTTGTCATCACCCATGTACAAGAGAGGACAATGTGGTATAAGGGGGCCCCGCTTGACTTAGCGAAGAAGATGAAGCCACAGGTAAAGCTGGAGAAAGCGAAATTTCGGATGTTGATCCAAAACTATGAGTAGCTTGCCACATTTATCTGCATCATACAGGCCTCATATGCATGATTTTAAAATAGTTTGGATGTCATGGTGATAATGCACAGGATCCCATCAATTGGTTCCCTCATCGAGCCTAAAGCCAAGAACCAAGTCTGGCTAGAGATCGATGAGTACATGGAGTAGCTAAGACATAAGGTCACTAGGGAAGACTTGAAGCTGAGTGCACATAACATGCAGAAGTACATTGGTGGTCATGTCATGGTCAACACCATGTTGCACATGGTTCAAAACGAGTTGGATACAGATTCCAAGACCATCTACCTGGATGTTATGGAGGCAAGAGTTCGCTATTAGAAAGTCACCATCAAGCAGTTTGGGGACATCATCATGCAGTACCAAGCTTGGCATCAATATGTGACCAAGAAGCACCAAGTGGAGGTTGTCGAGTTGGTCTTTCCCCAAACTTCAGAGTCATAATGTTTTGTCTTGTTAGGTTGTCTCTAGCCTATTTTGTCTCACATGGGTACACGTGGAAAAAGTAATATTATTTGTAAATATGTTGTAAGTGAAATTCCAAGTGTCATTAGTTTAATATGAAGGGTCCTCGTGTTATGTAATGAATTATTTGTAAATAAGTTGAAGAGTCATGAGGAAAGTCAAAGAGTCACAAGGGGGAATGTCAAGGGTCACCCCACCCTTTTTTATAAATAGAACCTCATAACTCATAGAATAGTCTTTTGGGAGCCAAACTTTTGGCTAGGATTAGGCTTAGAAAAGGTTTGGGAGTATTGTGATGAGCCTTGGCTTCTCCATAACATAGAGAAAGTATACATCTTTGGAGGAGCAGGTGTTCTTGACTATAATGTTCCACTAATGGGGCTAGTGGTCGTCAATGGTGTATGTATGGATGGAACTTTCACTTATAATAATAATATCAGAGCCGGCATGTGTTAGCCCCCTAATTTGCTCTCTTTTGACCATTTTTCCCTTCCTAAATTATAACCATTTACCTTGTTTTACTTCTCTTATACACCCTCATCTTGCACTAGTCCAAGAACGATGACATATTTCGTATGAACTTTATATTTCATATTTTTAACTTAACTTAGCATTAATTAATTATTTATTACATGATTTCTTACTTATAATCACTCTTGTAACTTATCAATATCTCCAATATTTGTTTGGTAGTCAAGTTCTTACCGTGACCATTGATCCTAGTGCAGGACTGGATCTTGCACCGGTGCCAGCACAGCGAATCCTTGCAGCAGATCCGGACCTCCTTGATCACCACCTCATTTTGCGCCGCTTCAGCCACGACAGCAGGTCAGATCTGAAAGCAGTCGAGCTTCAACCACGACAATAGGTTAGATCTGAAGAAAGTCAAGCTCCAGCCACGACAGCAAGGCAGTCCAAAGGCAGTCAAGATCAAACTTATGAAGAACGAACAACTGGAGATTGGCTATGGCCAGTTTTGTTGAACTGCCTAATTTTGAAGGCCGAGAAGCTAAACTCTGCATATCGGTTATGTAATTGGTTAAACGATCTTTTTGGCCTACGGCCAAAGATCTATATAATGAAGAATGTAAATAGGATGAGATAGTTTTTAATATAATTTTGTATAGAACAGAGAGATAACTAGGGAGGCGGTAACAGGCTTGTATTTTGTTATCGCCCAAATCTGGGCTGGACTATATATTCACACATGTATTTTCCTCTATGAATTAATAAGAAGGTAGCTCCACCTCATGTTTCATAAATCGTATTTCTATGTTTGAAAGTTGATGAACTGATAAAATACTGAGCAACATTTCTATTTGAAAGGGAAATGCATTGGTTGGCTAGGGCCCAGCCAACCCAGCACGTTTACCCTATTTTTCGTTTCTTGTAATTTATGTTTATATTGTCAAGTGTGATTTAATTTATAGCACATTTATTCCTGTTGATTGGAAGCAGATCCGTAGCGTGAATTAGTTAAATTCCCTTTTCCTGCACCTGATTTCGGATTGGTTTTCCCGCTTGGTCCAAGCAAGAGAAATAACCCTGCACCAGTGCACGTTGGTGTGCTATGCATTTTCCTGCAGTTCTGTTTGATTCGGTTTTCCCCGCCTGGTCCAAGAAGGAGAAATAAACCTGCACCAGTGCATGTTGGTGTGCTATTCATTTTCTGTAGTTTCGTTTGATTGGCTTTCCCCGCCTGGTCCAAGCAGGAGAAATGAACCTGCACCAGTGCATGTTGGTGTGATGCAGCAAGCCTTTTTAGTTTACTTCCAGCAGTTTTCTTGCTTTCATTAATACTTTATGACAGGATAAATTATATGGATTGTTTCTTTATTTCTGCACTCTATTAAAATCAGAAACATTCATTTTTATGTGTGTAATTTGATAACACTTGCAGTAACTAAGCACTTATTTCAAGAATTAAATGCCAAGTGAAAGAAGCTCTGATCTGGTGCGAGAAAAAGTTTCTTGCCATGGGATCTGAGTGCTCTGAACCTAAAAAGTTCAAGCCCTTGCACGAATTAAAATGCTTTTAGTAAATACACCATTTATACCCTCTGCATAAATCTATGTTCCTGCACTAGTGCAAGTAGACTACAATAGTGTAGGACAGATTAGTGCAAGAAGGAAATCTCTAAATAAGCAGGTTTGAAGGGCCCATCTGTTGAGACTGCTAAAGTGTCTCTGCTAAAGAAAACACACACTTAGTAGTTAATCAATAGTTAGCTAGAGTGATTGCCCCTTTATTTCTTAATCTCTTTTGCAAATGCATTTTTCCTTGTTCCAGTCTTAGATTATTTTGATGGTTCAGGTTGCCATTTTCTCTCTTTAGTTTGATTCTGCAATCTTTCCTTTAAAGAAAGTAGGGATTAACATTAGAAATATTCATACCATCTCTAGCATTTCCTGTGCTTCGTCTCTAAGTTTACGAATCCCCCGGGTTGAAAATTTAGGTGTTGAGGAGTGTGCTTAAGTGTAATTCCTACACCCAACATTTTAGCGTCGTTGCCTGGGAGGCGATTTGATTTGGTAAGAATTTTCTGATTATACAATAGCGGTAATTTTTCCTTTATTTTTTCATAGGAAAAACTTCTTTGAAGGAATTTTATTGGTGTCGATTAATTTCTGAAAACATTCTTTATTAGAAGTTGTTAGTTATTTTTCTTTCTTTTTTGAAATGAATGCCTAGAAAAGGTAGGGGTTCAAAGCCCACTAAGGGCCGAAAGAATTCTGAAAACAATTCTCATATTGGGTCTCCTTCTATGAGCAGGAAGCCCAATCCAATTCAAACCCATCACGCAGGAACAGTCCACCTGGATTATGGTGACAACAGCTCAGGTGTGGTTCAGTCTGTTGGAAGCAAAAGGGAAATGATGGCAGACCATGAAGATCATTTGGAAGGGACTGGTGAAAACCAGGTAGGTGGGGAACAATCCACTTTTTTGTTTCCAATTGTGGACCCCAATATTGTGGCACAAATGAAAAATATTCCACCATCAGCTCTCCCTCATTTCCATGGTAAAGTTCATGAAGATCTTGACTCTTTTTTATTCGAGTTTGATATTTTGTGTAGAAGTTATGATTATTCAACTGATGCTCAGAAGCTAAGATTATTTCCTGTTACTCTCAAGGACTCAACTTTACGTTGGTTTATGGGGTTAGGAGGAAACACTATAGCCTCTTGGGATCATATGAAGAGATTGTTTTTATCTAAATATCAAGAATATTGAAAAACTCAGGACATGTAGAATGAGATTTTTGCAATCATACAAGATGATGATGAAACTCTTGAAGATTACCTAGAAAGATTTCTGTATATTTTACAAAGGTCGAAACTTAAGCTTGATTCCAGTACTATTAGAACCTTTTTCTTAAGAGGACTTACTGATAATGCTAGAAATAATTTAAATCTATTAGGACAAGGTGATATTTCTCGGCAAACTTTCGAACAAATTTGTGAATTATGCGGGAAATTTTCAAGAAATCAGTATAGATCTGGTAGAGGAACTCGAAATAGAAATAGAAAAATGGAATCTACTGATGCTATGATTATTGGATTATAAAATAAAATGGAAAACATGAAAATTGATATAATGAATATTGTTACCAAACAGTTGGACTCTTTAAAGTTTCAGCAAAAACTCATGAAGGAACAAGAGTCATTAAGTATTTTTTGTCCTAAATGTAGAAAAAAGCATCCTGCTAAAGAATGTCCTCTTAATTTGAAAGAAACTAATAAGTGTGCTATTTGTGCAAAATACCATATCACAGAAAAATGTCCCTCTATACCAGGACTTAACACTGTATTTACAGGGGGACAGCCTGAAGCTGAATACTTGTATGCTATGGGAGCAAAAAGAAACTGGCCTTAGGTAGGTGCGGGTACGGCTCATGAATTTTCTCCACACTATTTTGGTTATAATTCACATGCATATTCTTATCCTAACACTAATTAGCAGTGGCAATATGGAAACCAATATCAGCATGGACAACCTTCTCAACCATGGCAACAAGGTTGGAGAGGGCCAACTCATTCTCCATATTCCTACCAACCACCCATGCAATCATATCCATCTACACATACACCTTATCCAATGCCTCAACCTCTGAGTTAGTCTACTCCACAATTACCTTTACCTCCACCTTTTCGACCTCCTCAGTTGCCTGCTCAACCTATGCCCAATCCTAACAATAATAAAGTAGTGAAAATTATTTATGTAACAAACCCACCTTTATTCGAGTACCATTCTATTCCAGTTGGGGTTCATGATATTTAATTAATATCGAGAAGAACTGTAACATCAGAAAATCAGAAGCAACCTAGAGTGATTGTTGAAGAGAAAGAAGAAGAGGAAACTCTTAATCATTCTCCGAAAGTTGTCACTAAGCAGCCCTTACCCTCTAAATCCTTGCCATCTTCTTCCAACCAGCCTCCCTTCCTAGAGAGGCTAGTAATGGAAAGAAGTGAGCCTATTTCTGAGACTAGCTTGGCATCAGAGCTTTAGAATCTTTTCATTAAGATACCTCTACTCCAAGCCATCAAAGAGATCCCTATTTGTACCAAGATCATTAAGGAACTCTATCTCAAGAAACCCGGGAGGAAGAGATTGGAACCCCAAACCATTCAATTTGTTGGTAGGGCAGTAGAGTTAATGACGGGATGTGTGTCTATAGAAAAATATACTGATCCCGGAAACCCTGTCTTAGTTCAGATTAGTAATGTCCTTGTCTCTATTGTTCTTGTAGACCTGGGAGCAGCCATTAATGTCATGATTAAACAAATCATGGATCAACTTCGGTTATCTCATCTTCTCCCTACTCCCATTATGCTTGAATTAGCAGATAGATCTAAAATTAAGCCAGAAGGAATATTGGATGATGTGATCATCTCATTAGATTCTTTTGAATATCCTGTTGATTTCATTGTGCTTCAGCCAAAGAACCCAGTAAGAGGACATCCCTTGATCTTGGGTCGACCATGGCTTGCTACAGCTGATGCATATATTGGATGCCGCTCCAGTGATATGTATATTTCGCGTGGAGATTCTAGGAAGAAAGTTACCTTATACCCCCTACCAGATCCATTCAGGACCTTCGAGATACTTTATGGTTGGATCAGAGCAGTGATGAGGAGACTCAGCCCATTTCCTTTATCCATCAGCATACTGGGTCTTCACAAGAAGATGAGATTCAAGATTTCCTGAATAATCTAGACACTATGCCTAATTTTGAGCTATTGAGCCAGATTTTCAGCCTAGATTTTCAAGATAACCATGATTCTCATTCTTCTATACCGTTGCATTTGACCACCCCCTTGAGTACTCCTGAGCCTGATACTACTCTTGTTGAGATTAGCCCCGGTAAATCCTTGTATATTAGTTCAGATTTGGACTCATCTCAGCGAGAGCAGCTTGTGAATTTGTTGCAAAACCATCTTAGTGCCTTTGCATGGGGCTATGAAGATATGAAGGGTATTCCCCCTAAAACTTGTACACATCATATCTATATTCAGGAAGGAGCCCGACCTATTCGACAACCCCAAAGGCGAATGAATCCAGCTCTAAGAGATATTGTGAAGGAAGAAGTACAGAAACTCTTGGATGTTGGTTTTATCTATCCTATTTCCGACAGTCAGTGGGTCTCTCCATTAGTGCTAGTACCTAAGAAAGATGGAAGATGGCGTATTTGTATTGATTATCGAGAATTAAACAAAGCCACTCTCAAAGATTACTTCCCTCTCCCTTTCATTGACCAGGTGCTTGATACCCTTGCAGGAAAGAAATATTTTTCCTTTTTGGATGGCTTCAGTGGTTATAACCAAATATAGATTGCACTCGAAGATCAAGATAAAACTACTTTTACATGTCCATGGGGTACATTTGCTTATAGAGTGCTCCCCTTTGGTTTATGTAATGCCCCGACTACCTTTCAAAGGGCAGTCCTGGCCATTTTTGCTGATCTAGAATTTGTAGAAATTTATATGGATGACTTTTTTGTGTTTGGTGATTCTTTTCAGGAAGCTCTCGGAAATCTGGAAAAAGTACTTCTTCGTTGTCAGGAAGCCCATCTCGCCTTGAGTGACAAGAAATGTAGATTAATGTGCAAAGTGGGAGTGGTACTTGGCCATTTGATTTCTAGTAAAGGTATCCAGGTTGATCCAGCAAAGATCAAAATCATTCTGCATCTTCCTACACCCAAAAATCAAAGGGAAGTAAGAGGTTTTTTAGGACATATTGGTTACTATAGGAGATTCATTGAAAATTTTTCTAAGATAGCTGCTTCTATTTTCCAACTTCTAGCTAAGGATAGTGAATTTTCTTGGACCACAGCCTACCAACAGTGTTTTGAAACATTGAAGGAAAGGTTAGTACATGCACCAGTTTTAAGAGGTCCCAACTGGTCTTTGCCTTTTCATATTTCCTCTTATGCTTCAAAATTGGCTATTGGCGCAGCTTTAGGACAAGAGTAAAATAAACAATTCTATACTATTTATTATATTAGTAATAATTTGTCTTGCGCTAAATTAAATTATACAGTCACAGAGAAAGAGTTTTTAGCTGTAATTTTTGCAATTAATAAGTTCAGGCACTATATTACAGGATATAAAGTATTTGTACATACTGATCATTCCGCGATTAAATATTTGATGAATAAACCATTAACTAGCGGTAAAGTGACTAGGTGGTTACTGTTGTTGCAAGAATTTAATATTACTATTATTGATCAACCAGGAAAATCTAATGTTGTAGCAGATTTTCTTTCTAGATTAGATAATCCTGGTGAAGCAACTCCTGTTAATGATGATTTTCCGGATGAACATATTTTTGCTATGTCAACAGATTCCCCGTGGTTTGCTAACATTGCTAATTACTTGGTTACTAGGAAAACACCACCCCACTTGTCTGCTCGTGAAAAACGGAGTATTGTTCAGAAAAGTGTTGCATATTCCTAGATTCAAGGAGATCTCTTTTACACTGGTCCAAATTTGATTATCCGTAGGTGTGTAAGAGAGGAGGAAGTGTTTGATATATTGAAATCTACACATGATGAACCTTGTGGAGGCCACTTCGCTGATAAGTGGACTGCATATAAAGTATTACGTGCTGGTTACTTTTGGCATTCATTGTTTAAGGATGCCAAATAGTATGTCAAGCATTGTGATAACTATCAGTGAATGGGCCAGCGTAATCAAACCAATGAAATGCTTTTATGCCCCCAAGTTATGATTGAGCCATTTGAAAAATGGGCTATTGATTTTATAGGGCCAATAAATCCAACATCATTAAGTAAAAATCATATCTTGGTTTGTACAGATTTTGTTACAAAATGGGTAGAAGCTAAAGTTGTTTCTTTTGCTACAAAAAAAGTTGTTGTTGATTTTATTTTTACTGAAATATTTACTAGATTTGGTGTGCCTAGAGAAATTGTTTCTGACAATGGTCTACAATTTATTTCTAATCTAGTACAAGGTGTGATGGAGCAATATAAGATCCGACACAGGAAATCCACACCGTATCACCCGCAAGCAAATGGCCAGGTGGAATCCACGAACAAAGTGATCGAGTCCATTCTTACAAAGACAGTCAATATGCATCAGAAGGACTGGGCTGAAAGATTACCAGAGGCCTTGTGGGCATACGGAAACACTTGGAGAATTAGCACGAGACATAGACCATATGAGCTGGTATATGGCAAACAGGTTCTGTTACCAATTGAATTCCAGATCAAAACTTTCAGAACTGCAGTTTAGTTAGGACTAGATCTCTCTGAGGCACAACAATAGCGTCTTCTCCAATTAAATGAGTTAGATGAATTTCGTAGGGATGTTGTTCAGCAAAACATACTAATTCAGCAGCAACGTAAAAGGTGGCATGACAAGTCTATTCAGAAAAAGCAATTCCAACTAGGTGATTGGGTGCTCCTTTATGATTCTAGATTTAAAATCTTTAAAGGGAAATTCCATACACATTGGATGGGACCTTATGAAGTGATCTGAGTATTTGAGAATGGAGCAATAGAAGTTAAAACTATTGATGGACAAAATTCAGTATTCTTGGAAAATGGACACTGGTTAAAGAAGTATTTTCAGCCACTTACCAAGAAAGATTTTACACAACAAGTCCAACAGCAATTTGGGATGGTAGGGAAGATAAAAAATTTCTAATAAAAATAAAATATTGCTTGATCTTTAGATATGCTAGCGACCACCAAGTAAAAGCAGGTTCAGCAGAACCAACCTTTATACAGTTGGGGTAATTAGCATGGATATTTTTACTCAAGTAACGCTTAATTTTCGCTGTAGTTATTTTTTTCTTACACCAATGCAGGCAGACCTTCCAGAAAATTTTCTGCCTTTCTTCATATTCTACTTTCATAATATCCCCTCATTTTTCTTCTTTGACCCCAGAATGATTAACCTTCCCACATTCTTCTAAAATTTACCCTGTCCGCTTCGAAGAAATCCCACTTTACCCTTGAAATTTTTTTCCTATCCCACTTATGTTTATTCCCTCTTTTGGTACTATTCCTAGAGTCCCTGTAACAAAATTCCTTCCCATTCTGAAAATTCCCTTCTTCCCACTTCTTTATTCCCTCATGAATTTATTGTAGGATCTCACACACAAAGAGCAAAAGGATATGCTCTGAAGCATAAAGAAACGGTGAAGCGAATTTTCAGTATAAGTTGAGGAAGGCATGTGGAAATCCAGCCTATATTATTTAAATTCTCTATTTTTAGATATTATGCTTGCACTAGTGCAAGCATGATCGTATATGATAAAGCAAGCAGAACGGTACCGGTAGAATAGTATAATTTAAGCAGTGCAAGCAAATCAGTGCAAGCATGCACCCTGTCAGCAACATAGTACAAGTTATTCTTTTATAGCATAAGGCATAGGAAAGTGGTTATCATGAAAATTTATATGAAGTCATTTCACTTAGACGACGAGTACTTATGCTATCATACTAACTAGGAGAAAATTATTTAAAGTACAGGGTGGTTTTTTAAGTTAGAAATCATGATCTTTTTTTAATGAATGCTAAGTTCTTTTTTTGAATTATGAAGGAATACGGAAATATTTTAACTATTGCTTGGACATAATTATTCCTCTCCGCCATAATCCTAAACGTCCTTCACTCATAATTATTACCTCACCTAGCCATTAAAACACCGCCGTAAGTACCAATCCGACCTGACCTCAAAGATGCCATCCACCTACAGTGAATGAACCGGTGATACGATGGAAAGGATGGTGGACAATTGGATCGTTATTTATAAGGACCAATTTCCCTGGTATTGCATGTAAAATTTCAGAACTCGACTGTTCATAGCCGTTAAGCAGCGATTCCACCTGTTCAGAACGAACCCTCGTATCTCAACAAAATAGAGTAGACTGTCGAGTATCACAATAGTCTTGCACTATTGCGAGACTCGAGTTTTCTTTCGTTCTTGCAGAAGTTTGACGGGCATGATAAAGAAGTGGCTTTACATTTTTCAAGGAGTTTTAGAAACGAACGAGTGAAAATTGGGCCTCTCAAATTTAAAGTTACAGAATAATTCATAGCAGCAGTGACAAGCTTGGAGAACACTGGTGAACAATGGTTCAAGAATCAGAAGCTAGAAAGGAAGCGCTGGCAGTGTTTCATCGTTGATAAGAAGATAGAGGTAGACTGGAAGGTAGGAGTTTTGCGCAGTGCCCTGTTGGGATAGTGGAAAGAGCTCCTTTTCATCTTATAAAAGTTTGTGACTTGCGAGGGAAGATACACCCACACCCCGGTATACCATTTTATAATGCTGCAACATTTTGAAGTTCGCCGACACGTCTAGTGGAGGATGAATTTCCCTTATTTTCTGCTTAAGAGCTTGGAGAAAATGGCTAAAAGTGTGCAGGACGGAAGGGCAGACTAGGCCGACACAAGGCTATATCACCACGGCCTAATAAAAATTTTGGTCCTGAAACAGCTAGAAGTGAAAGGTATGACATGGGAGTTGCTTTTAAAATAGTTGCATAAAGGGATAGCCGCTGGAAAGGAGACAGAGGACCCCGCCAGCATAAGCAAGGGCCCGAATAAAAATGAAAGGGGAAGTCCTTCTTGCACCAGTGCAAAAAGGAAACGATCTGAAAAAGCAGAAAAGGCCTCAGCTAGCACACCAGTTGAAGAGACCCCTTCTACGCCCGAAAATGACAACCTATCAGTCCTTGCAGATGCAGCAAAATTTGCAGAGGTCAAAGACGATGCTCTGTTGGCCGATTTCATCAAAAAGCCCCAAAAAAAGAATAAAGTTTCTGATGCAAGAAAAGAACCATAGTCCCCACAGGGAGTGGAATCCCCTCCTGCACCAGTATAAGAAGAAGCACCAGTGCGAGAAGAAGAACCAGAAAAAGAAGCAGAAAATGAAGAAGCAGAAGAAGAGACAAAAGAAGAACCAGAAGAATAAGAAGAAAGAGGAGAAGAATCTGAAGAAGAAGAAGCAAGAGGAGAAGAATCCAAATAAGAAGAGGTGGAATCTGAAGAAGAAAAGGCAGAATCCGAAAAAGAAGACGCAAAACCCATAGAAAAGGAAGCAGAAAACGAAGAAGCGGAAGAAGAAGAACCAGAGGAGGAAGAATCAGAAGAAGAAGAATCGGAAGAAGAAGAATCGGAAGAAGAAGAACCAGAGGAGGAAGAACAAGAAGAAGAGGGACCAAAGGGAGAAGAGTTTCCTGATGCAACCATGGTAGATATGGAGGTCTCCGAGGAAGACACAGCTCCTACCAAAACCGAAAAGGAAAAATATTTGGTAACTCTTGTTGCTCAGGTAGTTGAGTTAGAGCTTCAAGTGTAGAATTTAGAGCAACTTGTAGCCAAAGCGTAGGAGGATAAAGAACAGAGCAGAGGAGAATTGACGGTAGAGATCCAGAAAAGGAAAAGAGAAGTTAAAGTCTAGAAGTACCGAGCTGCGCAATGTTTCAGGCGACTTAAAAAGGTGACAAAGAAATTAAAGACCATCAGAAAGAAGAAGTCTAAAATATTGCAGGCTGATGACAGTATGCCAGAGCAGGATTGAGCTGGAACTCTCAAAGTTTTGAAGTTTTTTGCAGAGGTAAAGAGTTGTGTGAGGACACAACCGTTGTTTTACCTCTCTTATACACCCTCATCTTGCACTAGTCCAAGAAAGATGACATATTTCATATGAACTTTATATTTCATATTTTTAACTTAACTTATCATTAATTAATTATTTATTACATGATTTCTTGCTTATAATCACTCTTGTAACTTATATATATCTCCAATGTTTGTTTGGTAGTCAAGTGCTTACCGTGACCGCTGATCCTAGTACAAGATCAGATCTTGCACTGGTTCCAGCACAGCGAACCCTTGCAGTAGATCTGGACCTCCTTGATCACCGCCTCATTTTGTGCTGCTTCAACCACGACATCAAGTTAGATCTGAAGACATTCGAGCTTCAACCACGATAGCAAGTTAGATCTGAAGGCAGTCAAGCTCTAGCCATGACAGCAAGGCAATCCAAAGGCTGTCAAGATCAAACTTATGAAGAATGAACAGCTGGAGATTGGCTACGGCCAGTTTTGTTGAACTGCCTAATTTTGAAGGCCGAGAAGCTAAATTCTGCATATCGGTTATGTAATTTGTTAAACGATCTTTTTGGCCTGTGGCCAAAGATCTATATAATGAAGAATGTAAATAGGATGAGATAGTTTTTTATAGAAGTTTGTATAGAACAGAGATATAACCAGGGAGGCGGTAACAGGCTTGTATTTTTTTATCGCCCAAATCTGGGCTGGACTATGTATTCACGCATGTATTTGCCTCTATGAATTAATAAGAAGGGAGCTCCGCCTCATGTTTCATAAATCATATTTCTGTGTTTGAAAGCTGATGAATTGATAAAATACTGAGCAACGTTTCTATTTGAAAGGGAAATGCATTGGTTGGCTAGGGCCCAACCAACCCAGCACGTTTACCCTATTTTCCGTTTCTTGTAATTTATGTTTATGCTTTCAAGTGTGATTTAATTTATAGCACATGTATTCTTGTTGAGTGAAAGTGGATCCGCAGCGTGAAGTAGTTAAATTTCATTTTCCTGCACCTAATTTCGAATTGGTTTTCCCGCCTAGTCCAAGCAGGAGAAATAACCCCGCACCATTGCACATTGGTGTGGTATTCATTTTCCTGCAATTCTATTTGATTTGGTTTTCCCCGCCTGGTCCAAGCAGGATAAATAAACCTGCACTAGTGCACGTTGGTGTGTTATTCATTTTCTGCAGTTTCGTTTGATTGGCTTTCCCCGCCTGGTCCAAGCAGGAGAAATGAACCTGCACCAATGCACGTTGGTGTGATGCAACAAGCCTTTTTAGTTTACTTCTAACAGTTTTCTTGCTTTCATTAATACTTTACGGTAGGATAACTTATATGGATTGTTTCTTTATTTATGCACTCTGTTAAAATCAAAAATATTCATTTTTATGTGTGCAATTTGATAACACTTGCAGTAACTAAGCACTTATTTCAAGAATTAAATGCCAAGTGCAAGAAGCTCTAATCTGGTGCAAGAAAAAGTTTCTTGCCACGGGATCTGAGTGCTCTGAACCTAAAAAATTTCAAGCCCTTGCACGAAGTAAAACGCTTTTAGTAAAGACACCATTTATACCCTCTGCATAAATCTTTGTTCCTGCACTAGTGCAAGCAGACTGCAATAGTGCAGGACAGATTAGTGCAAGAAGGAAATCTCTAAATAAGCAGGTTTGAAGGGCCCATCTATTGAGACTACTAAAGTGTCTCTGCTAAAAAAAACACACACTCAGTAGTTAATCAATAGTTAGCTAGAGTTATTGCCCCTTTATTTCTTAATCTCTTTTGCAAATGCATTTTTCCTTGTTCCGGTCTTAGATTATTTTGATGGTTCAAGTTGCCTTTTTCTCGCTTTAGTTTGATTATGCAATATTTCCTTTAAAGAAAGTAAGGATTGACATTAGAAATATTCATACCATCTCTGGGATTGCCTGTGCTTCGTCTCTAAGTTTACGAATCCCTTGGGTTGACAATTTAAGTGTTGAGGAGTTTGCTTAAGTGTAATTCCTACACCCAACAACATGCTTTCATGCATATGTTGTTATTGTAATTGGACTATTCTGGTTTCTTTAGCAATATATGTTCTTTAACTTACGCATTTGCTTATGAACTACTTTGTATGCAATTTTATGAATCTTGTTGGATGTGTGTTGTTGGATTAACCCGTCACTTTAGTTTGTGGACTGTTATGCATTTTAGCTAGTGATGTCATTCCGCTCGTGTATTCCTTTTAAGTTGCGTATTATTATGGGCTTCTAAGGGACACACTTATTTTTCCCCTCCATGTGTTAGAACCTTCATGCATCACACTTGACTCTCCACAAGGTCACACACTTACTCTCACCCAAAGTCATCATACTTATCTCTAGGCGCTACCGTGTCAAGGAATTACACTAACATCCACTGCAGGGACTCCTACTACAAATGTTTTGAGGTCTAGTTGGGACTTCTTATCGGGGAGATCCCCTGAATTTTGGCGGGTCTAGCACCATCAACAATAGCCAAGGCATTTTATGCCTCAAATCCATTCACTTTAACTTTCTTTATTACCTTTCTCATTATTGTCCTACCACCATCCATTTACCCTAATGGACCCAACCAATCCAACAGGTTGTCATATTCTTTCCTTCAACTGCTCTTATACATGCATCGAGCTTCATCCAAGTCTTACCTTACCCATTGGATTTCATTCAGCTCTCCCCAAGCTCCATTAACTCTCCTCTTCCCCCAACCAATTCCCAAGGCCCTCAAACCATAAAAGGCAAGAACGAGAAGCAAACAAGAAGAAAACCATGAAAAAACAATAAAAATATGATACCATAAACAAAGTGGCATTGCAATGCACCAAATGTAATCAAAATTGCAAATCAATCACAAACAAATCCTAAAATACTAAAAGCACAAAACTAGCAACATACACCATGACTCAACCACATGGTTCCGAATGCTTCCAAGGGAAATCTCAACTCGAGCCTACTTCAATATTTCATGGCAGCCTCTTTTGCCATGCAATTCCCTAGATCATACTGCCATAAACACATAATTGTCAGTGCATAAATGAAATAACAATATACCAGTTACCTTACCTTGTTGTACCTAGCACATTTCCCTACAAATCAACACCTGCACATATCATACCCTAAGGGGCTCCAATTCCCTTTAAGAATCCAACCATAACTAAAAACCATTTGTTATGCCTACATCTGATCAACCATCTACCATGTAGCTTACTTGGATCCAAAGTGATTCCATGCACTTTACTTACTCTATTGCTCGGTCTCTGAGCATGAGCTCCTTCCACTGCAAGATGCATTGAGGCTCTGCCTAAAACTCTCCCCTGGTTCCACTTCCACCTCAGTGATGGATACCTGGTGACCTACCTACCTATTATTAATTGTTTTATAGATTCAGGGAATCCTCTAACCTACATCCCCATCTGCCCATGTGTCCATCACATTGGAGATCTAAGGCCTAACACACATACACTACGCACTTTGATACAAAGGGAAATCCTTTTTGTGATGATCTCCGTCACAGGTTCAACACCGCAATGGTTTTGCATCTTCTAACATCAAACTCATCCCAAATCAACTCCTCATATCTAATGTCTCTGACACACTTAACACCTTCCCACTAGGTGTATGCTTTTCCCTTGAGACTGAAGGTAGCTATTTTGGCTTTCTTGAACTCTTGTGGCAAGTACTACTTCTCACTCTTCATATAAGGATGTTCATGTAAACGTTGATTATGTCTCTTAGAACCAGAGCTAGAATGAAATTCATAAGAACTAACCCTCTTGTCATGTGTATCCAAATATTCGTCACCTCTAACTGAATCATCTATGTCCAACCTATGTCTTCTAAGAGACCTACTTCCATAAGCCCCATTAGTATCTTCTTCTTGTCCATAACTGATCCCCATCTATCCATGTCTCGGCAAATATGAAAAGCTCTAAAGGATGATTTCATTAACTCTTTCTTGCTTTTCTTGAACTATGGCAAGCCTTTCCTGTGTCTCAATCAACTTGTCATTGTTTTCCTTGTAACTTCCAATCTCTGCCCTTAGACTCCTTAGTGTATCGGCCAAATTAGGGGAATGCTCTTCCCTTTTCTACTCAACAAACCTTTCCCATTCCACTAAATTCACATTAGGCTTGTGAGGGGAGTCATGTGAACTGTAGTCCACTACTCTACTCTTCACCTTTAATATTCTATTGTCTTGCAATATACCATGTTAGATAAACTAAATGGAAGACATAATCAAAATCATACCTCAGTGTATCTCAGGGAGGCCATCCCATCTACACATTTCAGTCTAGATTAGTATGACACAATATCACAAGTGTTTTGATTCATACATGAATATCATAACCATAACCATTTGCAATGGCCAATCCATATTAACATGATGCATATAATATCAAGATCTTAGGTGCAATGACCATAATCATCACGCATATTACCACAATGCATATAACAACAAGTTAACAATCATGCATGACTAACCAACGCACGTGCATATGACCACACTGATTAACTAGTATATACCATGCTTGTAACCACAACAACAATAGAATTATAGGCATGCATATAACCAAAATACATATAAGAACCATTAACCATCCTAATTGCATGCCAGACATATAAACCTGTATGAAGATCTGCTTTTACCCTGAGGTCTAGCACTGCAATCTCGCCCTGATACCACTTTATAACACCCCACCCCACATTTATCCATTTTTACAAGCTCTTCAAGGTAAATATGATTTGAGTGCTACTATGATATGTCCCGAGCTCCAAGTTTTAGTTATGGAAGTGGGGCCTACAATCCAAAAACTTATTGATACCTCTTAGGAGCACTAGATCACCTAGAAGTCAATCCACAACATCTGATTATCAGATACTGAGTTGGGACAATTTTTCAACAAGCCTAACATCCCAACCACACCCACAACAAAGCATGCATGTGGTTATGAGGCTCCAGCCGCACCCATAAGCCTGTCTCCATGTTGCTATGACCCAAACCTTCTAGTTTTTTGCATGCGATTCAAGGATTTGTGCCACCTTTTCAGGCTAGCCTCCATACCATTGCTAAAAACTTCTTGTAACTTTTCATAATCATGATTAAGATGATAACAATGTTAAACATTCAAACTTGAACAAGATCTTGACCTAGACATGCCTTGTACACAATAGACATTTCTTCAAACATATGGTAAACTTGTAAGCTACATGTCATGAATGCATATTTGATCATAAACCTCTGAACTTCATTTTAGAATCACCAGGAAGGTTTAATTCCCTCTTAAGTAGCTACAACAACACTTGTTAGACCATGCATTCATGAATCATCGACCTTTCAAATACGTAAGAAAGCATGAATAAGATCCATATCTAGAGCACATCATAAAACCATGCTTATAACCAACATATAACCAGAATATTAACCACGACAGATCAGCCATCAAATCCGCATAATAATAATTACAAGTGCTCATAGATCACTATAGGAAAATAACTCTTATTAACATATGCAAAATCCAAACAATTCAAGGACTTCCATATACCACCTGACCATAGATTGGGTTGAACCAAATATTTCTTTCATCCAATCACCCTCGTGCCATATTCCAAACATGAATGTGGGATCTCATGGGATAAACCAAGACATAATCAACCAGGGAATCTAGAGGTTAAACCACCTCCACCTTAAAACTATTGTGATCTCACCTAAACCAATCTCGAGATCACAAAACCAAACTGAGCTTGGATGCCTCATAATTTCTTCACCATACCTTGAGGAATTTTCCTATATCCACCCACATATCGAGGGCTTCCCAGAGAAAACCATCTCCACTGCCAACCATTGGGAATTTTCCTAAGACCACCTCACCCGGTTCCAAAAACTTCCAACAATTCAAAGCTCAACCAAGAATGAAACCCATCACATCGTGGCTATCCAAAAAATGACAAGGAAAGGTTGAAACCACTATCAAACCAGGGAAAACCCATGCCAATGACAACAAATGAACCAAATAAACAAATGCATGTACCATGCATTCACACCTCAGCTAGGAAATCACACATGCAGCATGTTACCTGCAAAATCCTCTTGTTGAAGTTGTTGATCGAACCTTCTCCTTGATTTCCTTCGATAATCATTTTTTGTCCTTCACTTTCCTTTCTCCAAATCCAATGCTTCAATAAACTCTAAGTGTGCAATAGTGTATGAGAGTGAGAATGAAAGGAGAGAACCAAACTAAACTGATAAAAGTTGTGAATTGTTTCTTTGATGCCTTTTTATCATTTATGTCTAGTCTCTTCCTCCCCTTTTTCCTTTTTCTTTCATTTTCCTTCATTTCCTCTATAATTTCCTTAGCATGTGAATATGTGTCTCTTCACCTTCCTTTTCTCCTATTTTCTTTTATTTTCATAAATAAATTTCAATTATTTCCTCTTTTCCTTTGCCAATTTCCAGAGGCATTATTAAACCACAAGTGATGCCCACTATAGTGTTTGCCCAACATTTAGCTTGGAATACATGTCCCATGACCTTGGTCATATTTTCTTTTCCTTTAATATCCTTTATTACATGAAACTTTAAGCGGGGTTGTTAGAGTTTGTATCAAAGCCAAGCATACATAAGAAAGGAGACATGGTGAAGAAAAGTTGCCAATGTTACAACATTCTCAGAAAAGGCATAATGTTGAATGTGAGAAATCCAGTTTCCCTCATAGACATGAGAAGTGCAGTGAAAAATCATTGAATTTGGAAAATGTCAAGAAGCCTATCTCAAGTGCCATTCATTTAGATCTGAAGCATATGGAAGAAGAAAGGCTAGCAAAAATGGACTTATGAGGAAGAGATTATTCTTTTGAAGCAGATGATACTCGGAAGGATAAATAGGACCAATTAGAAGAACTAGAAACATAAGAGGACTCTTTAGGCAATAGGTCAGTAGAGGATTTTGGCATCCAGATGAGCCACATTAGCACGTTGATTCAATCAACAGACAACAGTCATATAGAAACAATGTATTCGACGGGAACATGAGAAAGTCGGAATTATAGCATGAGAGGAGCTATGGGAAGAAAAAATTTCCAGCTATAAGGCAGAGTTAGAGTTACATGAGTAGTATTAGAGGAATTCAACACTGGGAATGTGATAGAAGAAAGTCATTTCCTGGAAGAGTGAAATCTTCCCAACCTAGTCATAAAAACCAAGTGCATCCTTCATGTAGAAAAAAAATAAGCTTGCAAGTTTCCTCATATAGAGGTCATGTTTATATTTGAGGCCTTTACTTAGATGAATCTATGAACAATAAGCTACGTGTAAATCGGTGATGTGTTTAAAACAAACACCACATTTAGCAAAGTAGATAACTACAAGTTGAAAAATTGATGTCATGTTTCTTTACCACTTAGATCTCCTATTTGTAAAGGTCGCCACTCCCTTGTTTGTTGTCTTTAAATTGTATCTTCGCAATAGGTAAAAGTGTGCCTCATTATGCAAGCATCCATCATTCATAATCAAGCAAATGAAGCATTGTAATCAAGTTATCACAAATTAAATGAATGAACTTGATGTGTAAGAAGGTATTGACATCATCACACTAGCAACGTATAACATACAACACAATCAAAGGAGGTTTAAGGATCATCACACTAAAAGTTTGAGTTACAAAGAAAGATATGATTGTTGAAGTTTGACTTAAAGATTTGGATCAATTTTAACAAAAATTCAAACAATAAATTAGTAAAGGTCTCATAACCTAAACCATGTCTTAAAATTAAATTATTATTATTAGTCTTTTAAATATTAATTTTACTATTTGTCTCATGAATACATGTTGTGATCTTGATTTTAGGCAGATGGTATGACAGTGAAAAATATTGTACATTTTTTTTATTCTTAAATTTTTTTTTAATAAACTATATTTATTTTTTTCCCATAGGAATAAACCCTTGAAATTTTGTCTTGATGTTTTTAAGATTTAAGTTGTGTTTGTATATTACTATAAAAAACTTTCATGAACTCAACTATGTAGATTAATTTGAGAATAACAGAAGTTTACATTTACACAAACGTTTAGATATCTAAATTTTTTAATTCTTTATTTGAATTTTCATGTTATAAAGGAAAGACATAGGTCTCAATTATAAAATGTCACTCAGTAGCAACACCATTAAGATTTCACTTTCACTCAAATTGCAACATATCACATTTGTCTTCATTTGTGCTCTTCTTCCATATGTTATCCACTTATGGTGTTTCCTTTGTAACATCTAGTGAGCTAACCATTACAACATTCATGATTGTTAACAGATAATCCAGCTCAACAAATCCCTATTGTGACATGTTCATAGCACTTACATTGCAACAAATCTATGTTATTTGTTATGCTCTTGACCTACGAGAAGATACCAGAATACCAAGTATGTGAAGAAATATACCCAGAACACAGAACAATAAGAAATAACAGCATGTATTTTATTATTCAGAAAGGAAAGCAATGTTCATTTGCCTCTTCGAGGGGGCAACCTCCAATAGAGTGGGGCTCAATTACAAAATAAGACACGACGCTCCTCAAGGGGAGTCTCTATCCTTTATATAGGATTCATACATGCAATACCATGGATCATTACCATGGTTCTTATTAATACCATCTATCTAATACCATGGCTCATTTGCAACTAACTGTGGTCCCTTCTTTAAATGCGGGTCAACTACTTACAATTATTAATATGGGCTTTATTGACTCTTTAACTAACTATAACTATGAATCGACCCTATTACATAAATAAGGGGGTTAGGGTTGAACCCTAACATGCCCTCCCCCATAAAAATAGCCTTGTCCTCAAGGCTAAAGCTATGGAAACTGTTGAAGAATAGTGGTTGGTTCCCAGGTCACATCTTCTGGAGAGGTGTCTTTCCACTTGACGAGGACTTCCTTGATCATGCGGTCGTGCAAGTGTCGTTCTCGCATGTCAAGAACCTATTCAGGTTGGAGCCAGATTGAACCTTCTTCATCTAATTCCGGTAGACTGGTTTGAATTCGGTTCCCAACCACTTTCTTGAGGCATGAGACATGGAAGATGGGATGGATTTTTGCAGTGGGTGGCAAGGCTAGATTGTAGGCTACTTTTCCTATGTGCTGAAGTATTTGATACGTTCCGTAGAATTTTGGAGATAATTTCTGACAACCCTTGTCTTTGAGTGATGTTTTCTTATATGGTTGCAGCCTCAAGAATACCTGATCCCCTTCTTGAAATTTTCGCTCTGAACGATGTTGGTCTGCCTATTGCTTCATGTGATTTTGAGCTTGATGGAGATTCTCTTTGAGGTGGGCTAGCATGGTTGCATGGTTCTATAGGAGTTGATCCACTGCTTGTACCTTTGAGCATCCATGGATATAAGAAGTAGCTGAAGGAGGGAGTTGACCGTAAATTGCTTCATATGGAGTCATTTTGGTGGTGGCATGATAGTTAGTATTATACCACCATTCGACTAAAGGTAACCACTATACCCATAGATGTTGCTTTTCTGAAGTGAAACACTTGAGGTAGGTCTCTAGACATTTGTTGACTGCTTCAGTTTGACCATCAGTTTGGGGATGATAGGAAGTACTGAGTTGTAGTTGGGTACCTTGTAGCTTGAAGAGTTCCTGCCAAAAGTTATTGGTGAAGATCGAGTCATGATCAGACACAATGGAAGTGGGCATGCCATGCAATTTGAAGATCTGGTCCATGAAAGATTGATCCACCAAAGCTGGTGTAAAAGGGTGGGGTAGGGCGCAAAAATGAGCATACTTAGAAAGTCTATCCACAACCACCATGATGACTGACTTGTTGCCTGACTTCGGAAGACCCATAATGAAATCCATAGAAACCTCCGTTCAAATTAAGGCAGGGATGGGAAATGGTTGTAATGTGCCTGGGGATTTGACTGTTTCTCCTTTGTGGCACTGACACACATCACACTCAACCACACAGTAAGAATGTCCTTTTTCATGCTTGTCTAAAAGAATGAATGTCGAGTGCGAGCATAAGTCTTTTGAAAGCCTGAATGGCCTGCAATGGGAGATGAGTGCAACTCTGCCAAAATGTGACTTTTAAGGGTGGATGTTGGTGATATCACTACTTTGTCCTTGTAGCGAAGAATCTCATCCTGCCAAGAGTAGCCCGCTATGGAATTTGGATCCGCCTGCAATTTATTAATGAGTTGGGAGAGCAAAGGATGTGAAAACCATTCCTTGTGAGCCTCTTCAATCCACTCTGGAATGGGAAGAGAGATTGCTAGCAAGGTGCTTTCCTCCTCAAATTGGCGTGATAAAGCATCTGCTACGACATTTTCTCGCCCTTTCTTGTAAATTATCTCATAATCATATCCCAACATTTTGGCTAGCCATTTATTTTGTTGTGGCAAGGATAGGCATTGCTCCAAAAAATATTTAAGGCTTTGATGGTCTGTGCAGATTTGGAAACGCCGCCCCAATAAGTATGGTCGCCAAGTATCCACTGCATGTAAGATGGCCATCATCTCCTTCTCATAGGTAGATTGTCCCAGATTTGTCCCACTTAGTTATTGGCTAGTGAAGGCCAAGGGTCGACCTTCCTGCATTAAGACAGCCCCAATACCCGTACCTGAAGCATCACATTCAATCACAAAATATTTGGTGAAGTGATGTAGTGCTAATACGGGAGTGGAACACATGGCATTTTTTAGAGCTATAAATGCCTGTTGCGCTTCATCATTCTAGAGGAATGAATTTTTCTTGAGAAGGTGAGTGAGGGGTCTAGCAATGTGACCATAATTTCGGACAAATTTGCGATAGTAGCCATTGAGACCCAAAAATCCTCTCAAGCTCTTCAAGGTTTTTGGTTGAGGCCAATCCTGCATTGCCTGGATCTTTTTGGGATCCACCCTGACACCTTCACGCCCCACAATGTGGCCCAAATACTCAACTTCTTCCATGCCGAAAGAGCACGTGGACAATTTGACAAATAATTTATGCTTCCAGAGTAGTTGCAAGAGCATATCTATATGCTGAAGATGTTTTTCCCAGGTGAGGCTGTAGATGAGGATGTCATCAAAGAAAACAAGGACAAATTTTCTGAGATATGGTTTGAGCAGGTGATTCATGAGGCTCTGAAAAGTGGATGGGGCATTACAAAGACCAAATGGCATGACCAGGAATTCATAATGGCCTTCATGAGTTCGGAAAGCAGTATTTGGAATGTCTACTTCTTTCATGCAAATTTGGTGATAGCCCGAGCGAAGGTCAAGCTTAGTAAAGAATTGAGCCCCATTTAGTTCATCAAGCAAATCATCAACAATCGGGATGGGAAATTTATCTTTGACCGTCAGCTTGTTGAGGGCCCTGAAGTTTGGATGCATATGCCATTCCCCATATTTCTTGAGCACCATGACCAAAGGCGATGAATAAGGACTAATGTTAGGACGAATGACACCGGCTTCCAGGATTTCCTTGATGATTTTTTCAATTTCATTCTTTTGGGCGAAAGGATATCTATATGGACACACATTTGGTGGTTGTGCCCCTAGGACCAAAGTAATGCTATGATCATGTTCCCCTCTCGAGGGTGGAAGCTCATGAGGCTTGTCAAAGACCTGCAGATGGTTGTTTAAGACCTATTGCATCTCAGGATGAATATGAAGAGAAGTGGGTTGGAAGGCCTGGATGGCATTAAATTTGGCTATAACTCCATTGTGGCCCATTTTTAATAATTTTTCCATCCTATGCCAGCTGATCATAGGAGCACCTGCCTGGAGTCAGAGGAGGGTCTGTGTGTGGTTATTCTGCTTGAAGCTCATATATAACTCCTAGAAATCCATTGTGATTGGGCCGAGTGTGCGGAGCCATTCAGCACCCAAGACAATGTCACACCCACCCATGTTGATGGCAAACATGTGGGTCTTGTTAGCTCTGCTATACAACGAGGATTCTCTATGGTCAGAGACAGGCTTGGTCTGCTTGGTGGTGCACAAAAGGATAAAAAATGGATCCAAGACACTCCCAAAGTCTGCAAATCTGCTTAAAAATCATGCCAATGGATCCATTCATGCTGTTGAAATCTCCAATTTTTGTCAAAGGTCATCCACCGATAGAAATAGTTGCAAGAGGAGAGCCCTTGGAAGAGCAGAAATACTCTATCGGGAGGCCCAAAACACTTTAAAATCATGCAAATGCATTTCCGCAGGCTTAAACTGGGCATTGCACAGCAGCCATTAGATCTGGCCGATCAACGGTCTAGATCTAATCGGCGGATCCAATCGGCAGATCGCATCGGCGAAGGAAAATTGGCGCAGACATTATGCATTGAGCAATTGCGATCAGTGATGCAATGTGGACCATCGATCGCGCGCGCGAATCGACGGCCCACATCGCATCACTATATCACTATCAGCCGAGACCAAAGGGGCAAGGCCTTTATATATATGTGTGTGATGCAATAAGACCCAGACCCGATGGGTTTCATATGCAAAATGTATAATCTTTCACGTCCGCCAAAGCCCATTTTCAATGTATTTTTGTGTTTTTTTTGTTGTATAAACGAAATACAAAGGAACCTTGGGGCAGTGCGATATGCGACAGTGACCTGAAGGGCGGACCCGATATGACTCACTGCTCCTGTGTATAAAATTTCAAGTTCGCTTTCCGCCTCCGATAGTATATTTGCCTATAACTTAGTCTTTCTGCCTTTTGCGCTTCCCGATAGTGTACTCCTTCATCCGCCGTTCATTCATTCTACCCAACGATAATCGCTCCTCCCACGCCCATAAGTTGCCCGTGCGTTAACCAGTGGGGAAAGTGGTTTTTTGGCTATCCCATCCGCCACGCGTCGCCCTCCTATAGTGATCGCTCGGCTGTGTACGTTTACCGCTCGACCCCGATAGCGATGCGGGGAATACCGCTTACCGCCCGTACGCCCCTCCCAGCTGGTTAACCTCCGCATATCTTTCCCACCCGATGACCGTCAGATCCGCCACGTCTAGATCCAATGGCTCACGACCACCCCGCTCCCACTTCTTCCCGACAACTCCTGCAAATCAATCTCCACCGTCCATCCATGTGATCTGACGGCTCATAATCACTCCACCCCACTTCCTCCCAATTTCTCCCGCTGATAGATCTCCGCCGTCCATCCATGTGATCCAATAGCTAACATTTATTCCCTGCCCTCCATTCATTCCCCATGCATATTTCGTGTCTTTGGCTTGTCCCATGCATCTGAAGGAAGAAGGCGGCCAATATTCGGCACTCTGCACAGTTAATCTTCAACTACCTCATTCAAGAGACAGCATGGTCGAGGAAGGAAAGTACAAACCTCGAGCAGTTAAAGGCATTTATTAGTTATGGAGCTTCTTTCAGTCAACACTCCACCTATTCGAGAAGGACAGCAGAGTATCTCAAAAGGCCAATTTTGTTCATTAAAACATGCAGATTGTAGCAGAGACTCCATCAGAGAGTTAAAGCGGTTGGTGGTCCATTATGACCCCTCCATGCATTGAGCAGCAGAATATCTTTGTAATGAAACTCTATATATACCCAGAACACAGATGTAATCAGGGTTGGTGGTTGTTGTTTTGATGTAAGGTTCAACTTCTGGAGACTGTAACTACTGTGACACTTGCAGCGTCTGGTCTTCATTTTCAGCTAATACAAGCTTCTTTTGTTGTTAATTGCTCACTTTCCATTTCTACTATGTTCTAGGATGTGCCTGTTATGCATTTTTCATGTTCTCTTGATGTTTAGCATTATAGGGGCTGTCATCCCACCTCTGTGTTAGAATCTGGTATGTATCATTGAATGTGTTATGCAGGTTTCTGTGTACTTAGTGCCAGAGAGATGTCATCATGTCTGTGCATTAGGAAACAGATTTGCAAACCTCTTTATTGATTGCAGTCGGCCATCACATGGTCTTGTGCATCTGCTGGTGTGGTCATTATTCTCCATGTTCACCTAATCCTCAAACTGTGAGTAATTAGTGGTCTAAAGCCTTGTAGTCTGGGGGTGTTCACCCATGTCTAGAGTTAAGCATAGTAGAAGTGGTTATCTGGCTTGAATATGCATCATTCCTTCCATTCATCCACCCATTTCCAACATTTTTGTTGAGTTTGTAATGTTCCCGAGCATCTCTGAGATACAACCTAGGAGAGTTTCTTGGGGTGATAACATTAATTGGCGCCGTTGCCGGGGAGAGGAGATTGAAGCTCAGCTTCCCTGGGAGACAACACAGTTCCAAGCTTTGATGATAGACAAGGTTTGGACACATATTCTAGTTGTAATCATCTATCTGGTGACTCCACTGGAGGAAGACCAACCTTTGGCGACTCCACAGTATAGTCCTGGCTCAGTTTGTGAGGCATACTCAAAGAAATCCTCAGAAATCACCAGCTGAACCAGTGCCTGACCCTGAGAATATTGTCAAGTTGAAGAAAACATCACAGAAAGGAGCATCAGGATCAGGTAAGCCTAAGAAAACTTATGCATCTCTGAAAGATAAGGTTATAGCTGACAATATACAGTTTGAAGATTTAGAGCTCAGCATTGTTAGTGAAGAAATTCTTTTAGAGACTAATAGAGCTCCTTATCCATCTACTTCCCCTTTGAATCTCAGTCCAAAGAAAGTTTCCCATAAAGTCCAGAACATCCCTTTGTCTCTGTCATCCATTTCATTGTTTCATGCTGCTCAACCTGCCAGTTTCCTTCCACATACCCCAGTCATGGCAAGACAGCAAGCACCTACGAAGATAGAAAGAATTGTAGCTGCCAATTATGGACCTCTGGTCTTGCCCGTTCCTTTGAACGCTATGCCTGCAGGAGAATATCAGAAGTATATGCCCAAGTTCACTGGCACGGAGGGAGTAATAGCTAAAGAACACCTTAAGGCTTTCTATAGTTATGCTGATAACTTAGATATAAGTGAAAATGATGTTTGGATGAGAGTTTTTGTACAGAGCCTTGATGGAGAGGCTAGGAAGTGGTTCAGAGAATTTCCCCCTAGATCTATTGCTGATATTGAAGCCTTAGATGAAGCATTTTTGAAGCATTGAGGAGATAAAAAGGACTTGTTATATTATCATACTGAGTTTGGTAGCCTAAAGAGGGAAAATGGGGAATCATTGCCTGATTTTAATAAAAGATTTAACCGTATGTATAGTAAGATAATAGCTGAGGTAAAGCCTACCCCCACCTCTGCCAAACTCACTTATGCCAATGCTTTTGACTCTGATTTCTGCCTGTTGTTGAGAGAAAGAAGATGTGCCACTCTAGCTAACATGCAGGATGCAGCACTAGAGGTGGAATCTAATATTATGGCTGCAGAAAAACTAAAGAGTCATGTTGATAGAAGGAGGCAGAGAGGTGAGGTTGCTTCTTCCTTTGCTTCATCCTTAGAACCCAAATTAGACAAAATGACTAAGATGATAGAGTCATTGGCTGCTGAAATATCTAAGCTGAAGGTTGAACAGAATTCAGGAAAGACAAGGCAGCAGAACACATTTTCTCCAAGAAATCCAAATCCATTCAAAAGAGAAAATGAACAGTTACAAATCATTCAGAGGGGTAAAGAACCAATTGAAGATCAGAAAGTTAAAGCTCCTTTTCAAAATGTAGTCATGGAGAAGGAAAAATTTGAAGATGAAGATGAATTCCATTGTATAGAAGATAAAGGCAGTGTTCCCTTTTTTACTTTGGCTACATACGAAGAATCTTTGTTGCATGAACAAGATAGTCAAAGGTGGGACAGAGAGGTTATTATACAAACTGAGGCACAGCAAAAATACAATCTGAGGTCAAAAGCAAACAATGTCAAGGAGAATCCTGCCCAAAGAGCTGTTGTCCAAACAGAGTCACAGAATACTAGACAGAAAGGGCCAGCAGCTAATCCAATCATCCTCAAAGCTCCAGCTCAAGAGGTAAGAGGTTCTGATAAGTCACCTTCCCCTTTCAGCTTTGAAGCAGAAGTCCAGAAGTTAAAAATATATGTGCCTCTGTTAGAACTTGTAAAGAGTGAAGTGTTTAGAAAGCCTATCCTTGAAGCTCTTGAGCTGAAAGACAAACAAACCTCCACTGACTCTGTCAATTTGCAAGATGATAAACCTACAGTTGTGCTTAGCCCAATGACTGAACCTGCTGATGATAATTCTCCATCCTTTTATGTCTCCTTGACTATTCATGACAAAATCCTCCACAATTTCCTGCTAGACACAGGGGCTAGCCACAATCTGATGCCAAAAGCTGTCATGGAAGAGTTAGGCCTTGATATCACCAGACCCTATCATGATTTATTCTCATTTGATTCAAGGAAAGTAAAGTGTCTAGGATTGATCAAAGATTTAGCCATTACCCTAACCCAGCTGCCCATGAAGAGCATGGTGATGGACATTGTGGTAGCAGATGTCCCTCCCAAATTTGGCATGTTGTTGTCAAGAGGATGGATTAAGAGACTAGGTGGGACATTGCAGAATGATTTATCTTATGCCACTGTCCCAATTTTTGGAGGAGGAAGCAGGAGATTATACAAAGAAGCACAGCTGGCACACATCATCAATGAGGAGAAGAATCCTTCTAATCATCTTATTTATGCTGTGGATACTGATTTTGGAGCACATGTCCTCCAAATTGAAGCGTCTCAGAAGGCCTCGTTGTAGCTCAAGAAACCAATTGTTCAGGCTGAGGAGGAGTAGATTGATGATGATGATGAAGTGAATAGGTTTCTTCAAGTCATTGATGAGTTCTCTAAAATGCAAATTTACCAAGAGAATGAAGCCTTGGAAGAAAGCCCCCAATCCCGGCTTAGAAATAAAATTGGCAAAGATAGTATTGTCCAGCTTCCCAGCAATCATATACCTAAGGGTCTAATTCCTCTAGAAAGACTGTTTGACCAGATTGATGTGCCCTATAAAGCTGTCCAAAATGAAGATCAGTCTACAGTCTGTAAGCATGATATAGGGAGTCCCGGTCAGCCTAGATATGTAAATTTGTCCACTCATCTGTCTGTTGACAAATGTTCTGAATACTGTAATTCAATGAGGCAGTTTGCTGATGTCTTTGCCTGGGAATATAGTGACCTGAAAACGAATGATAAGAAAATCATCCCGCACAAAATTCCTTTGCAGAAAGACACCATCCCTTTCAAACAGAAGTTGAGGCCAATAAACCCTCTACCCCTTCCTCTGATTGAACAAGAACAAAGTGAGGAAGAAGACATGACAAAAAGGATCACTGACTTGGCAGAGGTACATCAAATCAGAGAACAGTTGGTTGAAAAGGCTATAGCACATCAGAAGAAGATCAAGGAAGCTTATGACAAGAAGGCAAAATCAGATAATTTTCAGGTTGGAGACTTAGTTCTGAAGTGGGATGCATTGAAGGAAAACAAAGGCAATCAAGGGAAGTTTGATGCTTTCTAGACAGGGCCTTTTATCACTTCTCAAATTCAAGGGAACGACACCTTCATCCTAAAAAGTATGGGAGGAGAGGCAGTTTTTGATGGCCCAGTTAATGGGCGTTTTCTGAAAATTTATGTTGTTTAAGGTCTTTTGGCCTTAAAGTTGTAAATATTTTGTTCTATCAGTTTAGTGTAAGCAAAGTAGACTCCATGCCCAATGGAACACTAGGAAATTTTGCTAATTTGTTTTTCACAGGAAAGGCATTGATCTGCAAGTTCTTGAGACCTCACAGGGAGGATCTCATCCCCAGAAGGAGCCAGTGTTAGCTCTGCTATACAACGAGGATTCTCTATGGTCAGAGACAGGCTTGGTCTGCTTGGTGGTGCACAAAAGGATAAAAAATGGATCCAAGACACTCCCAAAGTTTGCAAATCTGCTTAAAAATCATGCCAATGGATCCATTCATGCTGTTGAAATCTCTAATTTTTGTCAAAGGTCATCCACCAATAGAAATAGTTGCAAGAGGAGAGCCCTTGAAAGAGCGGAAATACTCTATCAGGAGGCCCAAAACACTTTAAAATCATGCAAATTCATTTCCGCAAGCTTAAACTGGGCATTGCACAGCAGCCGTTAGATCTGGCCGATCAACGGTCCGAATCTAATCGGTGGATTGCATCAGCAGATTGCATCGGCGGAGGCAAATCGGCGCAGACAGTATGCATTGAGCGATTGCGATCAGCGATGCAATGTGGACCGTCGATCGCGCGCGCGGATCGACGGCCCACATCGCATCGCTATATCACTATCGGCGGAGACCAAAGGGGCAGGGCCTTTATGTATATGTGCGCGATGCGATAAGACCTGGACCCGATGGGTTTCATATGCAAAATGTATAATCTTTCACGTCCGCCAAAGCCCATTTTCAATGTATTTTTGTGTGTTTTCGTTGTATAAACAAAATACAAAGGAACCTTGGGGCAGTGCGATATGCGACAGCGACCTGAAGGGCGGACCCGATATGACTCACTGCTCCCGTGTATAAAATTTCAAGTCCGCTTTCCGCCTCCAATAGTGTATTTGCCTATAACTTAGTCTTTCTGCCTTTTGCGCTTCCCGATAGTGTATTCCTTCATCCGCCGTTCATTCATTCTATCCAACGATAATCGCTCCTCCCGCGCCCATAATTTTCCCGCGCGTTAACCAGCGGGGAAAGTGGTTTTTTGGTTGTCCCATCCGCCACGTGTCGCCCTCCTATTGTGATCGCTCAGATGTGTACGTTTAACGCCCAACCCCGATAGCGGTGCGGGGAATACTGCTTACCGCCCGTACACCCCTCCCCACTGGTTAACCTCCGCATATATTTCCCGCCGGATGACCGTCAAATCCGTCGCGTCCAAATCCAACAGCTCACGACTGCCCCGCTCCCACTTCTTCCCGATAGTTCCTGCAAATCAATCTCTGACGTCCATCCATGTGATCCGACAGCTCATAATCACTCCGCCCCACTTCCTCCCAATGTCTCTCACCGATAGATCTTCGTCGTCTATCCATGTGATCCAACGGCTAACATTTATTCCCTGCCCTCCATTCATTCCCCATGCATTTTTCATGTCTTTGGCTTGTCCCGTGCATCTGAAGGAAGAAGGCGGCCAATATTCGGCACTCTGCATAGTTAATCTTCAACTACCTCATTCAAGAGACAGCATGGCCGAGGAAGGAAAGTACAAACCTTGAGCAGTTAAAGGAATTTATCATTTATGGAGCTTCTTTCATTCAACACTCCACCTATTCAAGAAGGACAGCAGAGTATCTCAAAAGGCCAATTTTGTTCATTAAAACACGCAGATTGTAGCAGAGACTCCATCAAAGAGTTAAAGCGGTTGGTGGTCCATTATGACCCCTCCACGCATTGAGCATCAGAATATCTTTGTAATGAAACTCTATATATACCTAGAACACAGATGTAATAAAGGTTGATGGTTGTTGTTTTGATGTAAGGTTCAACTTCTGGAGACTGTAACTACTGTGACACTTGCAGTGTCTAGTCTTCATTTTCAGCTAATACAAGCTTCTTTTGTTGTTAATTGCTCACTTTCCATTTCTACTATGTTCTAGGTTGTGCCTGTTATGCATTTTTCATGTGCTCTTGATGTTTAGCATTAGAGGGGTTGTCATCCCACCTCTATGTTAGAATTTGGTATGTATCATTGAATGTGTTATGCAGGTTTCTGTTTACTTAGTGCCAGAGAGTTGTCATCCTGTCTATGCATTAGGAAACAGATTTGCAGACCTCTTTACTAGTTGCAGCCGGCCATCACATGGTCTTGTGCATTTGCTGGTGTGGTCAGTATTCTCCATGTTCACCTAATCCTAAAACTGTGAGTAATTGGTGGTCTAAAGCCTTGTAGTCTGGGGGTGTTCACCCATGTCTGGAGTTAAGCATAGTAGAAGTGGTTATCTGGCTTGAATATGCATCATTCCTTCCGTTCATCCACCCATTTCCAACATTTTTGTTGAGTTTGTAATGTTCCCGAGCATCTCCGAGATACAACCTAGGAGAGTTTCTTGGGGTGATAACAGGTCTTTAGGTGATAATCCCCCATTTGAAGTTTGACATTTTCACAGCATCCTTCACATTTCATTATCCCCCCATCAGCAATCTAGACCTAGAAATTAGAGACTGCTTTGACAAAACAATGCACTGCTTCAGCGACTCTTTGATGGATAAAGTTATGCGTACTGCCACTATCAATCAAGACTACTATAGGGCGATGCTTAATAAAACCTCTGATTTTGAGAGTTTGGGGAGAATAAATTCATGCCAAAGCATGAAGCAAGATAACTGGTTCTTTAGGTGTAGCTAGGAGCTCATTGTCCGGTTGGTTGTCCTCGTCTTCCTCCTCTGGTCCCTCCAATGGTGGGGCTTCTTCAAATGATCTGTGATCAGTAGCATCAATTTGAAAGAATTTGGGTTCCTTGCATTTATGCTCCGGGGAGTATTTCTCATCACAGTAGTAACACAATCCTTGCTTTCTTCTTTCCGCCATTTTCGCTGGTGACACCTTTTGAACCTTAAGTGTTTGGGTAGTGCTCAAAGCCTAGGTGGGGCATCCCTTGGCTATGAAATTTGGACGAGTCAACTGGGCCGCTAATGTGCGTTCTACTTCACGAGCTATCTTGCAAGCTGCCAGCCATGAGACTGGGTGTTGTAGTCGGATGTGGGCTTGTATGGCATCTTTGAGACCACTAATAAAACATTCCAAGTAGAATTCATCTGCTAGACCTCCTGTGTGGAAGGCTAATGCTTCAAAGGCTTTAATATATTCTTGCATTGTGCATGTCTGTCGGAGCTTAGTAAGACGACCCAAAAAGTTAGATTCATGGTCAAAGCGATCAGAAAGGGCTTTTGAGAATATCTACCAAGTCAGTGGCATTGCATAGCAGCGTTGATGCCACTGCCACCATTGCCATCTTTCTTGGTCCAAGTACAGGCTTCCCACACTTAGCTTAGTCGCATCATCTTTGATGTGATTCAATGTGAAATATTGCTCCATTTGTGCTATCCATATGGCCAGATGAGAGCCATCAAATTTATACATGTCCAGCTTGGGTGGTCGAAGCTGGGACTGTTGGTGGTTTCCATAGAAGTGAAGAGAATGGCTAGACTCACCCTCAAGGTTTTCATTAAAAGTATATGCCTCTGATTGTTCCCCCGACTTGCCCTTTGTGATTGTGTGATTTAAGGTCTGGATCTGCTTCGTTAATGCCTCCAACTTTTGTTCAAGGGTGTCGATCTTCTCATTGGCCATAGCTTGAGCTCTTGTTTGTACCATGCACCGATCCCCTACACTTGTCGTTACTGTGAAAAAAAAAATTGGGACCACCCGAAATTTTGATGCTGACAAGTGAATGGTACCACCTTGCTTAGCCCGTTGACCTGATTCTTATGGGCTAAGTCTCCTATAAGCGTCATGGGAGGGTCTCAAACTCTGAATGTCAGATCTGATAGATCTTATTGGTGGATCTGATAGATCTGAATGGCGGAACTGATTGTTGCGGCTACGACAGAACCCAACCTGCTAGATCTGATCTGGAAAAGATGATGCGTGATCTAGAGAGAGACAAGGGAACTATGGTCTCAAGGAGTGTCAGGTGCTACAGATCGCAATATACATAAGGGTCTGACAGTAGTACTCGACCCAATCTTTCAGGGCACTAACCAAGGAGGATCAACCGTACCCTTAGTCGTACAACCCGACTACCCTATCGTATGCGCGAGTAATCTCCCCGAGTGTTGTTCTCGGTGTACTGTAGCAGCAAGACGACCGACGGTTTATCTATGGCGAGGTTTCAAGAGAGCCTAGGGGGCTTCCAATATACCCAAAGGGTACTTGGAAGACAATTCGTGCGCAGTTCTGTCTAATGCGCTACTACTCGAAGGGGTACCCACAGGGGTTACAAGCGAGTCCAACAAGCGTGACCACCTCTTGTATTTCCTGCATGCATGCCTCCCCAAATCCGCATGTTTATGTGCTCAATGACAGATCCCGTAGTTTAAAGACGCTGGAACACGTCTCTAGCCAAAAAAAAATACTAAAAATGGAGATCCCACCGGCCCTGGAAAGTGCTCTGATACCACTTGTTATGCTCTTGACCTACAAGAAGATACCAAAATACCAAGTATGCGAAGAAATATACCCAGAACACAGAACAATAAGAAATAACAGCATGTATTTTATTATTCAAAAATGAAAGCAATGTTCACTTGCCTCTTCGAGGGGGCAACCTCCAATAGAGCTGGCCTCAATTGCAAAATAAGACACGACTCTCCTCAAGGGGAGTCTCTATCCTTTATATAGGATTCATACATGCAATACCATGGGTCAGTACCATGGTTCTTATTAATACCATCTATTTAATACCATGGCCCTTTTGCAACTAACTGTGGTCCCTTCTTTAAATGCAGGTCCACCACTTACAATTATTAATATGGGCTTTATTGACTCTTTAACTAACTATAACTATGACTCGAACCTATTACATAAATAAGGGGGTTAGGGTTGGACCCTAACATTGTTTAACATCGGATTTCAAGACCTTTTTGAATAATACTAAAATTTCTCTCACTCAAATTGTAACTTATCACACCTATCTTCATCTATGCTCTTTCTCCATATGCTATTAACTTCAGATGTTTCCTTAGCAACATCTAGCGCTATTGCTATTAAAGAAAAATAAACCAACAAGAGCCATGTGGTGCCATGTCACTACTTATTTGTATACATGAATTATGTGCATATAGTTTTTAGATTATTTGGTTAAAATGATATGTGTGAAGATGAAATTATTTGAAAAAAAAAAAAAAAAAATTAAAAAAAGGACTTCATTGAAAATTTATATATTTAAAATTTCAATTACATTTTTATTTCACTTAAAATGATTTTTTTGAAAACTTTATTAGATTTTTATGGCATGCACATTCAGCATTCCATATCTTAAGAATCCTAGTTTTGTTGACGATTTGCTTTCCCATGGTAGATTAAAGATTAACAACAATATAATTTATTTTACTTAAGTAAAGATTATATATATATATATATATATATATATATATATATATATAATCTTTACCTACGTAAAATAAATTATATATATATATATATATATATATATATATATATATATATATTATGAATTTTAAAATTAAAATTCAAAAAAAATATTTTAAATATTGTTTTCTTTATTAATCTTTAAAAATAATATTTTAAATATTGTTTTCTTTATTAATCTTTAAAAATAATATTGAAAATATTTATGTTGTTTTCAACAATTATATATATATATAACTTTGGAATAAAAAATATATCAATAAATTAAAAATTATATTAATGGATAATTGAAATAATGTATTAATTCATAAAATAAAATAAGATGAAATTAATTTTTTTTAATAAATTACTCTCTTAAATTTAATCATGTTTATAATGTTTTTTTTAAATATGATTATAAAAAATATTGTAAAAATAACATTAATATAAGAATTAACTTTTTAACTTTTTAATATTATGAAAAATATACATATGATGAAAAACATTATATGACACTGTCATTTTGTGTAAAGAGAACTAGTGGAAGTCAGAGCAACATGAAAAGGAATCTTGGCAGTAGTTGCCACCGGTTGAGGAAAGATGATGAGTGCTCATTCACTTCATCAATGATGTCCAAATTTGATGCCCTAATTTGTTATCGCAGTGAACAATCATGGTAACTGTGTTGTAAGTTGCAAAAAACAGATCAAGACATATTTTGTTGTGCCTTTCTAGGCCCACACTTCCCTTTCCAAAGTCTCCTTCCTGTATCAAGTGCTAAGTTCTTATCCTTTCTCCTTTACTTTGGTTACCAATCAATATCAGAAACTGGAAGAGAATGGTTTAGTATATTGATACAAGCCAAAGAAGAGGGTAAATTCCAAATTTAGTTGGTGAAAGAACCCTTAATTACATTGCCATAAAACTTTGCAGTCATTTCTAGCTTCATCTTAAAGTTCCACAATTATCATGTGTACAAGAGGAAAAAGACCAATGCTTTCTTAATCACTTGTAGAAAGATTCCTGAAAATTATAGTAATATAAATTTTCAGTTGAATAAATACATACAAAATAAAATAAAAAATGTAGCCATTGACCCATGTGAAAAAGGCGATCACTTGTTGCTTCTTAGGCTAAAAATTCAATGTATGCTCAAAGTTTTGTTTTAGAAAGATGTGTTGGTTGAAATCCATCGAAACTACCACAATTTTAAACATCATAAATGTGAAGAGCATTCTTTATATACAAGAAAGAGAGAAACGATCTTCTAATTTTGACTCAATAAGCTAAGATTAAACATTGAAGAATCCATTATATTCAGAATCTTAAACTAAATGGAATCCATATTAGAGAGACTAAACTAATGCAAAAAATCAAGGAAATGAAGAAAGTTAAATAAAAAATAAGTAATGACCAAGTTATGATTCCAGGGTATAGAGAGAGACTAATCTAATGCAGAAAATCAAGAAAGGGAAGAAATTAAATTAAAAAATAATTAATGACCAAGTCCCGATTCCAAAGCCTACATTTCTATTTCCCAAGAGAAACAATCACCTTTAAAACAACAAATCAAATGAAAATATAATTAATCGCAATCTAGGCTCATAATGCCAAGTTTTAATATATATATATATAACAAACCCACATAAAACACCGGCCATTTACCTCTAATAGCCTAACCAAAAGCTTCAAATACAAACTTAGATGGAATAAAGTTTCGCCTAAGTTAGTAAGGTCAAGAAGATAGCTTAAATAAACATTGAAACCCAATAAAACACCCCAAGTCTACCTTTGATCAAAGGCTTAATCTATAACAATTGTATAAAAGAACAAATATATGTCACCGAAATGGCACGTAACAACAAAAAATAATATCCCAAATTCAAAAAATATATACATATATTATAGAAACGATCTTCATCATGAAGCAAGTTTAGGTTTAAACGTCTAAATCAGGTGAACAAAAAGTTAGGTTTACAAATCCTAAAGTCGAGGAAATTCAAATGTTGCCCAAAGAGAAATCCAAAGAAAGTCCACGGCCTTTAAAAGAGACACAAAAGAAAAATATTCCAGAAGTTCCGATCGCTAATGATAAAAATTAAAGGCTAGCAAACGCAAACATCTCGCAAAACAAAGAACAAAATAGGTTATTTGCAGGGGAAATAGAAGTTACCGCTTATGGAGAAAACATGCAATGGATCTGAACTAGAGCCGCAGACACAGTTCGACGTGGTTCATAACTTCGTTTAGGACTTGAAAATGAAAAGATGAGGCATTCAAATCATAACTTTAAAGCTAATAATTAATTTCTTGGGATGGCATCCGCATATTGTTAATTATAAACGGCAAAAGTAAAATAAAATAAAATCAAATCAAAAAATCAAAATCAAAATCTCCAGTCATAGAATCTTGAAGTTGGTTTGAAATAAAAATATATATCCACAATTAAGTCCAAAAATTTGAATAAAAAACTTTTACTCTAACATTAAAATTAAAATTGGATATTTATGTGATAACTTATGGTAAGCCATTGCCATATTTGGATGACTTTTCAAGGTAAATAATTATCCAGACAACATTTCAAGGCAAAGTGGACGGATGGGCAATCCATAGACAAATAGCTCTTCATTAATACCTTCACGACCTCATAAAAAGACCACTTGTCACGAGCTCTATTTTCTTTATTTGTATTCTACGAGGCATCCTTTATCGAGAAAAATGGGGGGTAAACCTTGATATTTTCTCTTAGTACTAAGAAGAGGCATTTGGAGTAAGGTCATGGGGTCTTGCATGTCGTCCTTTGGGCATCAAGGTCTTCAAACTATAGGAGAGAAATAGTGGAAGAGGAAAATTGATGTTGCAATAGTCGAGGCTTTGGCAATGGAGGTCGAGAAGGACCACCAACTTGCAAGCGTGGAAGGAAAATTGTGTGCCAATGGTGCTAGTAACCTTACCGACATTTATACCCAGTAAGGAAAGAAAGGAATCAGTCAAGATTCCATGATCACATGGGAGATAAGCAGAAAGTTATATTTTCTTATTAGGCACCTACAACTTTGTATTGAATTCACAATTAACTTAATACACATTACACTGCAGAAGCCAAAACATATTGTTGGTTAATTGAATGAAACATAAAACATATCATTGCTCTCAATCCTCTTATAGCCCACTGTTAAGATAACCGGATGAAGCTCCAACAACTTGATAAATTGGTAAAACCCCGAATTGAAACTCACAAACAACCTTAGATTATCATTTACAACAGAAAACATCAAGGAACAATGCCAAACTACACAAAAGAGTCTATATGCCCTTCACCCTATGAAAGCTAAGCATTGTATTGAAAAACTACTCATATCCCTTTCTTTAGATGTTATCAGATAGCAAGTACTGGATATATATGTGTAATACTCAACAACCAACCGAAGGAAGAAGATGTCCTCCAATCTCTTACTCCCACAACATGAAGCTACATAAAACACAGACCATCCGCAGGGTCCAAGATGACTTTCACCACCACCATCTTCAACTTGGATCCACTCGATCACCTCAATGTCTAGAATGAAGACATCATCATAGAAGGTTTCAACACCCATATGACTTGGGTCCTTGAATCGACCTCCCCTCCATAGACAACGATGTATTTTCCTATGGCAACATAAGCAAATATGTTATGAGGGGTGGGATTGATTTCTCCCTTAATCTCAATCTCTTCCCACATATTTGTGCATAGGTTGAAGTAGTATATGTTTGGAAGCTCGTGCTTGTCGTCATACTGAAGATAACCCACACCTTGTTGTCCACCACAGCCACGAGGGCTTCACTTATTGAACCTCTGACATATCACATGCATTCATGGCATACTAAACAATACCCTTAATTTGACTACATACTGGAAAATACTTCTAAAAGTCACATTATTTAACCCCCTACCAATATTAACCCAATATACCTTCCCAATTAAAAAAACCATACTTTCACTAGATATTGTAGGTATCCATTTTTTCATCGACACTTTTTTATACCCTTTTGTATTTTTTCATTAACTTTGAGCTCCATCTTTTATACCCACCAATATACAAACCCTTTACCCCCTATTATATACTCAATATATTATATCATTTTTTCCTCAATATATATATCCCCCAATACGAATGCACCTGGTATGGTATTTCTCCCCCAGTGAAGCCCCCATGGCTAAAACAAGCTCGATCCTCCCCTAGGCACCAGTTTTCTCTCCAGAGGTGGGGCAGGGATCACCTTCCATTTCCCTTCCTCAACATTGAACACCCATATATCATTTATGTGGCCCTTCTCCCCACACCTGCAGAACACATAAACTTGTTTATTATTTTTTTTCATTGCATGCTAGCTCCTGTGGGGTGGTTCGTCTACTTCAAAGATGAGGTTCCACTAGAAGGATTTTGTATCAAAAGAGTAGAAGTGGTTGAGCTCCTTGTGGTGTTGATCTCAACCATTGAAGAGATAAATGCCAAAACCAATATGGATTGTTGGACATACAAGCATTCCAAGCATCTTCAGACCACCACAGGTCTCTCGTACACATTTCTTAGGGATTTGGAGCCCTAATGCGATAGTGCCTGCCGACGTAAGCCATCCTGCCAAAAATTCAACCTATAGTTAACTTTGGAGGCCCAAAAAAATTTGCAAAAATTGTTATGTATGGTCAAGAATAATACCATACAAGCGATCCTATATGTCACACTGTGACATAATTATGCTAAAGGTGTTAATTAAGGGGAAGGTTAATCTCGATACTTTCGTCATCTGCCAATAGCCTATAATAATAATCCACTTATCTATTGCTATTATTGCATCTAGTTTCATGACATGTGACATCTACAGACCAGATGGCCATGCATATGTTTTGGATATGCCTTCCATAGACCCTTCCTTAATAATGATGCAACAAAATTACAAATACAACGTCGTAGCAAATGACAATGACATCATAGCCGACCCTTCCTGGTCGACGTTGTTTTTCGTGGAGAAGGGCTTACACACTAGAACAAAATTGACGCTCTATAGAAAACTACTCAAGAGATCAAGCCCATACGGTAGAACAATATTTCCTTCCGCACCATTTGGCTGAAGCTATTCCATTCTCCTTTGATAAAATCTCAACATCCTTGGAGAAGCACAATATATCCCAAGGATCTCACACAGTTATTGCTATAGAGCAAACTTTAACTATATTATTATTTAAACAAATGCTACATAGTAGCTATTCCCTGCCGCTTAGTTTAAGTATAGGTAAATTAAAGTGAAAAACAATAAAAGAGTTATGTGATATTGGTCATGCACATATATATTTAATTAAGATATATCTATTAATTTATATATGATTAATAAAAAATATAAGACTTTTGTTTGAAAAGAAAAAAATTATTTTAATTAAGAAGATAATAATATATTAAAATTTCATTTAAATGTCAATCTAAAGTAAATTATATTTATCTAAAATAAACATAATTGAGTTTAAAAACTAATCTAAACTAAATTATGTTAATAATAATAAAAAGATGGTAGATTTTGAACAATTACTTAAAATACCCTCAAAACCAAATATCACAGTAGTCACTAGTCACTTGTGGGCAAAGGCTATGATAATACTTTATATACAATATTCAATATTGCTTAAAAAGATAAATAGACATGTTGATGGTGTTGGACCCGCCAACATTCAGGGGATCTCCCCAGTATGAAGTCACAACTAGACCTCACACCGTTTGGTGTAGGAGTCCCATTTGGTACGATGGCCTAGTGCCATTATCTTAAATATATGCCTTATCTCTTACTTGTTAGCACGTGAGAGTGGTTTACTTTGTCTTTGAACAACAAGGTTCGCGTGCCTGATGAGTGCTTAGTGCTGCTTGTGTCAAAATTCTTTCACTGCAGGGGGAGATGGTGGAAGTCAGTCTCAGGTTGAAAGGGAATAGTCCTAGCTCTGCTAGAGACACACAACACATTAGGACATGTGTAGCTTCCGGAGGAGTAGTCCACACAGATGCGGCAGTCACAAACACAAGGTGAACAAATAGCACATACAACACCCAACAGAATAGTCCACACGAGTGTGACGAGCATTATAACAAGTTTACAATAATAAATCTATTGAGTGTCTGGCGGGATAGCCCACACGACCGAGACAATGATAGAAACTGATACAACACATTTCCAACAGCATATGTACTAAAATAACCAAAATAGTTCAACAGTCTTAATACAAGTTAAAGCAACATGCATTACAAGCATCCAAAGAATAGTCTTACAAACGAATACAATACATGTGTGAAAATGTGTTGGTCTGTTAACATGATTCTGAATTAAGCGAAAGTTCCAAGACAAATTCATACACCATTACATCATTAACCCCGATAGCGGGGCATTGGAGCCACTGCTCGCTCCTCAAAGAAATGATTACAGACTCTTAAGGTGGGAAGAGTCAAGGTGAAAAGTCTTTTGCATGTACAAATGAGGGGTATTTATAGCCAAGGGGTAAAATTGGCCCTTGTGACTGTTCGACTTCCCTCATGACTATTTGACTTACATAACTCTTCAAATTTACATGTGGGTCTCTCAGACTTCCACGTTACATTACATTGATTACAACAATGTGGCCCGCAATAGTGGTGTGGCTAAGATGACTCACGACATGACTCGACACGATAGAGCTAGTGTGTTGATGCTGCTAGTGGTGTGCATGTCGAGCTATAGTGTTGTTGAGTGATGGATGTGCTCTTGGTGTATCATAGCTTCACCTCCGCATTGCAAGGTGTGCAAACTCTTCGATGGCCTTCGTGTTCGCTTTATGTTACATGTGCATGTCACTCCTTCACTTGTACTTTGGCATGCTTCATGTGTTCGCCCGTTTGCAAACAAGTCTCCTTGCATGCGTTCCTTGATCATCATGTTTGTCGTCGCATCATATCTCATCCATGTACCTATATCTACAATCACTCATGACGAGACGACATCAAATCTAAAAATCTCCTAGTCTACCATGATGCATTGTCATTCACTTTCGGATGCAGGTGACTGGGAGAGAGGAAAAGGCTCTGAAACTGCGCAAGGCAGATTTCAAGCCTGGATGCGGGCTCCAGGCACTGTTCATGAAAATTGCGCAGAGGTCACTGAGAGGCTGAGATGGGAAATATGGATCAACAGTGACTTTCCGCAGGATCTGGCTCGATTGGAGAGCAAATCTGTGCAGTTTTTTTAGGGAGACAGTGCAAACAGCAGGGGGAGACTAGCAACAAAAACTGCGCAAATTTTCTAGGGAGCTAGTAGCGGGCTACAGGAGGCTGCTGGAAAAAACTGCGCAGAGCTCAGAGGCTAGCTTGGTGGACATCGTTGCGCGGTTTCTGAGCTAAGCGGGATGTTGGGTAGATGGGAGACTGCTCATGAAAACTGCGCAATTTTCTGGGTGAGCAACAAACCGGCTAACTGGCTGGAAAAATTGCACAATTTTTTAGGGCAGTGCAGTGACAGACACAGGGTGTTTGTCCAACATGTCTGCGCAATTTCTTTAGTCAGCGGAATCATGCATGATTGGCAGCTTCTCTACAATTTTTTGGTGTGAGGCTTGGGGTCATTGCCCGGTCAAACTCTCTGGTTGACTAGCTAGAGGCTCGGTTGATGTGCTTGCCGGCAGTGCAGTTTGGGATGACTTGTTGAGCAACTTCTGCGATGTTCTGGGTAACAGTCAGTCGGGTCGATTCGAGGATTGCCCAGTGTATACTACTTGGGAGGTAGCCTCAAGCTTTGTGAAATTGTGGGCAATAATACATGATCACGAAGAGCTAAAACTACGCAATGCAGCTCAACAAATGTCCAACTATTGGAGGGTGGTCTAGTCGACAGGGTTTCGACAAAATTACTAAGTGTGTAAACGAGTGACTTCGTACATGTATGACCTTGCGAACACACACTCAACATGACTTGACGACCAGACACATCGAACCATCATGACAACATTCACTCAGTGTGGCAAACCAATGGGTGCAAGCGACAAGCACGACACTTGTGATAGACATTCAGATGACTGTGATGATGCTTGCGCGACAGTACTTACAACATCATGTGTGAGTGCGATAGATGTTTACATAGCGAACACAACCTAAACACAACCTTCAACATCACCAGAACAAGGTCGCAAGCGTGACATAGTAATCAACATGTCGAAGACGATAGTTAGTTGAACAAGTGAAAAGGAAGCAAGACATGTAGAAGAAACACATACAATGACCTTTCATGTTTATGCACATGCATGTTACTGAGGACGAGATGATATGACATTGACAAGTCGTCCTACAAACTCAACTAAGAGGTGTACTTCAAGGTGTTCTTCACTTACCCTTAAGATGAGCATGCATCTGACGGAGTTTGCACGCAGTCCTGATATTTTCCATTACTTGGTTCCTTGGTCCTTCTCCATAACTCCTTGGAAGCGATTTCAACATGTCACCTTTTCCTATAGTCACTGAGAGGTAGATCTATGCGATTTCAGCAGACAGCCACTGTTGTCGGAATGACGCCCTGGGAGGCCTGTCTGCGCAGTTTATGCATGTAAGGCAGATAGGGTAGCTTGGACAACATTGCGCAATTTTGAGGCACATGATATTGTTGCGGGATGGGGTTCCTGGGAGGACACCTCTGCGCAATTTCTGAGTGCAGTGTAGTTGGACTCCTTTGTGCATTTTTGGAGAGCAGTGTTGGCTAGTGTCTCTATGCACTGCAAGGTTTCAACAGGCAAGGGAGGCTGGTGTCTCTACAGGCCGCAGGGTTTCAGCAAACAAGGGAGGAAGCTTGATGGTTGTAGAAGCAAAGCACACAGTTCCAAGAAGCTAGATGAGGCTAGGTTGCTCGGGAAAATGGCTAAGTGTGAGATCAGTGAAACATATGTAAACATTGATAGGGCTTGATTGTGATCACACACAAACACTTAGTGACACAACGTAGACCATCTAGAATGCATAAGACATACTTTGCTTGATGTAACAACCTTCGTGACAAGAGTGTGTGAATTGAATATGAAACGTGTCTATGTGATGAAAACCACTCATACACACACAATTCCCTTGAAACATGACAACATTCCCTTTGCATGACAAACAACAACCCCTATGCTCAATGATGACACATGCTACATAAAGATGAGAACATGGGCAACTCTTAGGATCAAGGAGGGGAGCTTGAAATCATCAGCTTACCAACAAGTGACCATGGATGATCAATCACAGGATCTAAGGTAGGCTTCGAAATTTTCATGTAAGCCAAAATTTTGGAGGGTAGTTGTAGCCGCTACAACAAGACATTATCCACATAATCAAATAAATAAATATAATAAATTTCATTCTAAAAATACACTCAATTTTACATAAATACATTTTTTACATAATTATTAAAATAATAATTATTATATTAATACAATTTTCACATGATTATTAAAATAATAATAACTATACTCCTATATTTTACAAATAATTATTAAAATAATAATAATTATAAATTTGTAAAAAAATAATTAAAAAATTTAACGAGGTTTAGCCCTCTACCAAGCATTACTCAATGTAATAAATCAAAACATTTATTTGCCATCTGAGAACTTTATGTTTACTTATGTCCATGTCTTTATGTCATTCAATGTCAACGGTCTTGCATTACCGCTGATTCACTAGTAAAGCAAAACATGTAGTCAAAAGCATGGAATATATATGTGTGTGTCAATAAAAGAGCCATAACGAGTGATTTCGTGGCGTGTAACACCCCAATATGTGGTTGGTCGTAGCGTTAATATTTTATTTCAGGCAGTACGTGTGAATCGTTTGGAATATTGTATATCGATAAAGAAACTACTATACATTTTTGGTCGTCACAAAACTTGTCTTGACGATGAACCACACTGGTGGGTTCGAAACGCGTCAACATAGATTTTCTGAATGTGATTTACCCCGAAATTTCTTCTTATAATTGTTATGGATCACAGAAACCTCAATTCAACTATCATCATATTCATATCATATTCACATTGTAATATTTTTATTTATTAATTTCATTAAATATTTCACCATTTTTCATCTCTCTTCACTATTTTTTCTAATTATTATTACTTTAAAAAAATCATCTTAAATTCTTAATAACATTCCACTTTTTAAATTCTTACTAACATCTCACTTTTAATGTTCTTTATCTTTATTGCGTTGAGATGTTGTAGTGTCAATAAATGAGTGTAAACATAATTGTTGGCTCAATATAAGAACTATGTTGTAGTGGTTGTAAATGAGTGCTTAATATGAGAGATAATATAGTATTTGTAAAATAAAGTATTAGATCAAATGATACTTTTGATAAATGCAAAAAAAAAAATGTTAAAAATTTATTTGCACATTTCTATTTTATTTTAATAAATAGAAAATATATTTTCTTATAATTTTATTTTTGCTTTTAAACTCATCAATAACTTATCATAAAAAGAAAAATATAAAACTGATTAAGTAAATTGTAAAATAAACATAAATATACATATATATTACTCTAATTATATAAAATAAAACCATGCACATATGTGTAACACAATGCATGTTCTTTTCTTTGAAAAAAAAAATAAAAAATTACAACTTTGTTTACAAGAGGGAAGCTATTATACAAATTTAAATAGTTTGTAAAAAAAATTATTATTTTTTAAATATATTGTTTATTCTATTAGGATGGAATAAAACCTTAATTTGAACCCAATCCCTACTTTTAAGCAGCTCAATGAGACCCATACATGGAAAACAATCAAACGTTAGATAACATCATAAACTTAATTAGTGGGCTCAGGAATTCTAAAGAGTCATCATATCTTTCCTCACCACTTTGCTAGACACCATTATTGCTTCCATTAGCCATGCTCATTCATATAGGACTAGGATGAGAAATACTAATTTGCAAGCATATGTAAAGAAGAGGTGAAAGATATACATGTTATTAAGGAAGTGATTTTCCAATTATTTATTGACCCTAGAACTAACCAACCTCTTTTTTTCTTTTCTTTTTTTTGTCATGTGGTTCACGGACACCCGCGGTCACTGGGTGGCTGCTACGTCCACGGAAATATCTGAGCTTGATCAAGGGTATCAAGCCCTAAGGCCAATAGCTAGGCATGTCCCCAAGGGCTTCGAGGAGAATTGACCCTGTGACCTCCCGAATGGTGAGGCACTTATTTGACCAGTTGAGCTAACCCTTGGGGCAACTAACCAACCCCTTGTTTCAATAAATAAATGTTTTTACATGAATTTTTGGTTTGGGTTGGATCATTATATCATCTGTCATATATCTTGATGTTTCTAGAGTGAAAAATAGAGAAAAGATCATCAACTATTGGTGTTAGAGGATGAAAGAGTGTGCCAAGTTCTCGAAATGTTTGTATCAATTCATTATTCTAATATTTCTTTTCATCAGATTGTCTCGACCATTGTCTTGTCCATGTATTGTGTCAAGCTTACGTCCTCTCTCAGTTCTATGATTTACAATTAATGGTAAGGGGCTATTAAGCTCAACCCAAAATATGCATCCAAGATCAAAGGGATCAGTCCAACATCACAAATAGTACCTTCTCTAAAACCTATCAATAGTTAAGTTTTTGAACCTCGTTCATAGGCGAACACCTTTTTACCTCCCATGCTTTTTATATTTATATTTTCTCTTTCAATTTGATATGTTTGGGTTGTAAATTTTCAAGTCAATAACAAAAAACAAAAGGTAAGCTTAGCTTAAATGTTTCTCGAAACTTGGTGAGTGTGAGGTAATTTCTTAAAATTAATGTCAAGCTAGGGTGAAATTCTGATTTTTTGTTTTGTTTAAACATATATGAGTAAAGTTTCTATTAAAATTTGTGCCTTGACGCAGCCAATATAGGGGAAATTTGGTACAATGTTTCTTATTACAGAGGATCCTCCCATGAGAGACTGACAAGAGCACTAAAATACTAAATTGAAAATTGACTGCTACAAAAGGTTAACATACATAAACATACAAAATTGGCCAAGTAAAAAACAAATTTACAATAAGAGATCATCATAGAAAAGGAGAGAGAACTTCTATCGAAGGCCTATTAAGATCGAACTGTAATTTGTTAATGGGAAAGATAGATGTTGTACATGTGGAATTTGGTTTTAATTTGTCTTAATCAGTCACTTCAGGTCTTTCGACTACCCACACAATGCATCACTTTCATCGCCTTGGTAAGAAATTTTATCTTTAAGGGACTGCTCTCCTCCATAAGAGAGATGGAGATCATCATTTGTTGGTGAATTTTCTAGTTGATATCAAAATACTCTAGTTGTAAACCTTCAATTTGTTGGGAGAACCTTATACAGTAATTGTTGCCCCATATAACCTAGAATTTATATTCATGGTTTGGTTACAGGAGAGTAGATTCCAAGTGTCAGAGAGGACAAGGCTCAGGGGAGATGAAATTACAATGGGAAGGTTGTTGGGTGAAGAAAAAGAAATAATGACAAACTAGGGTCAGGGGACAACACCATGAGGACAAGGGCAGAGTGGCTATTCCCAACCGAGAGGAACATAAGGATTACACTTGTCTGCAAGGTCAGGGGTATACAATACACAAAAGAGAAGCCAAGCACCACATAGAGCTAATTTAAAAGAGAAATCAACACACAAGGAAGAGAGGTACCCAAGTTCAAAAGGGCCCAAAAGAGGAAATTAAGTTAGAAAAGAAGATCACCCTCGAGCATGTGCAAAGACACAAATTAGGTTGACACAAACTGAAAATAATAAACAGAGACTTGACGAACAAATAATAAGACATGATTATTTCTTAAAGTTAATTTGTTGCAAATTTAAGACATGATTAGCTCTTAAAGTTAATTTGTTTCTTAATTTGCAACTATCGACATAGATTAAACTCTCCCCTTTTCCAATTGAGTGTGTAATAAAATTGATTTGTATGCGTACATGCACTCCCAAACCTGAGCAGAGCCACCAATTAGACTACCTTGAACCGAAAATGGATGAAATGAGACTTCTTGCATAGTAAATGAGACCTTAAGATGCCAAGAAATTACTGCGCTGCCCGATACACAAATATTCACATTACATAAATTCTCCCCTCTTCCAATTAAGTAAGAGACAAAGTAATTCTCTTCCAAGAAGCATTGATTATTGTCAATAGTTTCTGGGAAGCTAGCCCAACTTAGGCGAACATTCTATGGGAACCTTTGCAAGATAATTAACTCCAACTCCCATGAAACAAGTGATCTATAGTAGAGAGGGGCAATGTAAGCCATGAATTTAATTCCAATATAGGAGATCCGACATTCTGCACAAATCTTATCACCATTAAATTGCATAATAACCCACAACAATGAATCCATTAATGCTTCGGGTGTAAGGTCAGATCAAGTATGGTTGTGCCATTCAAACTCGGGGCTCAAATCATGTAAGAGTGATTCGGATTTAAACAGGAACGCAATAAAATACAGAGATAACCATAAAGACAAATATGCAGCGGAAATAATACTTCATTTCATTACTGTAAAATACTGAAATATGCTTACAAATAGAAATGGAAATAACCCAGCTAGGGCAATGGTAGCTTATCTCTGAGAAGAGATGTGTCGGCTACATGCCTCTGAACTATTCTCCAAAAACTGTTTTACAATGAGGCTCGAGGGCCTATTTATTGCTGAGAAACAATGGAAAACCATTCACATTCCAAAACCTAACCCTAGAAGATGAAACGCCAAATTGTGGGCCCCGTTTTTGGGTAAGTTGGTACATCAACTTCCCGGGGTCGCGAATTGGTCGTACTATCTCCGTTTGACGCGCATGATAGCCCGTTGGAAAGATCTCTCTGAGGACTACGACGGAAAAGACAATTTTTAGATAGAAAAATCGTTGGCGGTGGATTTCCCAAAAAACGTCGTTTAGGGCCTCAAAACGGCTCCGGAAGTTTAGGACCCAAAAAACTGCTAAAAATAGTAAATTGTGCTATAATTAAGGAAACAGAAAAACTGAAAGAGACAGTTGTGGGGGTCCAAATGGGATAGGTGGGTGGCCACCAACATCCACCTGGATCAAAGAGAATTGAGAGGAATTCCCATGAATGATCATCTTTCTCTTTGAAACCCACGACATCATGTTTGATTTGCCACTTTTTTTTTAACCTGTATTCTGATGTTACGATCAAGACTTGGTTGGGGGGGGGGGGTTAGGCATAGGGGCTCTTTGTAGATTCATTAAGACAAAAGGGGGAGGGGGAGGACTCATGGGATGTTTCTCCATACTGTAGAGTTGTTTGTTTCATTATGGTCTACTTTTAGGAGGCAAGCAAGGTTAACTTCTCTATCAACTTCCACATTTTACGATTTGAGGATGTGACAAGAAGGACTTAAAGTGAAAGTGACCCAAAGCACCAATAATTCTTTGAAATAAAAGTTTGAGGTAATTTTCTTCCAAAAATGAGCCTTTGTATAAATGTTGGATCGTAAGCAAAGAGTCCCTCAAAATCACAATCTTAGAGATTTCCACATGTTTGGCCAAGTTTAGTCCAAGCAAAAGGCCATACGTTTTAGCTTGGTTATTCGTTCTTCTTCCAAGCCCCTAGGAGTACTTAATAACTAGATTCCCTTCAAGGTTATAGATAACCCCTTCCCCTCCTACCACCCCTAAGTGAACTTTTAATCTTACTTCAATGTTTGATACTTAAAGACACAGTGATGAATGTAAGTGAAATTTTCTTGTACATGTAATTTTTTTTGTTCTTGGAAAGAAAAACTAGAATGATACTCCTTCATTATAAGCTTGTTGAAAAGTGTGCAACAAGAAATGCTTGTTGAGAGTGCAACAAGACGATGGAGCTTAGTGAAAAGAGTCGCCTTCACTAAGTGGGCCCGCAGGCTATTTTTGGCGCAAGTCTATTTTTAGACTATGTCTATTTTTAGACATATGGATCATGTCTATGGATGATTGATCAAGTTGGGAAAAATAGATGGACTTCTATTTTTGATGAAAGTGTGAGTGATCACAGTGTGAGTGATTACAGTGTGAGTGATCACAGTGTGAGTGATCAAAGTCAAAAATAGAAAAGTCAAATATTATTATCTCACAATAATATTTGGACTATAAACTTAATCTTATTCTCTTGGAGCACTTTAGTTTGAGCTACGGAAGTGGCACATGCAGCTGTCAGAAGGAAATTCGTTTTTCTTATGAGTCAGTTGAGTTGTTACATGCATGACTTCAGTTAGAACTCAAGTGAGTTGAGTTTAGTGGACTGGAGGTACAGTTGATGGAGTTGTGTTCAGTTTAGCTTTGTTAAACTGGTTGTATTTAGTCTAACTGATCAATAGACTAAATATGAGTTGGGTGAATTAGTTATTAATTAATTCACAAGTTATTAACTCATAATGCAACTATAGAATACATCAGTTAACTCAGTTGCATGTCAGTGCATGTTCAGTTCAGCAGGGACAGGTGTCAGAGGATCAGATTGCTATCAGTTGTGACTATAGCTGTGCATGATGATTTGCAAAATCAAAGGATTGAGTATGCCAATGAGTTTGCTCACGTATCTTCATGATATTATAGCTGTTGCTCACGTCCAACATAGTGTGGGTGACTATTTTGCAGTGTAAAATCGAGTTTGGGAAGCTATTCTCATCAGTTCTCGAGCAGGTTTGAGCAGTGGAGGCAGGCAAGCAGCGGGAGAGATTTGGAGATCAAATCTGAGCTGTATTGTGTGTAACAGGTGGAGATACTTGTGAGAAGTATTATGCTTTGTATTGTTACATGATTCAATCAATATAATATACAGATAGTGTGGGGTTTTTAGCGAGATGCTTTCCCCGGGATACATACTGTGTTTATGAGTTTGATTGATGCTTCTATGTGTGCCTGTGGATGTTTCTGCTTCTGTAATTTGATGATCAACGTAGAGGAGATTATGTATTATACATGTTCCGCTTAAATTGTATGATCAGGATAATCTCTGTTGAATATGTGTCATATTATTCAAAATTTCTACAAAGCTAAATATTTTTAATAGTTTTATCATAATGATATAGAAAATAATTTTTGAGATTGTTAAAGAAAGTACAACTTGTATCAATAAAATTTTAATATTCCTAATCTAGCTTTGAAAAGAGATTGAAATGGGTGTAGTGATTTTAGACATAAAAAAGTGTTCCTAGGTTATTTTGAATCACTTGGTGATGTCAAAAAACTCATTGTGTTATTTACACCATGCTTATAGCAAGTCTATGTGTGTCAACATCAATTGTAATGTTCCAACCATTCCACATGTCACTCTATATAAAAAATTAAATTAAAAATAAAAAATAAAAAAATAAAAAATTCCTATATTGTCTCTCACCCATATAATCTCTTATCAACTTGGGAGTAATATCTCGTATATGACTACAAATTGTTGAGGTGATGACCCTCTTGTGCACTTAAAAAAAATTAAAAACAGTACCTTTTCTAAAACCTATCATTAGTCAAGTTCTTGAACCTCGTTCATAGGCGAACACCATTTTACCTCCAATATGGGCTTGTGCTTTTTATATTTATATTTGCTCTTTCAATTTGATATGTTTGGGTTGCATATTTTCAGGTCAATAAAGAAAAACAAAAGGTCAGCTTAGCTTAAATGTTTCTCAAAACTTGGTGAGTGTGAGGCAATTTCTTAAAATTAGTGTCAAGCTAGAGCGAACTTTTGATCTTGCTTCAATCTTTCATATTTAAAGAAACAATGATGAATGTAAGTGAATTTTTCTTATAAATGTAAAGTTTTTTGTTGTTGCAAAAAAAAACTTAGAATGCTACCCCCCATTATAAGCTGAATATTTTTTTAAAGAAACATATATTTATATTAAGTCAACTAGAATACGGGCCAACACCCTTCCAATCAGTGCTAGATCTTCTTCATCAAAATTCTAAAATTGCACAAAAAGAAGCTTGTTCCTACCTTGTTGTTTTCTAACTATAGTTATGACAACACTTATTTTATAGTGTCTCCAAAAGACTCCACTATATTCTATGAACTTGCAAAACATAAAAAAACTAGTGTTTAACTAACTACTACCGCCTTTATTAGCCTTGGAGCTTCCAGCGTGTCCTACCTACTCTACTTCCACCTGTTGAAGAGGATTCACATCCATTGACTAAACCAAGATCTCCTCATAATATTGCTCTGGTTGCGCTCTTGGAAGAGAATTTTTAGGGATCCCAAATACTTCCTTGAGGACTCCCAAGGTTGCCATTTCCACTTTAGGATCTATGTTATCCACCTTTAGTGCCAAATTGTCCACCTTTGTATCCAAGTTAACCACTGTAACCTACATAAATTCCACATCCACCTGCATCGCCTCCATCTGTTGAGTTATTAATGCAAAATGTGATCTGGCCTCTACGGCCACTTTTTCTCCCTAACTAGTGATAAGAGTCGAGAGGTAAGCCATAATTGAAGCCATTTGCTCCTTCATATTCACTTCCTGATCATTTATGCCTAATTCACCATGTTGCATAACATTCCAACCCTGATACTCTCTAACGACAAATCAATAACCAACAATCGCCATTTATAGCTATTGGCTCGAGCTCTTCCCCCTCTGATGAAATCCTGCTCGCATTCAAGTTCGTTGTCCTGCTCCTATAAACTTCTAACATGAATAACCATCACTATATCTTCCTTACCGCTACCAATCTCATGCGAATTTAATAGTTCCTCGACTTGCAATTCACAGACATGCTCCTCTGTAATGTAGAGTATAAATTCGGTTGAGTGGCAACACCATCTGTCCACAGGCATGGCAAAACTTGCCTCGATCTCTCAAATGGTAGATCCACCAACATCATTAAGCTTATGTGAGGACCACCCATCAAGCCTCTTCATGGTAGTGCGATTAGAATTGTCATTAAGAGGCCTGACAATATTTGTTTCCAGTGTAATCATATTCCTTGTGAAATTTAATTGGGACATTGTATCCCAAAACACATTTAATTTCCTGATCAAGGAATATAGCATATATTTGGATCTCCTTGGTCCTTGAACTTTGATTCATGGTATGTGTACTATGGTTGAAACATTGTGATTCATGATAAGCTCTCTTTGTTCTAAAGTTTCACCTTGATTAGCCAATGAATCCATTATTTGATTATGTTGCCTCTTGATGTGGAAAAACTCAAAACTTTAAAATTTCTGAATTTGCATTCGAATTCTAAGAATCATTAGAGGGAGATCATTTTCTGATATCTCTCTAGACTTGTAGAATTTTTGTATTACGATCATGAAATCCCCATAGACTACCAATGAGTAATTTGTTTTGCAATTGCCACATCCAAACCTTGCCAAAGAGCAAGAAACTCTGCTTGATTATTGGTTGCTCTTCCTAATCCCAGGGAAAAATTTGACTCTATTTCTTCTTCGGGGCCAAGGATTTCCCTCCCACTCCTGCCTCCCCTATTATAAGTTGAATGTTTTTAACAATTTTATTATATATAGAAAATCATTTTTGAAATTGTTAAAGAAAGTACAACATGTATCAATAAAATTTTAATATTTCTGATCTCGCTTTGAAAAGAGATTGAAATGGATGTATTGATTTTAGACATTAAAAATTATTCCTAGGTTACTTTCAATCACTTGGATGATGCCTAAGAACTCATTATGTTATTTCTGCCATGCTTATATCAAGTTTGTGTATGCCAACATCAATTGTAATCTTCGAACCATTCCATATCTCACTCTATATCAAAAAAGAAATCTCATATTGTCTCTAACCCAAATAATATTTTATTAACTTGGGAGTAATATCTCATATATGACTACAAATTTTTGAGGTGATGACCCTCTTGTGCACTTTAAACTATGGATCTCACATGAACCAATAGTTCCTAACCTTTAATTAAATTGCAACAAAATTGCCTTGATGCATAATAACAACCCTTCATTTCCTTATGTTACAATAATTCTTCATATATTATAAACACCCATTGTTGATAATTTAGTGATTAACATGTATTTCACAACCTTTGGCATCACATCCTCCCATCACATGTCCACTCATGTTTTCATGCGATTTTTCATAATAAATATTACCAAGCATACCCGTTGAAACACAATTTCAATTATACAAAGTTGTTTTTATATAGTCATGGCACACCATCATTATGTGAGAAGCAAAGTTTAGACTATACTTGAATATTATTCATTTCAATGTTTTTATTAGATAATTTTATTTTTCTAGCAACCATGTTTCCTACTTTCTTTTCACAAATATGCGTGACTAATTACAATTGTGACTAGCCACACTTGGACAAATGGTTGAGTGTCATCATATTTATTTATTCTACCATGTCATACAAATGTATGCAATATTCTTCATTATTGATATATTAGTGCTACCTTGTTCAACAAATGAATGTAATATTTTTCATCATTGACATATTTTCAATACCTATCTTTTAATTAGCCATTTAAATGGGTCATCATCTTTTACATCGTGTAAGCATGTTGAAATAAAAATTCCTTAAATATTTAATCACAAGAGAAATGTTCATCATTAAACTATATCAACCATTTTTTTTGAAAAACTTTTTCCATTTCTTTTTACTACTTATATTATTATTGAATTATTAAATTGTTGGAATATATAAATTTAAAAAAAGACAAAGAGAAAATGAATAACAAGAAAGTTGTAAGGAAAAAAAACACACCATTCTTTTACGATATATGCACTTTGCATTTTGTTCAACGTTCTTTTCTCCCAATTTGGAAGTATGCTAGTAAATGCTAACATCTGTCATTTATATAAACTCAAAATATTCTCAATATTACTTTTCATTTTTCTCTTTTATAAAAATTAAAACAAAAGACATGTTTTTACTTTAAAAAAAACAGAAAATGTATAATTAATTTAACTATCGTGTCACACTTTTATATTTTTAATCTGCTCCAACACACTATTATATTTATAATTAAAAAATACCATTAACTTAACTTAAAAAATACTACATATAATATTTTTTAACTTACAAAAAATAATTCACAAAATGTATAGCTAATTTAAACTTTCCCCTCATACCATTATGCTTCTAACGTACTCCAACATCTTTTATATTTTATATTTACTGAAATGATAAACCAAAACAATACTAGTAATATTTTTTTTTTAATTAGGTTAATTCTATTAAAGTAAGAAAACTATTATACATAGAGGCCGAAGCCTGTACTTAGCCATGCCAGAAGAGAGGCATCAACCAACAAAAATGCTAGAATTGAACTGCTCAGAAGGGAAACCAGTTCTAAACCCAAGGTTTTCAAAAAATATAGTTTTATTGGCCACGCAGGGGAAACCAGCGAAATAACAAGTTTTGCATCATTGTATCTGAAAAAATTGAAAAAGAAAACCCAGCTGAAGAGCTTAAAATTGTAGTGTTCCCCCAAAAAACACCCATTAAAAGACAGAAATTGAAAAACAAGTCCCAGTGCACCTGAGACACGTGGCGGCTGAGTGGCAGGCATGTGGCACGTTGAAGGTCTACAAGGTGGCAGTTCAGGCGGCGAGCAGAAGTCATCGAGGTGGCAGTTAGGGATGTGGTGGCGATGGACGCTGCTCCTCCACAATGAAACATCTGTAATCTTCATGGTGCCACTTGCCAATGGTTGAGCTTCCGTGTCACCCCCCTGCGTCTCCGATTGCTCTTCCTTGATGATGCAACAGTATTCATCGATGACCCAATGCTTCTGCTGAGTCGGTTCCATTTCCTTCCCTGCGCGTCTGGTTGGCAGTTCTGAGCTTCATTCCCTCGCACCCTGAAGACTAGACTGAGCCAATTCCGTTTTGGCCTTGGGTCGACTGCTCCCAGCAGTGGTGCTGCCTCCCACCGCAATACTAGAGAGCCTCATTGCTTCTGTGCGGCTCTCACCCATTGCTCTGTGTTCCTCAGGTGCAGCAATTCGAGTGCCAATCTCAGAGTCATGAGCCTCCAGATTTTGCTTCTCCTCATGAAAACTGATGGTAATGGTTGCAGTGATGAGGGGCTGGTTCAAGGCAGAGCGAAAGGCAAATTGAGCGGTCTAGGAGTTTGGCAGAGGAGCTGGCGGAGTGCTGCTAGGAGAAGGGCCGAAGGTGGAGGGAGGCGTAGCAGAGGCCCCCAAATGGAAGCGTCCTCTGCGACTGCGAGTATTGGGGTAACGGTGCGAGTGTTGCTCAGCCAGGGAGGAGGTGGTCTCCGAAGCCACCGAGTGCCTGGAGTGAGACAGGCTACCTCTATTCCCACCCCTACAGCTGCGCATCCTATGGCGCACCATTTTTTTGGCATTGGAAGGTGAGTTGTGGTCCGACTTGGGCTCAGAGCGCTGCAGCAGAGCTAACAGGCAAATCAACAGAAGGATGAGCTACCAGGGCCGAGGGGATATGAATTTGCAGATTCAAGCTGTGGGTAAAATGGATGCCCGAACCGAAGTCAATGCAGTAATAAAGATAACATCGTCTACCAGTGGATGTGTGGGAGCTGGGCGCTGCCACTGCATGAGGGCAGAGGCTTTGCAGGGGCTGAGGTTGCAGAGGAGGAATTGCAGGAGCAGCAGAGGTATTTTTCCAACAGCCCATCGTTGCTTTGAGCCGAGGTTGAGGTTGGTTATCAGGGTGGCGGCAGTATTCATTCAAGGCACATTCATGGCTGTAGTTAATGCCTTCTTTGAATTTTTGTGCCGCCTTGTGGGAGGCCATGTGCGTTCTCCACATGCCAACCCAGTTGGCAGCCACCTCAACTACCGCCATTTCCACCCACATCCAGGGAAAGCAATATTTATTTTTATATACAAACATGAGTTGTATTTTTAATCCATTATAAATTTAATTTTCCTTATTCCAAGTTAAAGTGGTTAGTTATAACTTCATTTCTATTCTATTCTATTATATTAATATAATAACTTTACTAATTAAAAATATATAAAAGAAATTGAATAATAAATTTTAAAACAAATTATATATTACATTATAGGAGTTGTTTTTAGTGTGATTTTTTGGATTTTTGTTGTAAGAAAATTTGAGGTGAAATTTTGATTTGTATTATTTAAATTGGTTTTTTTATTATATATAGATTTGGGGCAAAAAATTTTTAGAGCATTTTGATTGTGCAGGAGTTACCCATCAAATTTGTGATTTCAATAAATTCTTGCAAAATTTTAGAAAAAATAAACTAAAAACACTCAAAAAAACATTTCCAAAAAATCACATTAAAAATAACTCGTTATACCATATTGATCATAAATCATCATTAGAAAATCATTTATTGAAATCATATAACTATTTACTATTTAAAAGACCCTTTAATAAGGCAGAAGTAGTCTTGTAATAATAGGAGAATCATTTTAACATTCAATATCTTTGTATGTTTGTGCATTAAATAATTAGCGTAAAGGAAAGGCATTCAAAATGCGCTGCTCCTTTTTCCCCGTAACCATCATGATTGGATGAATTTTGATATAGTTTATTATTATTTTTGTTAGGAGGGATTATATGTTTGAATTGGTTCATCATTTATTGAAATCATATAATTATTTAAAAGACCCTTTAATAATAAGGAACAAGTAGTCTCGTAATAATAGGAGAATCATTTTAATATTCAATGTCTTTGTATATTTGTGCCCATAATTAGCGTAAAAGAAAAGCATTCAAAATGCGCTGCTCTTTTTTTTCCCGTAACCATCATGATTGGTTGAATTTTGATATAGTTTATTATTATTTTTGGTACGAGGGATTATATGTTTGAATGGGTTCGAATTGCATTGATTTAATATTTTAAAAGATTTTAAAATAATATTTTTTTGAAATTTTTTTAGCGGTTCATGGATTTTAGAGATTGGTAGTCATTATATTAACAAGTAAATCTATTTCTCACAATGATATAGCTTGATCTCAAAGTGTGGAGATAATTGAATATATAGCTTTTCAATAACAAAGGCGTTTTGACAATGGGGAAATAATTTAACCAAGTAAATATATTTCTCACAACAATATAGCTTGACCCAAGAGTGTGGAGATAATTGATCCCATGACTTTTCAATAGCAAAGGTGCTTTGACAATGGGGACTCGACCAACTAAGCTAACCCTCGAGGTTATTTTAAAATATTATTTTTCTGGTGGTAGTCTAGCTAATAAATGAAATGACCTATTTTCCAAATACTTTTTCCCTTGGTTAATATTTTTGTTCAAAATCCAGTGGAGACTTTTAAAAATCGTAAGTTTAAGTTTGTTTAATTTGAAAAGGCCTCGGGGTTTTTTAGGGTGTTGAATTTATTTATACATTCAAAAGTGCATTTTAAACAATAAAAAATTACAATCTTACTATATATTATGTTGTTGAATTTAGTAAGATTTACATGTTATTTCTATTCATTTTTTTAAAGCTTTCCTTAAATTATGGTGGGAATTAATTGATGGTAAATATATTATTTGTGTGAATATGAGCTATTTTCAAAGATTTTATTTTTTTGATTAAAAAATCATTACACAAATATCTAAAGATCATGCATGAATATTGGAACCAATCTATAAATTATGGCATAAAATATGTGGTGCAAATATCCACATGACATTATATTATGCAAAGGTTATACTAAGACTTTCAAGTTATGATCTAATCAAATGTTTGAAAATTAGTTTTTTTATAATATTGAAAATAAAGATTTATTTTTCAAAGTTAAACATTATAAGTTGGATTATTCAATGTTAAATTAATAATGGTCAATTGCATGATTTTGTGACAATATTTAAAGTTAATTAATAAGCACATAAAAACTTAATACTTACAATAAACTTATGATATAGCAAGATTCTTAACTATGAATATTCATCCCCACTTTATCATAGATATAATTAACATATACACAGGCTTTGTTACAATACCATGGGCCAATACAATGACTTATCAATACCACATGCCCAAAAACCAGAACTCATTTCACAATCAAAATATTTTATTTTAGTTTAATTTTATAACTCTTTTTAATTAAATCTAAAAGAAAAAAGGCCATACTTTCGAGATATATCTAAATCCTCTACCCTCAGTACTACTAAAAATATTTGAGGATATTCCATTGGTATCAAAGCCAACTCCTTTTTTAGCTTTTATGCCCTTTGTAACTCCCTATTCTGCTCCTCTGCTCTCCATTTAAAAGCCTGCTCCATACAATGCGTTGCTCCATCCAAAAGCGTTGTCCATACTGCCATTTCCCCTGTCTAATGACTGTCCATACAATGACTGTGCGCGAAATGACTGTCCATACAATGACTGTGCGTGAAATGATCCTTTCAATGGAATAAAAGCGTTGTCCTGACATTCCTTTAGCGAATACCTCGACAGCAGTAAGCTGGGCGAAGCGCTGTGTGTTAAATTTTTTTGAAGGGCCTGCGATTCTATTTCAAAACAGTGTCACATGTATTCATAAAGGTATTCTGTTTCGTTGGCTTTCTTGGTATTCACATTGCGCAGCAAATGTTGTTGGGTATCAGAGGAGCTCTCTGTCCATAGTCTAATATGTTGAAATAATGCTTTTGTATTATATTCGATGTCCGTTGTGACCTGACACCATCTCCATCCCATATTTCTCCTTGTCTCCGCCTTCAAAATCATCTGCGTCTTGGGCTGCAACTCTCCATCTCCATCCCATATTCCTCCTCGTGGTTATAATACCATTATCCATTATTATACCATTATCCATTTCGAATCTGATTGCAGGTGTTCACTATCTCTGCGGTATCTATAGAACCAGCGACACATCAATGGAGGCTCGATTACTAGTAGAGATTGTAGTCTCTTTGCTTGACAGACAATATTTGAAGAAATGGAATTTCTCTCTAAAATTGAATCTGTTCTTAATGACCTGCATGCGGCCTCTTGAAGATCTCAACGTTGGGTTATAATCTTAATTGGGTTTCGCTCTTCATTTTGAAATTAAAATTGGGGTTGTGGCATTTCGCCATAGGGCTCTTAAATTAAAACATTTGCACCTGCAAGACACTTCGATATTGCTAGGGCATACACCTGGGCAATACTGTAATGTTTGCATATGTTTGTAGCTCTTCCTGTGGATGTCTTGTTGATACCTAAAGTAAAAAAAAAAAAATGAAATCTAGTGTTCGTCCAAAAAAAAAGGAAGAAGAAACCCATATATATTTTGAATAGTGCGGCCGATATATATCTCTGGGGTATTGACATTTGCTGTCAATTTGAGTTTGTTGTCCAGTCACATCAGAACTATATTTTTTTTCCATTAAGAGTAAAAGTTTTGCAGCAAAAGTTTTTTTGTTACAGTATGCATTCAATCATATCCATGGTGGGAATAGTTCTCACTGGCAAGGAGAACTATCCTGAATGGTCCCGGATGATAAAACACACCCTCATTTTCAATGAGTTGTGGAAAGGAGTGTGTGTCGGAGACGGAGACAATGAACCAGTACAACCTACCTCAGACAAAGAGCTCGTCATTTGGGAAAACAAGAACAACAAAGCTTATGCATTAATCGCAGCATCTATAAATGAAGAGGTGAGTCGCCATATTTCGTCCTATTCAACTGCCTTTGAAGCTTTACAAAAGCTGAAAGAACTCTATGACTCACATTCTGCACTTGAAGTTGTTCAACTCATGATTAAACTCTTCACTCTTGAACTGCAAAATAATGATCCTCTTGCTCTTGCATCTGAAGTAAAGTCTATAATGCATGATATCAAATCCACTAAGGTTGAATTGGATATTCCTCTTATCACTTTTCTCAAGGCACTTTATCCTACTTACTCCAATTATCTTGAGTCATTGCAAGCAAATGGAAATCTCAAAGATATCACCTTTGACTCTCTTGTGAAAAAGTTTGTTGAAAGAGAGAAAGCTTTTGGAAAGAAGACAGCCCCTGAATCTTCTGAAGAGGCTGTGTGCCTTGCTCACAAAGAAAAGCATCCTACTCAAGATTCTTCAAGAGGAAGAGGTGGTCGAAGAGGAAGAGGAAGATATTTCAGAGGTAGGGGGGGACGACATTCTCAAGGAGAAAAGGCAGATTTGCACTACATTCGCTGCAAAAGAAATGGATCACATGATGCCTCTACATGCAAGCTACCATGCGACAAAATTGAGCAGAAAAGAAACCAACAGAAAGGTAAAATTGATGATACAGACAAAGGTAAAGCACCTGAATCCGCTCACTATGTTGTGGCACAATGTAATATTGGAGTAAATGAAGATTTATTTAATGCTTCACTTGCTTCTTGGAAAAATGATTGGTTGCTTGATTCAGGAGCAACCTGCCACTTGACTCATAGAAAAGATTTTTTTGAAGAATTTACTGAAAATGTTGATGGAGCAGTATACTTTGCAGACCAATCAAAAATCAAGCCATCAAGGCTTGGCACAATTAGGCTTAAACTGCCTGGTCTTCCAGACTTTCTTCTGCATCATGTTCTATATCTCCCACAGCTCAAGAGAAACTTGTTGTCCTTGGTCCACATCCGCCAGCAAGGTCACTCCATTCATATGTTTGATGGAAAGCTTGAGATAAGAAAAGCATCTGACCACTCACTTGTCATGAGGGGAATAGAAGAAGAAATACTTCTCAAGCTGCAAGGAACCTCTGCTCGTGCACAACATTTCTCATACAATTCTCATCATGAAGAAGGTGCACTTCCATCAAGTTTATTATGGCATGCTAGATTTGGACATTTGAACTATGACAGCCTTCGCTTGTTGAAGAAAAATGGTGTTGCTGGTTTGCCTACAATTCCTAGGAAACTTAAGCAATGTGATGCTTGCATTCTAGGAAAGCATAGCAAATAGTCTTTTCATGATTCACATTCAAGAGCACATAGAAAACTTGAACTCATTCATTCAGATTTATGTGGTCCAATGCCTATTCCTTCTGCAAATGGAAATAAATATATGATGACATTTATTGATGACTACACCAGAATGTGTTGGGTTTATTTATTAAAGAACAAATCTGATGCTTTTCAAACATTCAAGAAATTTCATAAATGGATTGAAAATGATGCACGATCTCATATTGGGTCTATTCGCACTGATAATGGAAAAGAATACACATCAAATGAATTTGAAAACTATCTTCGCCAACATGGGATCAAACATCAAACAATTGTCCCTTATAATCCCCAACAGAATGGTGTAGCTGAAAGAATGAATAGGACAATCTTAAATATGGTATGATCCATGCTCTTCTTCAAAAATGTGAAGATAATGTTTTGGGTTGATGTTGTTCTATGTGCTGCATATATAAATAATAGATTTCCATCTAATGCTATTAGAAACAAAACTCCATATGAAATGTGGTATGGACATGTTCCTTCGGTAAAGCATCTCAGGGTCTTTGGTTCCACCTGTTATGCCTTGATACCGAAGGTACATAGAAACAAACTTGGTGCTAGAAGTCATAAGTGTATCTTTCTGGGGTATTCAAACACCTCCAAATCATACCATCTCTATGATGAAGTAAATAAAAAGTTTATTGTATCTAGAGATGTAATTTTTCTTGAATCATCCAAAACTGACAATGTTGTTGAGCGACAACTTGGTCGCTTGGATAGATTCGCAAAAGCAAAATCATTTCAAGAATTTGATAATCAGATTCCACATCTTGAAGGGGGGATTCCTATACTAGATCAACATGTGGAATCTTCTTCTGAATAACACTCTCCCCTGCATGAAACTCCAACAACGGATGATGCTTTAAGTGATGTAATTGATAGAATTGGGAGACTCAATCTTGATTTAGTCCCAACTCAATCAACGGAGCAGCCTGGACCATCTGAGAAAGGTCCCCCAGAGTGGCTGACAAAGACACTTGAAAGTGTTCATCCTGATGAGGTTGGAAAGACAGGAACTAGAAATTCAAACCGGCAAAATGGAGGTGATGTGGATGACTCTAATTCACCTGTTTATATGGATGTTTCTTATGATTGTGAATTGAACTTGTCTACAGATTTTGAACCAACTTTCTTCAAAGAAGCTGCTTCTCATGATGAATGGAAAGAAGCAATGCAAAAGGAGTATGATGCCCTCATAAAGAACGGCACTTGGAAGCTGGTTGATCCTCCATTAGGAACCAAACCAATTGGCTGCAAGTGGGTCTACAAGAACAAGTATAAATCTGATGGCTCACTTGACAAGCACAAAGCTAGGCTTGTGGCAAAAGGTTTTGCACAGAAGGAAGGGGTCGATTATGAGGAGACTTTTGCCCCCACAGTAAAATGGGCTACCATCTGGACACTCTTTGCACTAACAGCTCAGAACGGTTGGAAAGTCCATCAAATGGATGTAAAAACTGCTTTCTTAAATGGAGATCTAAAATAGAATGTTTTTATGTCTCAGCCTGAAGGATTTGTTGTGAAAGGACATGAACATAAAGTATGCAAACTTGTGAAGTCCTTGTATGGCCTCAAACAAGCACTGCGAGCCTGGTATGAAAAAATAACTGAGCATCTTCTGAAACTCAATTTCAAACATTATGATCTTGATGATGCAACTTTATTTGTCAAGAAAGTTGGCAAAAGAGTTGTATATCTTGTGGTATATGTAGATGATCTTTTGATGACAGGGAACAATGAAAGCTACATTGCATCCATAAAGAAAGAATTGGGAAAAAGTTTTGAAATGACTGATTTGGGCTATGTTTATTACTATCTTGGCATTGAAGTAACCCAACATCCGAAGTCCATATTTCTTTCTCAAAAGAAATACCTTGGAGATCTATTGAATAGGTTTGGCATGACAGAATGCAATCCTCTTACTACTCCAATGGAACAAAACTTAAATCTCACATCTATTGAAGGAAAAGAATTTGAGAATGCAACAAATTATAGATAGCTTGTAGGAAGTCTCAACTACCTAACTACTACCAGATCGGACATTTCATTTGATGTTGGAATCCTCTCCAGGTTTATGCAAAAGCCTTGTGAGGGACATTGGTCTGCTGCAAAAAGAGTTCTAAGGTACTTGAAGGGAACTCAAGACTTTGGAATCAAGTATACACAGGTGGACGACTTCGGCTTGACTGGATACTTTGATTCAGACTTCAATGGAGACAAAGAAACTGGGGTATCTACTTCAGGATATGCTATGAGTCTTGGATCAGGAGTTGTCTCTTGGAGATCACGCAAACAATCAGTTCCAGCAGATTCCACAACAGAAGCAGAATATGTGGCAGCAGCTGAAGCAACAAAAGAAATTGTGTGGCTTAGGAAAATTCTTGAAGATTTGCAGGTAAAACAAGTACAATCAACTCCACTCATGATTGACAATACCTCTGCAATAAAGTTGGCCAAGAACCCAAAGTTCCATGATCAAACAAAGCACATCAATACTAAATATCATCTAATTCGACATCATGTTGAGGCCAAAACAATCCATCCCCGTCATTGTTCCACAAATGAGCAAATTACAGACATCTTCACCAAAGCGCTTGGAAGAGAAAAGCTTGAACGATTTAGAACGATGCTTGGACTCACCAACATCCCTTCAGATTAAGGGGGGGGGAAGTTGACACCTAATCCTCATGATTGTGTGAATATATGTAAATAGATAAATAAGTAATATGAACAGTCATTGGGAGATGCACTGAACAGTCTCTCCCTCATGTATATAATGAAGACCTACCTGATGGAATAATACAGATGAATCATTTTTGCCTTGAGGAGTTACTGCCTAGCCTGACATCCATAAATATTAAATAAAGGTTTTAATAAAATGAAAAATGAGAATGCTTTTATATAGAGAGATGTGAAATTTATATAATATTATCCTAGATTCATATTAATTCCTGATCTACCAAGCTCGGAGAGGGAAATATTATACTTTTGAGATATACCTAAACCCTCTACCCTCCGCACTACAAAAAATATTATGAAGATATTCCATAGATATTAAATCAGGTTTTAATAAAATGAAAAATGAGAAGTTTGTGAGGTCTTGGATAGATGGTGATCGGGTGCACTGTTAAGACACTCCTATATGTTAAGTCACCAGTTTAATTCCTCACCCTATTCAGATGTTATTCTTGGACATGACCATGGTGTAGCCTCACCACTCCCAAACTTTAAAAAAAAAATGAAAAATGAGAATACTTTTAATCAAGAGATGTGAAATTTATTTAATACTAACCTAGATCCATCTTAACTCCAGATCTATAAAGCCTCAAGAGGAATCACATCTCTTTTCACTCCAAAAGAGTGATCTCTCTCGACACTTGGTAGATCCGGAGTTAAGATGGATTTAGGCTAGTTATAATATTCTAAACATATATTATATTTATGTTAATAGACATGTCTATTTTGGAATTGAGCTTCCGGAATTTATTTCTTTATAAATTATAGTATTTCTTTTTTTAATAATATGATTTTATTGAATAATTTTAATGTAGTATCAATTAATAAATAAATTCCAAACAATGCATGGCGTCATTATAACAAAGTTTATGATGTTACTTGGGGGAAATGAATTAGGGTAGTGTTGTAGCGGCTACAACCATCCTCCAAAATTTTTCCTTAGCCTGTTTTGGAGCCTCCCTACCAACCTTCATAGCAGCTTGCCTTGCTTCATCAAGTCCTCAAGCTTCAGTGTCTTTCTTGCTCAAAGTCAACCTGTCGATCACAGTTTGATCTTTTCCCTTCATGGGCTACTCACCTGGACTTGTTCCAACTGCAGGCTGAGCAGCTTCCCAGTGAAATTTGCGCATTTCTGGAGGGTAACCAGCCTTTCCCTCTAGGAATTATGCAATTCCCTCTGACAACCTGCTAGGCTCCAGGATTGCGCAATCCTTCCAATCAACCCTCCCAGCATGAATTGCACAATTTTTCCCATCAACAGGCAGTTCAACCCAAGATTTGTGAAAATCTGGGCAGCAGTCAGCTGTTGGACCCATAAATTGCGCAATCCCCTTGGGCAGTCAGCCCAGCTTATAGTCAGAAATGTGCATTTTCCCCAAGCCGTTGAGCACTGGCATGCATGGATAGTCTAGTTGACTAGTTCCACCCGGGATCGAGGAAACTTGACTCGCATACATGCATGACTTAATCTTCCCGGAATAGCAAGAGACAACATGCAAAAGGCATCCCATGATTCAAGGAGATATTTTTAATAGCTGGGGTTACATGCAAAAGGCATCCTATGATTCAGGGAGCTATTTTTAGCAGCCAGGGATTACATGCAAAGTTGTTTTAGAAGTTTCCCTCCAAGTGTTGTTTTTTCCTAGATTTGTGGCATGCGCGTCTTGAGACCAAACTTATCTATTCGACACATCAGAGCTCATTCATCCACATCGATCTTGGAGCTCTGACATCCCATAGCACATCAAGGACTCTTCGGCACATCCAGCTCAACTATTCATGGGTAAGTGGCCTCAACTTGTCTTTTTCAGCATTTCTGTCGTTTTTTGTGTATTCACTTGTGTGAGTGTTGTTTGTTTGATTTCTTTGAACGCCTGCTGCCGTTTACATATATCCTAGCTTGTCCTAGCTCTATTTCTATTTTCGTTTCTATCTCACTGTTGTCGCATGCATGAAACTGCTTTGCACGGACGTTCCCCCAACCGACGAACAACCTCACCCACATGCATGTTGATATGTTTGCTCAATCTTCCATTCATGTTTTGAATGCACGGTTTATCACTTCTACTATCACTTAGTGTCACCATGCATTTCATCGACTTACTTTCTTTCAGTTTCCTGTCGATGACTCGAGCCAACCTTGGCCCAGTCTATGCCTTCATCAAGGCTGCATTACATAATCTGGAGAAGGAAGGCTTGCCTTCCTCTCCAGATTTGTGCATTTTGGCCTAGCATTGGCCTCCTAGACTGAATTGTGCATTTCTGGAGGTCAGTGGTTGCTTGACCAGAAAATTTGTGCAAATCTATCCCTGGCCCAACAGTCCTTCCCAGCTGAGATTGCTCATTGCACAATCCCAGCAGCCAACTGCCCAACTAGACTGTGCATTCCACAGTTCCAGCAGTCATTCAGTCTCTCAGTAGCCTGGACTGTGCCTTGTGCATTCTTGGCAGTCAGTCTTTCGACCTCCCAACCGAAATTTCACAACCTTCATGATCATTCACCCAGGTATGTTGCAAGTCAGTTCTCATGTTCATTTTGTTTTTTAACTGACAGATTTATTTCTATGAGTGTCGTTATGTCTCCAAGTATCATAGGTTTTCATCTGCCTCTCAGCAGTATAGGTACAATGGTTTCCAAAAGAGTAGAGACGAAGACATTATTCAAAGCACGCTTGGGGATGCAGTCGATCAAGTGTCCATGGGCTTACCTACTCACGAAGACATCAAGTAGTTTGTGGACAAGGACATTAAGAAGCAACATCACAATGAGCAGCATCATGAACAACCACTGAAGGCAGCATACCGAATGCAACGAACGCAGCAAATTAAGCGAACGCAGTGAATGCAAAAGAAGGTTGTTGATAACATAGAGGCGAAGCAAATTTGCAAGATGAAGCAGATCCATTGATAATGAAAGCAACTTTGGAGACTCATGCTATGAAGTGACGACGCGACATAAAGACCGCATGAAGGTAGAAGATGGAACAAAGAAGGAGTTTCATGCGCTAAAGTAGCAACTTAGTAAGAACATGAAGTTGCATAGATAGTCCAATGAGTTGCAGCAGGAACATGAACAACAGTGGGTGCAACATGCACTCACGGGTGAAACTGCACCAGTACAAGTTTAAGATCCATCCCAGCAATTGACACAAAGCAAACATGGTGAGCAGTGTTGTTGATCGCATGCAAAGGATCCAACATCATGCATGTCGTTGAGCGCACGCATGCAATCCGACCTATTCAACACACTCACAAAGGCGAAGACAAGAAGCAAGTCCAGCTGGGGCTGAACATGCACTTCGGAAAGTTGATGCACATGACCACCAACACACACTTGAAGATCAGCACAAACACTGTGCATCAGTGTGTTGCCGGTTCAACTATACCCAAGAAGACCATGCGCATATTAGTAGATGCGTTGGATAAAGGGGTCAAACCAATGCACCGATTACAACGAAGGCAAGAGTTCGCTTAAACAAGATGTCACCATGAGGTGCATGCACACCATCATGGACGACCAAGCTTGGCATCAGCTCACCAACTTCACCATCACAAGCATGTCAAAGAGTTGGTCTCACCACAACAGACCAAGTGTCAGTGATGTCTTGCAAGGCTTTCTCAAGCCATGATGTCTCACATGAGTACATGTGCATTGTAATGTTGAATCATGTCAAGTGTAAGTCGAGTGCCAACAGTTGGATGTAACAGTCATAGAGTAGGTGAAGAGTCATGAGGGTAGTTGAACTGTCACAAAGGGGAATGTCAAGGGTCACCCCACCCTTTCCTATAAATATTCCCTCATAACTCATTGTATAGGCTTTTGGTAAGCCAAGCTTCTACTAAGACTATTTTGAAGAAGGCTTGGATAGTATTGTAATGCGCCTTGGCTTCTCCACTGCACAGAGCTAGTATATCTCTTTGGAGGAGCAGGCGGATGTGGCTGTAACGTTCCACTGATGGGGCTAGCAGGTTTACATGGTGTATTTTATGATTGTGACTTACACTTCTTTATATAATAAAAGCCAACACATTTTCATGCATATGTTGTTATTGTAGTTGGACTGCTCTGGCTGCCTTAATGATAAATGTTGTTTAACTTACGTACTTGTGTATGAACTGATTTACATGCAATTATATGAATCTTGTTGTTAATGTGTTGCATATGTTGTTAATGTTGTCACCGTCCGTGTCGACTACTCTACCAGACACCAGACATACATTTCTCTGAACCTTGTTATATCAACCATCACGCTCGTCTCGGAATGATCTGCGAGAGTTGTTCGTGTTATCTTACCTTGCATGTTGGGACTTCCACATCTGTGTCGATTGCTTTGCCAGAAGCTGTGCATGTACTTTGTGTTGTGTGTTCCTAGTCGAATTAGGACTGATCCCTTTCAACCTGGAACTCACCTTCACCTTCCTTCCCCTTTCAAGTGTTGGAACCTCTCATACTCATTCCTTGACTCACTACATCAGTCACACGCTTGATACTGACAGAGTTATCTTACTTGCCTCTGTGCGACATCATGGTAAAGGCATTACCTTATGACCCACTGCTAAGACTCCTACACCAAACGGTTTGAGGTCTAATTGGGACTTCTTGCCGGGGAGATCCCCTTGACATGTTTGTGGGTCTAGCATCGTCAATAGGTAGGGAGGATAACAATCTTTCCTCCTGAGTCCCAAGCATCTTGGATAAACCCAATAAACTATTTTCATTATTAATTACACCGAGAGGCACTCTCCAGTCCAATATTGTAGAAATTTTGTGATGTCTTGGCTCGTCTTGTTTAACATTTTGACTCGGTCAAATTACATAAAAACCAATCTAGCTCGATCTTAACCCTAGATCTATCAAGCGTCGAGATGGCTCAAATCTCTTGAGATACAAACCTTTTTTAAAGTGAAAAGAATTTTGATCCCTCTTGGCGCTTGATAGATTCAGGGTTAAGATGGATCTAGGTTGATTTTTATATACCCAAATATCATATCTAGGTTGGATCCATCTCTCCTTCTCTCTCTCCTCTCTTTCTTTCTCTTCCCTCCTGCTCTACTCTCTCCCTCCCTCTCTCCTTCTCTCTCCCCCCTCCATCTATGTCTCCCTATCTCTCTTCCCTTTCTCTCCCTCTCTAATTCCATCTCTCTCTCTCTCTCTCTCTCTCCCCCCATACGATGGAGAAATTTCACTCTATGTAATGTCTACAATATTTTACATTTTTTTCAATTGTGAAATGAGTTATGGTTTTTCTGCATGTGGTATTGATAATCCATGGCATATTGGCCCATGCTATTGTAACAAAACCTATTTACAAGGTAATAATATTCATGGTATAGTGGGGTGCATATCCATGGTTAAAAAACATTTTATATTGTAAGTATTAAGTTTTTATGTGCTTATTAATTCGTTGATAGTATATATATGAACTTTAGATGGAAGGAGGTTTGTTGACTTTTTGAAGCAATGGCTAGATTTATTTCTAAAGAATATACTTTCTTCTTAACATCTATGTACGGTGGAGATGGCAAAGGAAAATCGGTGAGGAAAGGAATTAGATAGCAGCCCGAATGTTACAATCTAACTTTCATCAAACACTCGACGCCTGTAGATTGAATTTACTAACATCAGCGCGAATCTTGTCGTCTAACTTCCATCAAATATTGTTGAGACATGTGTTCAGTACATTGCCTCCACAACCTTTAGAAATCTACCATTAACAGACAAGTTGGGCTTCATGCATCATGCTCTATCCATTCAATCTGATTCTTTGTTTCCTTTTATATTGTTACAAGTGATCTGTACTACTGCAGTCAATTGGGGCAGAATCGTAAGGAGTACCAGTGCCCATATAAATAGTACCACTAGCAATATTGCTTGCACCATGGTGGTTTGTACAAGTGTTGTTAGTTTGGGTGGTCGCTTCATTTTCAGCTCTGTGCACTCAATCCTCTATTTATCTACTAACACATATACAACACACGCAATATATCCATGTTAATATTAAAACCAATCAGTGATGTGTAGGTATCAAGATTTCCGAAAGGACCAGCTTAAATGAATGAAAATAAGAACATTTTGAGCATACCTTCTCCTCGGCAGAAGCCTTACCTTTATACATCCCTTCCTTCACAGTGGTGCCCATGTTGCTCATTTTCTCCTTTGCCATTTGCATCTTTACTTAACTTCACACGAATAAGATTAATCCTTCCACTTGAAATAAAACAGAGTATAATAGTATATAATGGGAAGACCCCAATTCCTGATATCTAGCTAGTGTAGTTTTAGAGCAGTTCTTTAAACATAGTAACTGATCAAATGAGAAAATGACCTAGTACCTGTTTTTCTGAGGTACCAAAAAATCACCCGATTTTGAAAAATGGTAATTCAGAATACACTTTTTTTTTGGAGCATAATTTTGCCACTTTAAATTTTTTGATGTATCAAGTATGAACAATTTTTTTAAATGTTAGTGATTTTCATGTTGATTTTGAAAAGTGTTGATGCAGCATCGGCACATTTTTTTAGAGAGCTTATTTTTGACACTTTAATTTTTTTTTATGTATCAAGTGTGAAGATCTTTTTTTTGTTAGTGATTTTCATCTTGATTTTGAAAAACGCTAATGAGGATCAACCATTTTTATTTAAAGGGCTTAGTTTTTACACTTCAAATTTTCTAATGAATTAAATGTGAATAATTTTTTTTAAATGTTGGTGATTTTCATGTTAGAAATAAAACATAAAAATAAAAATAAAAATAAGAACATGAGAAAAAAATATCAAATACAAAAAAAATATAAAAAAGAAAAGAAAAAAAAACCTATAAAAATGTAAAAAAAACATAAAACATAAATCATGACAAAAAAAAAAAAAAAAAAAAAAAAAACAAAAAACAAAAAACAAAAAACAAAAAACAAAAAACATAAAGCATAAAAATAAAAATAAAAATACAAGATAGAAAAAAAAACATTAAACATGTTAGTAATAAAACATAAAAATTAAAATTAAAAAAAACATGACAAAAAAAAAATCAAATACAAAAAATATATAAAAAATGAAAAAAACAAAAAACAAAAAATCTATAAAAATGTAAAAAAAAAAATCAAAATTAACCTGTTAAAAAAAAAAAAAAAAAAATTAATGAAAAAAATAAAATTTAATATATATATATAATTTAAAGAAAAGAAATTGAACCAAAAAAAAAATCTAAAATCTAAAAACATTTTTTTAAAGTTAAAAGAAGAAGAAAAAGAAGAATTAATTAAAATTAAAAATTAAAAAAATATTTAAATTAAACAATTTAAATAAACAAAATTAAAAATAAAAGATAAAATAAAATAAAAATTTAAGAATTATTTTTTTTTAAATTAAAATTATAAAAATAAAGAAATAAAAAAAAATTTAAAAATAAAAAATAAAAAAAACATTAAAAAAATTCAAAACAATTAAAAAAAATAATTAAAAAGAAAACATTAAAAAAAAGAATCAATTAACCAGCACCTCCCTCTCCTCACAGCCTTTGGCCCTCCTGCCCCTAAACCTCCGCCTCCCCTCCCGTCGCTAAACCTCCACCTCCCCTAACCCTTCCTGTCACGCCCCCAGGCCTACGGTAGTCTTCCAACCGTGTCCGGCGAGGTGCGGCACCACCGTACACTTTCTTTTTAACAATACTCGTGCACATGGACTACGCCTTTCCACATTAACATACTTAGTTTGTGTTTCGCAACCAAGTAAAATGCATTAACCTTTATACTTAATGAAGCCCATACACATTCATTATCCAATATGCAATTAAACCGAGAACAATAACAATTGCACACAAGTATAAAGGGAGGGGCAACTCCTGAACAAGTCTGCCCGATAACAATATATTATGATAATCTTCAATATTACATCAACAAGTGTGCTTGGCAAAATCCAAGCCAACACTTAGCAATATTTACAACAAGGCATAAGACAGCCTTCTACATACACATTTGTGCACCTTTGCCCAAGAGCGGGTACCCACACGGGTCACCAAGACGCTCATACAATCCTACACAAATACCGTGTACAGAACTTCCTCAACCGTGACAACCCTTCACATAACCCAATCTTAGAATATGCGAGATCTTCTTAACACTTATGCGCATGAGGAATGCGCATATCTCAAGACTTTCGCACTTCTCTCTTGTCCTTATGCGAAGGAACTCAAGCGAAGTTCGATGGAGATAATGAGCTCCATCCTCCATCATATATACGCTCTTCTTCATATGTTTTAGGGGGGGGTGCACAACCCATGGCCGACCCCACCATTTTACATATAAGCCCACGTATATATTATATTTTATTTTAATTATTCACGCATATTTACATATGCGTACAAGCCACCATATAATATGTTTATGTGCATTAATACATGCGTCCAACACTTAGCCATATCCCGGCCTAAGTGCCTTTCGTCACATTCTTTCGTCGCACCAGCTCGCTGTTCGTCGCATTTCCAGCTCGCTGTTCGTCGCATTTCCAGCTCGCCGGGTGACCGCACCCGCTCGTCGGGTGACCGCGCCCGCGCCCGCCTGTTGTCAGCTCGCCGGGTGAGCGCACGCTCGTTGTGCACGGGGCGCCCGCCCACCGTGTAAGGGCGCCCGCCCGCCGTGCATGCCTACCCGGGTCGTGCCCACCGCTCATCTTTCGTGCAAGGAGGTGTCCGCCCGTCGTGTGAAGGGGCGCCCGCCCGTCGCGTGCCTGCCCGAGTCGCGAGGGCCTTACACTTCCCCTCCCACTCCCTCCCCTTGGTCCTCCCCTCTCCCGTCCCTCACGCCCTTCCGCTCCCTCATGCCCATCCCCTCCCCATGCGCTCGACCCTCCCCTCTCCCCTCCCCATGCCCTCCTTGACCCCCGCTCACCCCCCTCCCCTCCCCGCCCAGGGCCCCAGCCAGTGGCCAAGAGGGGGGGGGGCAGGGGTTCGAGGGCGGGGGTAGGTGTAAGGACCTGCAATCCGGGTCACCTTTGCCGTGCGAAGGACGGGCGAGGAGCTCGTGCGAAACACGAAGTGAAACAACTGGAGACGAGTTTATAAGGTGTTGGGCGAGCGTGTGGGGGTGGTCCCACGAGTTGGGCGGGTCGACCCTCCTCCTGGGCGAGACATCACAACATGAACGAGTCGACTAGGCATTTGGCGTGGGTCAGCCGGGTGACATAACCCGCCACCAACCCATACATATTGGTGGAGCGTTTATGGAGACGAACCATCATCATTCGATCAAGGAGTTCTGCGGTTGCGGATGAGCCCGCACGATGGGCAGAACTTGGGTGAGAAACTCGTGTAGAAAAGTTGGGTGAGAAAACTTGTGCATAAAGCTCGTGTAGGAAACTCGTGCAGGAAACTCAAGCGAGGTTGTCGGGCAGAAAACTTAGGCGAGGTTGTCGCGCAGAAAACTTGGGTGAGGTCATTCCGGCGAATCGGGTGAGGTCGTCGGGTGACTCGGGTGAGGTCATCGGGCGACCTGGGTGAAGTCGTTCGGGCGAACCGGGTGAGGTCGTCGGGCGACCTTGGTGAAGTCATGTGGCGACTCGGGTGGAACAGTTCGGGTGAACGCGTTCGGGCGGACTCAGGTGAGTCGTGCGAAGGCGCAGGTGAACAAGTGGATGGGTGACCGAGCGATGGCGCACCATGCACACCAAAACAAAGGTTGGAACCGAAGGTTGTGAATGAGAGTCAGGCAAGTGGGACTGCGTGTGGTCCACCGAACGGAGGTCAGGCAGGATAACACAATTTGGGTGTTTGCTGAACAAATGGAGAGCGAGTCGGGTGAAGATGTGCGATGAGGTGAACAAAGGGTTGGTGAGTCGTGCGGCGACCGTGCAGAGGCACCGACGAGCTGGGCAACCGAGTTTGCCGAAAGTTGGAAATTTGGCTAAGTGTAAATTTGGGGTTTCCCAAGATTTAGCTTATACTTTGTAAAAGTGGAAAATTATATATATTGATATCGGGCAGACTCATATTGCAGGGAGTTGCCCCTCCCTTTATACTATTGTGCAATTGTATATGTGTTAATTGTTGTTGATGATGAATATGTATGGGTTTTCATCTGTATAAAGGACAAAGATAATACTTGGTAACGAAAAATAAACTAAGTATGGAATGTTAGGCGTAGTCTACAATCGTAAGTATTGGTGAAAAGAAAATGGTTGGTAGTGTCGCACCTCGCTATAGTGCGGTTGGAAGAGTACCGCTAGTGTAGGGGTGTGAAAGGGGGTATTAGAGCTGGTGAAGTGCAAAGAGGATTTGCGAAAGAAGCTGATCCCACAGTCACTTCGTGACAGATGGTATCAGAGCTGATTCAGGTGGAGTACAAGTGAAGGAAGCTAATCTCACCGACAGGTGGAATCAAGGGCTGGTTCAGTTTTGCAAGAAGAACCTGGTGAATGGTGAAGAAATCCGAAGGGTGATTCAGGTTGCAGGAAAGTGAATGGCAAAGATGGTAGAAGAACCTATGGCAGGTGAATCTAGCCATGATGCAGGTGAAGCTTTCCGATACAAGGTATTGGAACAAATGAGCAGATGAAGTTCTGAATGGACTTCAATGAAGGTCGAGAACATGATGATTTGAGAGGGTTGTTCGAAGATCAAAGAAGAACTTGAAGAACTCAAGGGCCAATACGAGAATGTTGCAGATGTGACCATGATGGAGGATGAACTTGAAATTGATCAAGTTGGACCAGGATCGTGCGGTTTGCATACATGGAAGGATGAGGATACTCATGGAGAAGCCTCATGATGATGATGTAAGTACTATTGATACTTGTGTTTCAATTAAGCATTTGGGAGATGAACCGTATGCAGGGAAGGGCATAATCAGTTTGCCGATGCAAGGGAACATCTTACCATGGATGTCTAAGATGAGACCTTGTATGGAGAAGCAAGGGTTGTTGATTGTTGCAGGACTTGTTGGGGTTGTTTGTGACCTTATGATAGAAGGTACAAGGGCCCATGACAAGGGAGGAACATGATGATCGTTGCAGAGGAATGGGTCGTGCTTTAACCATATGGAGAATTGGCTAAGTGCCCGCATGACTCAAAGGAGCCCCTTCCTTATGAATCTTTGACAGGCCATAGATTCCAGGAGTAAGAGGGTAACTTTCTATAAGCTTATCACTGAACAAGTTGACCGAGCTACTGGCCTTTATAGCAAGAGCCACACTTTTGGAAATCTTCTTCAGGGGATCCTTGTTGAGTTTCCTATAGCTCCCGCTATTATCTGTTCCTGATGATGAACCACATTGGTTGGTTCGAAACGAGCAGGCCAAAAAATTCTGTTATGTGATTTCTATCGAAAGACCTTTTTTAATATTATAAATTTATAATGTTTGTTTATGCGTGCTATCATTTATTTCTAAAATTATTTTAAATTGTTATTCATTAATAATACTATATTATTAATAATATTGATATTGGTTGATATACACCTATCGACGTTTATCAACCAAACCACATTTATATTAATGTAAATGTGGTTGTGCTAGTTAAATTTAAATATGGTTATGGAATCATTATTAGTCCCTGCCAAGGTAGGACTCTAAAAATCAATTTGTCTATTGATCACTATTAGTTTAGCATTGACCAATGCAAATTATAATGTTTAACTTTGAAAAATAAATATTTATTTTTCAATATTATTAAAAAAATATTTTTCAAACATTTGATTGGACCATAACTTGAAGGTCTTATTGCAGCCTTTGCACAATATAATGCCATGTGGATAACTACCTTACATATTTTATGCCATAATTTATGAATATAGTTGCAATATTCATGAATGATTTTTAGATATTTGTGTAGTGATTTTTTTTTTTTTAAAGCTTTGCTAAAAACCATCCAAAAATAAAATACTTGAAAATAATATATACTCAATTAAATAACATATCTACCATCAATTACTTCCCACCATAATTTAAACAAGCCTTTGGATAAAAAATAGATAGGAAAAAGATGTAAAAAATATACTTACAAGAGTAAAATTGTAAATGTGTAAACTTGTTGCCCACCAAAATTTATGAAAATTCTTATGCTTGAGCAAACGATTTACTTATTCACTTCACATCTCAATTTATTAGTCACTTCCAAAATAAGACTATATGATGTTTTGCTTATCAATCATTATTAATTCAACAATGACCAATGTAACTTATAATTATTTCTGCAAATTTTCCCAAAGCATAATTTTTAACTTAAATTAAAAAAGCTAAACTAACAAAAAAACATTCAATATAAAAAATCAACTCTATATTACTTTTAACCTTTATAAATATTAAATATTTAGATTAAATATTAAACATTAAACACCTACCTATCTACCCTATACTAAACTATAGAGCATCTTTAAAAGAAAATATTATTAAACTATATTTATCCCCAATAATATAAATCTTAAAAACATAATATATATATGTATATATATATATATTTTTCACAAATTTTTTTGAAAACCATTACTATCTGCATTATTTGTCACATATTGATCCTACCTTACCTCTTTATTGTTATAGTATAATAAATCCCTTCCTATTTTGCATTATTATAATATATTTGTCACATATTGATCCTACCTTACCTCTTTATTGTTATAGTATAATAAATCCCTTCCTCTTTTGCATTATTATAATATGATGTTTTCTTTTAGAGTAACATGATTCTTTTTCTTTTCAAAATAAATTTTAAAACAAGCCCTATTAATATAATTTTATTATAAAAAATAATTAATAAATATATATATTTTTAATTTTATTTTTATTATTAATTTATTATAAATTATAATAAAATTTACTCTTTAAAATTTAATGAAAATATTGAAAAATAAAACTTTTTTATATTTATCTGGGCTTTACCGTTTATGTGGGAAAATTTGAGTTATATAATGTAATATTTAAAATTAAGAAAATTAAAATTATTAATTTTAATTATTTATAATTAAAATAAAAAATTAATTTTGGATTTGATCTATATAGATGCTTGTAGATCTGGATTTAAAATAAATTTAAGCTAGTATTTAAAAAAATTAGAGAGAATATTATATTTATGCTTAAAATATTTAATAATATATTTGTTTAAATTTTATAATTTATCATAAAATATGAATTAAATTTAGTTTTGCTGGATTAAAAATTAGTTTTTTAAAAATCCATAACCTAAAAGTATGTGGTATCTTGATTATTTCAGGTGGAATGCTTTTCTTTTAATAATAATGAATTCACACTGGTGGATGATAGTTAATGACATCGTTCTAAAATAATAATCTAGTTAGAATATCTTATAAGGTTTTCGTCTACTATTTTATATTTTGTGAATTTTTGGCGAGGATTGGAAGAAACAATTTTTATAAGGATTTCATCTACTATTTTATATTTTGGAATTTTTTGTTACCACTGGAGAAACATTTTTTTGACAAATTATAGGTTTTTGTTTTTCAAAATGTTTTTTTAATGCATAAATAAATTTGGGGTCTTGAAAAACATATTTTTTTAACGCATAAATAAATTCAGAGTCTAAAAAAACATGTGACGATGACATTGTAAAAAATTTACAACTCAAAATTATGATTCTAACAAATTCCAATTAAATTTTAAATATAAATATAAATATAAATATAAATATAAATATATATATATATATATATATATATATATAAAATTCCAAAACATATATAATTTCAAAACATAAAAAAATAAATAATTTTTTTATTATTCAGAATATTTTTTTAATAAATAAATAAATTAATAACCCTAAAGAGTATGTTACAATCAAATTGTAAATAATTCACAATGTAAACTTAATTTATAAATACCTTTTCCCACATTGATAATTATATACTAACAAAGTAAAATAACAAAACACCACTTAAATATTCATGCTTTTTAAAATTTAATTTTCAATCAAATTAGAATTATATCAAAGTGGGATAAATGGTCTATAAAATTTGGTCATAATTTTAATTTAAAATTATTTTAAAAATCAAATTTGAAAATTCTGTCCTAAAAACTTTTCATGAATAACCAATTTTTCCACAAAAAAAAAAGAAAGAAAGAAAAGCACCTATAAAAATCCATTGACTTAGCTTTAAGAACAAAACCCACCCAAAAAAGGAAAGAAGAAAGGAAATTGATTTCACCCTACGCCAAACACCTTCATACTATTATTTCTCCGCATTTATTCCTCGACACCTGTAATGAGCTCGACTTTCCATACAAGATTCTTTGGTGCCAAATCGAAGTCCTGACCCATATCGATGGTTCACCTAAATTCCCATTGAATAGATATCGGTCAACATTTCTTGATTGAACGGTACGATGTTCATATCCCCTTTCACATTAGAAATTATATATTTTTTTGACTGACATAGGTACATGGAAGAGGCCCCATCCCTGCTTCAACTAATCCACGCGGCTGGAAAGTAAAACGAGTGCGCCTGACTCGAACTCACGATAGGGGTCAAGTCAACTGCAATGCAATGTCTGATCCACACGCCACCAACTGCATTCCAACTTTCAAACGATGCTAGGAGTGATACAGAATTGTGGAAGGCCTTCGGGGTTGTTATGAACGTTCTGCGGGCAAGTAATTCATTGTCAATGAACAGATGAAAATTTCAATTTTAAACGCCAGATGCGGTTTAGGTTTTAGTGGGCCGCCGCGCGTTTTGACTTACGGCAAGGTAATCAGCTCTCGGAGGTGACGGGCTAAGATGTGTTAACACCGGCTGCTCCGGGGCCCCCTGTTAAACGCCCCGCAATGGCGACGGCGGACGACTGGCGGACTTTGTCCATTCATAACACTGTTAACAATATATTTATTTTCGATGGATTTTATGTCCATTTGGAGATGTTTAGAGGATCCCAGTTTCTTCGGAGATCCAAATCCAAGGTCTTCTGTGCAGGTAATGCGAGGCTCACAGCGTTTGTATGAGGTTTGGAGGCTTCATCAGGGGAATCGAGACACCCAAGCAGTTTTCTGCTTCTCTAAACGACGAAATTCAGTTTTGTTTATGAGGAGAAATGTGGACAGAGTTTGAATTTTGAATCATCAATTTTCTGAGAGTGACGGGATTCTCACAGATAGAGTTCTTGGCAACGGTAGGCTTGCTGAATTTTTAGAACCCGCAGGGCGAAATCCTTAGGGTTTCATATAAGCTAAGCTGAAACCATCCCACGTTTTTTTTCAACCCTTACGGTCAAGTCTTTGATTGATTCCCAGAACTCGCGATGAAAACAGTGGCAGATGGTTGTCATTTCGCTACCAGTCGTGGAGTTCTCTGAGAATTAGGTTATATAAATCATAATTGATTTATTCCACTGAGAGCCTGTTTTGAACCCCTAGGTTCTTGATTGATTCCCAGAACTCGCGATGAAAACAGTGGCAGATGGTTGTCATTTCGCTCCCAGTCGTGGAGTTCTCTGAGAATTAGGTTATATAAATCATAATTTATTTATTTCAGGGAAATCCTGTTTTGAAGCCCTAAGTTCTTCAGTGCGAATTCGTTTGTATTTCACATATTTTAGGTAAACCTTGGTTGGAATCCCTAACTTTTAAACCCTAATTTTGGGAAAAAGGAGGTTGAAGTTAACAGGTAATTAAGAAAAAATGACAGATGATATGTCTATGGATGAGAAGGCGTGGCAGGATGTTTTGAGAAGTATGCTGCCCCTTGGAGCCCGAATCCCTAGCCAGGACGAGCTCGATTATTCCTTTGCCATGGAGTATCAAGGTCCGGCCATTTCTTACCAGGTCCCGAAAGTGGATCCGGTTGATGCAAGCCAAATTCCGACTGCAGACGTTGCACGGTCATTAATTGCTTTACCTTCGTTGCCAGTTATCCAACCGATTTCGTCTGCAGACCTTGTGCGATCAATTCCCACAGCAACTGCCTTTCAACCTGATAGGAGTAATCTCACTGCTGGGAAGGGTATTTCTGAAACAAAATTCAAACGGAAGGGTCCTAAAAATGACTCCACTCAAATTGCGCACTCTGCAGTTGCAGTGGACTCTTCGAAGGTTGCGTTGATACAAGGAAGGACACATGCCCTATCCTATGATGATTCTGTACCTGAGAATGCAGATGGAGATGATTGCCCACCTTCGAGTGCCAGTATGATTCCTGGTACCGACAAAACTGAAAACAACAAATTTTACTCGGGTAACGTGGGAGAAAGTATAGAGTTTCTTGAGAAAGCATCAGTAGATCTGCGACCGGAATTAAATAGTGCTGAAGAAGGGAAAAAGTTTTCCAGGAAGCTGTCCTTGGAGAAAGTTCACCCACAATTGGAATCTGATCATGCTGGTTTTCATGATAAACTGCCCGAGAAAGTCTCCCCACAATCAGAATTTGGCAATGCTGGAGAACATTTAACGTCACTTCAAAAACAATCCCTGGAGAGGGATCACTTTCAACTAGAAAATAATCATGTAGGAGAGAGTATGGACCATGCTCACTTAGAATCAGAAATTGATAATTATGTACAGTCAGAATCTAAAGATGCTGGAGAAACTGAGTCTATATCCATGGAGGAAGGTCGTCTCCAGTCAGAATTTGGGAAGGATGAGAACAATTCAAATTTATTGAACCCAGATCTCCAGTCAGAATTTGTGAAGGATGAGAACAATTCAAATTTATTGAACCCAGATCTCCAGTCAGAATTTGGGAAGGATGAGCACAATTCAAATTTATTGAATCCAGTCTCTCTGGAGGCAGAAGCAATATCGAATTTAAGAGCATCACAAAATGCTGAACTTCCAGCAGACTCCACCAAGCCATCTTCATCCGAGTTCGATGAATCCACTCCTGCTTCAGTCTCAGCCTCATTTCATTCTTCACCTCATGAGCTGGTCAACTTACATAACAGTGACGCAAAACAATTGGCAGCGGTAACAAATCAGAATGTGGAACAGATGGATGATGAGGAAGCTGGTCCTTCGCATTTCAATTCTCCAGATCCTTCATTGAGACCTGTTGCATCAAATGGTTTGGTCCCAAGAAAATCAGGGAATAAAGACACAGGAGCTGAGCAACGAAGGAAGAAAGGAATGTGTCATAGATGCCAGAAAAGTAATCGGTTAAAAGAGAAAGAAACTTGTGTGGTATGTAATGCCAAATACTGCAGCAATTGTATACTCAGAGCAATGGGGTCAATGCCTGAAGGGCGCAAATGTGTAAGCTGCATTGGCATGCCTATTGATGAATCAAAGCGGTCGAGTTTGGGTAAAAGCTCAAGAGTGTTGAGCCATCTCCTAAGTGCCTTAGAGGTTCAACAAATCATGAAGGCTGAAAAGGAATGCCCGGCAAATCAACTGCGACCAGAACATCTCAGTGTGAATGGAAGGTCACTTTGGCCAGAAGAAATGGCTATTCTACTTGGTTGTCCTAATCCACCCCGTAAATTAAAGCCTGGAAACTATTGGTATGATAAAGTATCTGGATTTTGGGGCGTGGTGAGCAATCTGTTTCTCTCTTGGCTTTGATAAAATTTGGCTGTTGGGTCTTAGTTATGAATGATTTAAAGTTTGAAAGCCAATGGCTGAGGTACACTTTTTATTTTGTGTCCGATTGAACAGGTAGGCCAGAAGCCAAATCAGATCATAAGTCCACACTTGAATGTAGGGGCTGATCTTCAACCTGATGCGAGTGGTGGCAAGACAAAGGTTTTTATTAATGGGCGTGAAATTACTAAAACGGAACTCAAGATGCTGAAGGTGATTTGCTCAGTCTTTATCCTTAGGATTCTTTGCTTGATTCACCTAGTTTGTTTTGTTTCATTCAGTGATTTTGTTCCTGCGAAGTCCTACGTTTAGCATCTTTCAGCTTCAACAGTGTTTGGCAAAATCTGGTGTATTTTCTTCTGTTGAACAATTATTTTAAATATTTAATTTCAGCTACTTGCTTCCTGTTCTTCTTGCTAACTGAACAATCTTCCTTTCCATCACTGCGTTTCCATTTCATGCCGCACCTCTCTGATGTATGTTATGTGTATGTCCTTGGCCATGTTGCATTCTTTTTTTGTTGGAAATTATTTTTCTCTGGTAAATTATTTTCTTTTTCTTTTTGATATTTTAATTATCTTACTGCCTTTTGCTGTCCCTCTAATGAACACTATGCTTTTTGTAATCTAACTACAAACTATTAAATGATCTTGTTGTGGCCATCAAGTTTGCAGTTTGAAATCTCAAATACTAGCTGTGGAACTGTTAATTTAAACTTGTCGTATTTTTAAGGCTTCTATACTTATGTGAAAATAGTAATGTAGGATACGCAGTTTTAGGTGCAAAAAATGTCGAAGAAAATATAGGCAAACTGCAATAGCAAACTTCAACTAGCTGCTATATCCACCTTTTTTCTCAGCTGAAATATCTCTTGTCATTACTTTGCAAAGATTTAAGTCATGACTGAGATCAATCTTTCACCTGATTGCTGGGATGTGTAAACTTTCCCTTCAAGTATGTGTGAAATGTTTCTGTTTGGAGAAGAAAGGCACATAGACATCTCTACTTTTAGTTTGATTAAAACTCATTAACATTTGTATTGCAGATGACAGGTGTGCAGTGTGCAGGTGAATCGCACTTTTGGCTTAATGCAGATGGTTCATATCAAGAGGAAGGTCATAATATCATTAGAGGAAATATATGGGGCAAGGTAGTTGTGACTTTCTGAGGATTTTATCGATCTTTCTGTTTTGAGCTTGCTTTCATTTGCGTGTTGTCAGGATTCTTGACCTGTTTTATAGTATAGATGCTTACTATCTTTTGACTTTTGCTAGACATATAAAGAGGAAGGTCACAACACCGTTAAAGGAAATATGTGGGGCAAGGTAGTTGTGACTTCCTAAGGATTTTATTGATTTTTCCATTTTTCACTTTGCATTCATTTGGGTGTTGAAAGGAGTCTTGACCTGTTTTATAGCATAGATGGTAACTGTCTTCTGACCTTTGCTAGACAGGCAACAACGCGGCTTTTATGCACTATACTATCATTGCCTACACCTCGTGGAGATTTTATTGGTGGAGCAGCAGATGTGAATAATCAGTCAAACAGATTGCTTCCTGAATACCTAGAGCCAAAGAAAGTTCAAAAGCTTTTATTGCTTGGATATCAAGGATCTGGTACTAGTACCATTTTTAAGCAGGTAACTGGCACTTCTCGTGAGAATCTTTTGCTATGGTTTGATTGTCGATCTGCTCATGTAGTTGAAACCTATGGATAATTTTATTTAAAATAAATTATAGATGGGTTAATGGAAATCTATGGATTATATTATAATTTTGTATATGGCTACACCATTTAACTTTCTTGCCGTATCATATCTAATGTCGGCTTAAATATTAGTGAAATATATCTACAATGTGCAAGAATGCTGCAAGACCATCCAGTATGCTACTATGCTGTTGATAATTAATCCTAATTGGAGCTGAAAGCTTGTCAGGCAGTAGTAACAACAGTATTGATATGATTTTTCCATAAGGAGATACCATTGCAAAGAAAAACCTCAAGATCATGAAGTCTAGGGATTAGTATATAATCTGTTCATCAAACTTAATAAACATCGGCACAAAAACTTCACACTTTTATTAAACTGGAGTTTGTGCCTTTCTAAATATTTTTTCACTTCATTTAAAATTTGCAGTCCTTTTTGTTTTTATTTGTCAACAGAACCATCTTTTTATTGTTTTGCTGTCACCTTGTCCTTCCATAGGATGTACTGAAATGTTTCATCTTTTTAGTAATTTACTAATTTATCTGGGCTTTTGACAGAAAATGAATTTTACTGTCAAGTTGCCATTCAAATGAACGGTTCATAGTTCACATCACGTTATGCTAATATCAGGAACTCTGATAATCTATATGCTCATATGTGTGATCAAGGATGTGTCTATCACATCTTTCTGGTTCGACACAATTACTTTTGGATAGACTCTTTGTGGGATGAACGTTCATCTTTTACATTCAGTATTTTAAAATATCATGAAGTCATTTAATATAAATTTCTAATTTATATTAAGTGGGATGCCAAGGGATGCATAGGGTATTATCCATGTAGCACTCCATGCTACTTTCAAGGCAGTTTGTATAAATTTTCAAGTATTCATGTCTTTCTCGTATTTTCTTGGTGTTCTTGAATCTTAACTCCTGTTCACGATGAGGTTACCAACATTTGACTTTGTAGTTGTCTAATTTCGAAATATTTCTTTTTAAATTCCCTCCATTTTTGAACTTTAAACACATCTACATATATTGTTTATGTTAACTTCTTTTAATGTGACCTTACAGGCAAGAAATATATACAAGGGTGACATACTTTCAGAGGAAGAGCTGCAAAATATTAAGCTGATGATACAAAGCAACCTGTACAAATACCTTAGTATCTTGCTAGAGGCTCGTGAGCGTTTTGAGGAAGAAAGTTTGACAGAAAGAGATCACAATGCACAGGATCGACCTAACTCATCAGGTGTGCTGATATCATATCAAATAATAATGATTGATCATAGTGGAATGTAATTGACTTAAAATGATCACCTGTAAATCAGTAAAGTTGAATTCAAAGTCCCTGGATTCGGCAAACTTGAAGCAAAAAATTCAAAATTCGTTGAATTTTAAAGAAAATTGATTAAACTTGTTTGTGTTTGGCAAATTTTAAAGACAAATTCCAAAACAAATGGAACTTGAACTAATGCAGCATTAAATTTGTCTGATTTTGACCCATCTGATAAATAATTAAAATATTAAAAAGACCCAGAGACGAGCACTTGTAGATCTGCATTTTCTCTCTCTCGAGTCCGCCTACCGTGTTTTTCCTCCCGTGGTGCCACATTCATTTCTTCATATTTTCGTGGCTCTGCATATGGTATAACTTGAAGACTCAGTGCACCCAACATTGGGTTCTTTTCCTCTGAGCTCCAGACTCCTTGTATGAGGTTTTAACCTGGGTTACTCCCATACAGCAAACCACAATTAATATTATAAAAGAAAATTGAATGTCCCTTCCGTCATTACTCTAAGGCTTCTTTTCCTCTAGACTGTAAACTCCTCATTTAAGGTACTCTTGTACATCAAACCACAATTAATATTATAAAAAAAATCTATGTTCCTTTTGTGAAGTGTTGCGAACAGTGTTGAAAATATCGGTATCGGCAAAATATCGGCAAGGGTCCAGAAAATATCTTATCGGCAATATCGGCAAAAATATCGGCAAATATCGACAAGCATAAAAAATGCATAATATATTCATTTTTTTCAGATTTCTAAACATATAAAGCAATAACAACATGAACTAAACACATTGGCACATAAATATGAAGAAGGCACTGATATATATGATGTCAAATAGAAATGATACATCAAACTTCAAAGGCGATACCAAATCCTGCTGATCCCTGATAATTGCCCAATCAAGGACTCAAACAAAATAACATCACATATCCTGCTGATCCCTGATAATGATAATTGTCCAATCAAGGACTCAAACAAAATAAGTTCACATATATAAAACTTTAAAAGTATTTCATCATCATGAGTTATAAACTTATATGTAGCAAAAGTTGCAAAACAAATAAAACTAGTAGCTATCTATCTGAGACCATTGGCCTCTCCCTAGTAGCTTTCTTTCTGTCTTGTTCAGCAATTGCTTCACGAGCTTTTTGTGTAACCTCTGCACTAGAAACCATACAAGGCATTACATCTGCATCATATGCAGAGAGTCTAGCCAGATGGTATTTCAATCGTGTAACCCCTCCTGACATCTTGGTCCCACACAAGTTGCATGATATATATGCCTGATTTGCCCCACCAACAGCCTCCCCATACTCCCAAAATGGGTCCAAGGCTTTTGGCATATTTGACATTTGTAGTGAACTAATTCAAACCTAGGGCACAAAAAACAAAAAATTGGCATTAAACCCCCCAACACAAAATGAAAAAATAATAACTCTAAGTAATAACCACCTCATTAAAAAAAAATTACTACATTATTTGCATTTTGCAATGTGAATGAAAAATGGCAATAAGAGGGTGCATAAAAAAGTTGAAAAAAAAAATGAAGCTTGCTGTCCAAATATGGAGAAAACCCTTTCATTGGTTCATGGGCATGAAAATCATAGCAAATGGAAAAAAACAAAGAAACAAATTGTTGGGAGGCAAAGAGGCAAGCAAGCATAACCCTAAATCTATGAAAAAATCATTGACATAGGGGTTTTTAAGAACATACCTGTTAATGGAAGAAATGAAGTTTGTCTCACTATTCTTCAATCTTTGATCCACAAAAAAATCTTAGTTGGTGGTGATAATCGTTGTTTGATCCTCAAACCCTCCTTGACAACCACCACAAAACTCTTCTCCTTCCTTCTCCAACACTTAGAAACAAAAATGAAGAAAAAAAACCAAGTTTTCTTTTTTCTAGCCGCGGCAAAACACGCCCGGCGATATTTTCTATTGTTGCGCGATATTTTACGGATATATCGCCGATATCTCGGAAATATTGTGATATTTTTAGGAGCCTAAAATATCGCGATATTTTCTCGGCGATATTTCGGCTCACTGAAAATATCACGATATTTATGCTATTCGGCGATATTTCGCCGATATTATCTACACTGGTTGCGAACATAGCGATTTAATCGCATTTTTTTGAAAAAATCGCAAATTTTTGCCTGAAATGATTAAATTGGCCATCAGCGATCACGATTTTTTCCCAAAAAATCTTGATTTTTTTTTTTGGCCGATTTTTACCGATTTTACCGATTTTACCCTGATTTTTATGATTGTTTTCCTTTTTCGGACCCTCGCTGATTTAATCCCAATTGCGATTATCGCAACATTGCTTTTGCCCTTCCATTTAACTCCATGATTTGTATGCAAAATAATTCAATGTTCCCATCACTCATTCATTAAATGTTAATTCGTCCACCTAGAATTGAAAATAAGATGAATAATAAAGGTATCATCCTTTATACGTTTTTAAACACACAAGATCGCCATACTATTTGTGCTTTTATTTGTTGTTATTAGTTATTAATTGCATATATCTGTGTTTTTATTTATTAATTGCATATATGGCATGGTAGTGAATATCGTAGTTACCCTTCTTCTACATCTACAATTATATACGTATTTATAGTGATAATTTCTCAAAATCAAAATTGAAGAAGATGATATGAAATATATATTTAATCATGCTATTTTCATTTCTATCATGTGTGTTCATTGAGTATATTGAATTTTAGTACACATATTAGCAAAGCTAGGGAATGTTGATAGAAAGTGGGTGATAGATGAAAAATTTGCTACAAGTCTCCATGGGCCTTATTGTTAGCATTTCCATGGGCCTTATTGTTAGCATTTGCTAATGTTGAAGCGATTCATTGTTGTGTACTGAAATATTGCAGTAGAACTTGAGTAGCTATTATTACTTTTTATGCCATTACTTTTATACACTAGTATGTTTTTTTAATATAACACTGGACAAGTTAGAGAACTATCTTAGCAAGACCAGAGATTGTCATTACAAATTTTGTAGGTGGATGAAAACTTTGGTACAACCATGGGCCTTATTCTTGGCATTTGTTAAATTTGAAATGTTTCAGTGTCACATACTTGACTATTGCAGAATTACTTGATTATTGATTATTACATGCCATAACATTACTTTCATACACTATGGTTTCCTGGAAATTTCTATGATGCTATTATATTGTGTGATTGAGTAAAGTCACACTGGGTATTCTAGGTGTTACTAGATAATTTTTTTAATTAAATCACTTTGGAGGTGCATTATGCAGAGATGAGTTGATGGTCTACAATGCCATAGGCTGTTCTTCATTGTATGAATTACTTAGTTCTCAATCCACCTAGGGGTTTCAGTTACTGTGTTATTGATTTTTACTATTCAGTCCATGTCATGAATCTATAATGTCGAAGAATTGTTATAAATTGTAGTCTTCAACTTTGTTGGTGTTGTAATTATTAGGATAAAGTTTAAAATACATTGAAATGTTTGATATTCTCGACCCTTGTGTAGTTGTGCTATATATTAGCAATCAAACTTGGTTTCTTAATAATGATACCACCTCTATTCCAATTAAAATAGTTTACAATGAGGTTCAATTATGGTGTCTCCCAACAAACAATGACTACGAAGGTAGAATAATCATCAAATTTCATTGCATTAACAAATTCCTGCGAAGACACCCACTCTCCAAAGTCAGATGTGTTAATTGAAGTTAGAGATGAAAGGGTTATGCTAAATTATTTAGTGCACTATATTTGGTAGAAGAACCTGCATGTGAAGCTAAGGCGTAGTCTTACTTTCTCTTAGTGTTGACTTAGGAAAATTCTCTAATTCAAACTGAACATGCATGGATATTTTATCTCAGTTCGACTTCAGTTCAGTGAGGAAGTTTGGCTCGAGTTCAAAAGGCCAGTTTGCTTGAGTTCTAGATGTCAGTTAGACTTGAGTTCAGTGAGGCAGTTCGACTTGGGTTCAAGGAGCCAGTTCACTTGAGTTGAAGAGCAATTCAATCCTATAAAGAGATGAGCACAAACTTGGTGAATCATATGATTATGCACTAGAGAGAATTTGTGTTTTGAGCTTAGGAAAATAGTTCAAGATCAGTGTGTGAGGTTAGGGAGAGTGCATCACTTAAGGAGGCTGAGATAGCTTGCACAAGGAGGAAGTTCAGCGTGTGCAGTTGGTATAGCTGTGCAAGAGAGAGGAACAAAGAGTAAGAAGGGAAATTTTCTCAAGTGATTTGTAATTAATTATTGAGATTTTTTCTGAGCAGATCAATAAAAACACAAATTAGTAGGTTTTCCCTAGTTGGGGTTTCCTTGGTATTTCTGCTGTTTTGTTAATTGTATGCTTGTGTCTATGAATTTATTTTTCGTTGCAAATTTGTTAGATTGCTCAGTATAATTTATCAGTCAATTTCGCAGTTCAGTTTCTAGTTCTTGCATCTCAGAATACTGTTCAAATTAGCTACGGGGTATTAGAAAACTAACATGGTATCAGAGCTACAGACTGATTGAAGACCAAAAAACAGTATATTTTCCTCAGAAGCGAGTGACAATTACAGTGCAGGGTGCGCAGTTTCCACAAGAGTGTTTTCTTTTCCTGTGAAATCAAGTGCGTAGGTGTTTTCTCTAGCAAGCTTGTGCAAGGGTGTTTTTGAGCAGTTCGAGTTAGAGCATGGCATACCTGGGTCTGAGATTTGAGGACCACTTTGATGGGGCCTTGAATTTCTGTTCTTGGAAGGAGAGGATTGGTATAGTATTGGAGAAGCAGGGAGTTTGAGAATTTGTGGAGAGTCCACCAACTGCGCCATTGGATCCCCAACAACTGGCCCAACATAACAAGGACATAGGCCAAAAGAATAATCCTTGAAGGAGTCAAGGATCATATCATACCTCACCTTTTCGGAAAGAAGACAACTCAGGCCATGTGGACCATAGTTTTCAAACTGGAACCGGTCAAACCGAGATTGGTAAGATCTCAATGAAGCAATTTAAAAAAAATACATGAAATAATTAATTTTAAATGAAAAAACTATTTTTAAGATTTAAAACCATGATTCTAAATCAATTGAGAAAAAATATGTAAAGTTTGCTCATCTATATACCATGTAAAGGTGGATATATCAAAATGGCACCGAGTGCAATACATATCATCAACAAAATACATAAGCAATGAGGCTCTAAATGGCCTATAAAGTCCAAAAACAATGCTACAAGCTATGGGGCCATTGGCCTACTACAAGACTACAAGTCTACAAGTACATATTAGTGATCAACATGATCATTCCTCATCATGATCAAACTCATCACCACTACTAGACATGGGATAATCAATAGGAGCTACATAAACATCATTTGGATCAAAGTCTGAGGATGTCTCAGCCTCATTTACAACCTCAGTAGTAGCACCAGTAGCAATAAAACTAGACCTAATGGAAGCACGAGTTGGTCGAGCTGCACGACTAGTGCCTTCCATTGGTTGTTTGCCTTTGCTTGATTTGACTACTAGTTCTGGTTCCAATGGCACTACTAGATTTGCATTGGGATCAACCCCCCTAACTCCATGTCAATATCAAAATCAGGATCAAACTCAGCTGCTTCAGTCTCCTCCACCCATTTTGATGTTGGATCAATATCGTCCAACACAATGGGATCTAGATCAGGTCTTTTGTTCATCAATTGGTTGTGCCTTAGTCGAAGGTTGTATTGCACGAAGACAAGATCATTTAACCGTTTTTGTTCCAAACGATTTCTCTTCTTCGTGTGTATGCGCTAAAAACAAACCAATTGCGCTCACAACTTGAAGCACTACAAGTTTGGTTGAGGACACCAACTGCAAACTTTTGCAATTGAGGACATTGGCCGCCAAATGACTCCCACCAATGTGCTGCAAAGAAAAAAACATTAATAATTAATTAGTAACTTAGTTCATTTCATTACTTATCTACAAGTATTTACAAAGTGTTTGAATTCTAAATTTGTAAACAGTTGAACTTTAAAAGAAAAACAAATTGGAATTTCTTACTTGGTTGATCCACATCTCTTGCCATCTTTGCAAAGTTTTTCCAAAGATACCTGCTGCCATACTAAAAAGAGTAAGTTGTTTATGTATTTCCAATTGGTCAGAATGGTTAGGCACTGTTACCCACCACCAGTGGGTGACCCAATAGGAGAGATCTTCTCCTAGATTTGTTTTCAGCCGACATCCAACAACCACCTGATAGCTTTGATGTGCTGCTTTTCTCTGTCACCTGAGCCAACGATTGTATGCCCTCACTCATTTGTCATGATTGTATGTTTGAAGGTGGGCCATCCAATCCTAAAGGTGTGATTTTTCATTATGTAATTGGGTGTTGATGCTTGTTCTTTTGGGCACACTTTGGCATCGATTACTGGGAGACTTGGAAGAAGGAAGGGTTTTGATTGTACTCGTGTTCCCTTACCTTAACTAGGGGGGTAAATCCTGAATCCTAGTCCCGTGGAATCTTCTTTATTAACTATTGGCTCTAGAAAGGGCATTGCATGGGAAACCTTGATTTTGGTTGCATGGTCCATCTTCCTGATACCATATATCTCAATCCCCTCCGCTCATTATGAGCCCTTTTCACATTCTCCCTTACCTTAACTGGGGGGTTAATCCTGAATCCTAGTCCCGTAGGATCTCCTTTATTGACTATTGGCTTTAGGAAGGGCATTACATGGGAAACCTTGATTTTGGTTGCATGGTCCCACTTCCCGATACCATATATTTCACTCCCCTCCACTCATTATGAGCCCTTTTCACATTCTCCCTATCTGGGTCGACATTTATCCATTAGGTCCACAAGGTGTCAATATCCCCTTCCCTTTGTCCACAACTTGGGCCGGGCTTGGAACGATGCCTCGAAGGGTGATGCAGCTTAAAAAAAAGATAAAACTTAAAAGCATAAGAGGGCCACATACAACAGGAAATGTACCACAAAATGCAAAAGATGGTCGAGACAATAAACTTTAGCACGTGGGCAAAAGCCAAACATGAGCTCTAGCCCCTATCATTATGGCCATCACCCTGGTTCCTAGGGCCCCTATATGTGTCCCTTGCATCATTAAGGAACCCATGAATTTCCCAACCCCTCGTGGGCGATGAACTGCCCCACCTTAAGGGGGTAATCATTGCCATATCTTACACATCTTGCTTTCATCCCTTGGAGCCTTGAGCAGTAAAATAAAGAAAAATCAATAAAAGGCAAAAGACGTATGGAGAAGGTTGGGAAAACAAAGGCCAGGGCAACTCATGTATCATGATTGCTCCCTCCTACATTCATATACCCAAGGTGTGGGCCTCCCCCATCATAGTTACCCTTGTGCCATGGCATGTGGCTTGGAGCCTTCCCTTTGACCCCACTCTGTTCCATCATTATTTGACATGACACTTGCCATTTGAAGGATGTGCCTTGGATCTGTCATTCCCTTAAAGGTTGAAACCACCTAATAGGGCCCTTCATTAACTATTCATACCTAGGAAGGCAACATTAATACATGTTCAAAACCCCAAATTTGGCAGGGAAACCCATTATGAAACTCTCACTTTTGCCCTTGATTAACGAGCTTATTCACTAAATTGCGCTAATGAGTCATTGTATTGGAAGGTGAGGAGAGGCATTGGATTTTATGCAAAGTTGTAGGTGGGTTTTCATCTTGGACTTGGCCTCCCTATATGGGATTGAATCCCTCTAGAGGATCACAATGGCATTTGTAGGGTGAGCGTTGAGAGTCATGGACCTCCATTCATGTAGAGCATTGATTGCCACACCATGGGCTTCTTCAGCAACACCATTCGCTTGTTTGTGCTCCAGTTATTCGAGATGACGATGCACTTGGACCAGGATGCCCTAACCGACTACACATTGCACTTGACACTTGGCAGTTCATCCAAGGTCCAGAGGAGGCTATGCCTTCCCTAGGAAGACATGGGAGGGCATGTGTCATCTTCTAGCTCTCATTGATGGAGCAACGACTTGATTTTTAGCCATTTGGAGACCCATGAGACCCATTTGGAGCCCACAAAACCCAAATAGGGGTGTGGAGATGTTTTGCAGCACGAGGAGGATATCGTCTTCTTTATTATGATTTTTGAGGCCCCCTTCCACATTTCTATCACAAGAGGCCTCAACGCTGCCCCTCTAGGCCTCCACGCATGCATGATGTCAGCCTTGCGTGGTCTTAGGAGGGAGATTTAATTTAATTTTGAAGCTGTCATGGTTGGCTTGTAACCGTGGTTGGGTTACTTAGCACATTAGGCATGTAAAGGAGCTTTGCCTTTTGTAATTTGAACTCATAATACTTGTGTAAATAGGTGAGACCTAGTCTCATCCTAAATCTTCACACTTGGGATTTTTGAAACCTCATTAGAGATTTTCGAACTTGCAATTTGGAGAAGCATTTGGATATTTTATGGATGAATTTTGATGTTTGGATACTTTCACTATCTTTCTTGGAGCCTTTAATGTCTTGTTGATGGATGGATATACTTGACATTATCTTGTAAGTACTTTTTAATGATGTATTTCTAATTTTCTCTATGTCTAGTGCATGGAATATTGTCTCTTGATGAAATTTTGTGCCCTAGTTATTGAGAAATTTTTGCATGTGTTGCTCATTGATAATGTGAAAAGAATGTTCCTAGTGGATACTAATTGCATTTAATCCATGAAAATCAAATAACTTCATTGAAGAGGGTAAATGCTTGAAAGGGGTAGTTAGGGCTTCCTCTTTAGGCCTCCTTAAAGGATGATTTGATCAAATCAAAGTTCCCATGACTCCAACCTCCTAATGGTCTAGGGACTAGTCTTGTCCCTTGGTGGTCATTGTTAAATTTTTCTCCATAAAATTCACTTTCTTTCTTCCCCTTTAAGGATAGGGAGGCTCCCCTAGGGCTTGGTGCGAAATCTTTGTGAGGAAGGCATTTTGAATTTCGCTTGGATAGAATTCTTCCTTAGTGTCTCCTCTTGAGATTTGAAGTAATAAAACTGGGATCCTCAACAAATCAGTATGTGGAACCCTTGTGCACAGATGTATGATCTAGGCCGCATGATGATGAAGTTATGAAGCTGCAATCACAAATCTTCGATGAGCCACTGCAAAACCTAACACATACTTCGTTGCATTTCTTCTTTAGGTTTCCATGACTTTGAATAGTAGCATGAGATTTTTGCATTGGCTTAGATACTTGCAAAATAATTTGAAATCCTAACAAAAATTACAAGCCCAAACTCCTTTCTTGGCCGCACGATTATTTCCCATCTACTCCATAGATCTGAGAAAGATTTCGGTGTGGATTTAGTCCTTAATTAGTCTGCAAAAATAATCATAGTTTGTTTGCAGAAATGAAGGTTATTGAGACTACATGCCTAATATATTTATGTCATTGTTCTAGGCTTATAGATAGAATTGTGGCTAGTTCTTCAAAGCCTCACAATCATGCTTAGAAATTGATGCCCTGGAAAGGGTTGCGACCTTCAAGAGCAAAACGAAACCCTAACACCAAAATACCAAAATACCAATTCCCAGAAATGAAATGGACTATGTTTGATTAAATTCTCCCTGGCTGCAAGCAAAACAAATATTTTGAATAGTGTTCGATGCATATCAAAAGAGCTAGCGAGTGTCTCTTTATATAGTGATGAAAGGGGCATTAGAGGAGCCAACTTTAAACAAAAAGGAGGGAATTAAATTTAAATTTATATTTTGGGTTGGAGTCAATTCATTAGGTCGTTGCCTTTAGGAGGAAATTTGAATTTTTAAAATTCAAATTATTATGCCAAAACCCAAGATACAAAAAGTCGAATTTAGGTGCCCTTAACAAGATATTTAATTAATTATAATAAGACCTCATGACTTTTCCAAATAAAAGGATGCCATGTCAATTTGCTTCATTTGCCAGAGCCAAATTAACGCTGCCACATCAGCAACCCTTCAGGGTTTAGACCAAGAATTGGGGTTACGAATTTTGATTGAGCTTACCTCTCAAACCGTGAAGGTCCATGAGACGCTCCACATACCACTAGAATCAACTCGATGGGGAGAATCTGATGGTGAGGGTTTCCAATACAAACTCACTGATCTACATCATCAAAAAACTCAAGCAAGTGTGGGGTTAATCCTTTGTCCATTAAATCCAAACCCTAGAGCCTACATTATCATCTCTTGCATATGCTATGACATTTTGTAGGATGTGTACTTGCTCGACATCCAGCACTTGCTCCCGCTTTGACATCAATGACAACATACTCAACAATGTACCTACAATCCTCACTAGGAAGCCAAGGAAGAACAATCACAACCAAGCAAAGAATTCAAGGACAAGAGACTAACTACTAATAAAATCAACAATAGTAGTCATAATCAAATAAGAGAGGTACAAAATACTTATCTTTGAGGACTTGCTAGCTCCCTCTTGAACTTAGCCTTTCTTGTATCCAACTTGCAAATCAATCTTGTCCACATCTTCATCATGGTGCTAGATATGCAGCCGAAACGTTCACTCCTAGGGTTTTGACCCGAAACCCCAAGTCTTTCTTTTCCAAGCCCTTATTGGCTTGTTAGGGTTTACTAACCCTAGATATTTCATTGACTAAAATCGTAGTCAATAGTTTCAGACCCTATATTTTCACATATTTTTGCAAGTTCAATAGTCTACAGGACTTTCTTTTCATATACAAATATCATAAAGTCTCAATCAGACTAAGGCCAATTTTTTTTCGATGAGATATCTTCACATGACAGCCCCATTAAATATTGTTGCACTATTTCCAGCAACGCATTGATTTCAAATTCTTTATCTCAACGACTCATTCTTCTTAAGGTGATTTCAGTCTTTAATCTTAAGGAGCAACTCAGCCTCTTCTTCACTGATATGCCTCCAGTCATGCCAAGACTGATTAATCATGGATATCATATGTCGTTTTAGAACTTTGGTAAGATCAGGTGTCTTTCCAGGGTCCTTCACAGAACTTTTCAGGCTTGTAATGTCAAAATTCTGCTTCAATATTTTGTCATTTGAAATGTCAAGGCAATTTCTCTTTTTCAGATCAGTTGGAGGATCTAACAAGGATTATATGTGAGGCTCCAGAATTATAGCCTTGCTGGAAAAAAATCATTTTCGGGCCTCAAACCTTTCAATGCATTACATGAATTCCAATAGTCATATGAGGAAATTTCAGACTTAAATATTAGATCAAACAAAGACATCAGACCGAACTGGGTTCCTTTAATCATTCAAGATCTTTACCTTGCTAATTTAGACAAGCAAACAAGATCCCTTGATAGCAATATTTTGAATGAACAAGATAGGCTTGGACACCTTGATCCATGACTATATCCATTTTGACAGATATAGACCTGATCTCAAACAAAAACAACATACCTCACAATGCATTCAAACTTCACTGGAGTCTTTCTGAAAACTTTAACATCAGCGTCAGGTGATTTTCCTTGGCAATAATCGTTAGCAACTTCTACTGACCTTCAAGATCCTTCGATCTTCTGCTTGAGAACCATATAGCTTCCAAGATCCAATATACCAAAACAAGATGTAGAGAAGACTTTCGGCCTAAGATAATCTCGACTTGAAGAATTTCGGCTTCTCTGAGATTGTACTTAAATCTGTGCAACATATTACAGCAAATACAGTCTTGCTTTTTTAACTTTGAACAATGACTGAACTTCCTTACAATATATCCTTGTGGTCATAATTCTTCCAATCACTTGAGATATCAGTCCTCCATTGTGATAGAACTGGTCTATGATAGACAGAGACAACCATTCCTTCTAGACGTAGAATTTTTTTTTTGACTACCTATCATACCTTCATCAAGATAGATATCAAAAATAGGTTTCTTTCACTTTGCTTCTCAAGAATAGATATAAGACTGATATTTTCAGACCACTTGAGATACTGAAAGTTGGAAGTTGGAAAAATATTTGGGAGAGAATTCAGGCATGATTCAAATGGAGATGAAGCGTCTAATAGAGAATCTCAACAGTCAGAATCCAGATCCCTCAAACTTGGATGATGTTGAACAATAATTGCATGGTTCTAATCAAGCATTGGAGAATGGTTATAATGCCAAAGAATTCAACACATGTGCGGACAGGTAATAACAGACAATAGAGGCAGCTCAACATCAGGGATGGCTAGACGCGATGGTAGAGGAGTACAACTCCATAATGGTGAACGATGTCTGGGAGTTAGTGCCAAGGCCTCAAGACAGATCAGTGGTAGGTTCGAGATGGATCTACAAGATCAAATATGCTGGAGACGGCAGTGTTGAGAAATACAAGGCCAGGTTCATGGCTAAGGGGTATGCTCAAAAGAAGGAATTGACTACAAGGAGACCTTCGCCCCGGTAGCCAGGTATACGTCTATTAGGACCATGATATCTCTTGCAGCTTAGATGGGATGGGAGATTCATCAGATGGATGTCAAAACATATTTTTTGAACGGGGTAATAGAAGAAGAGGTATACATTGAACAACCAGAGGGCTTTGAGATACATGAGAAGAAGTCTCATGTATGCAAGTTGAAGAAAGCCTTGTATGGGCTGAAACAAGCACCTAGAGAATGGTATGGTCGAATTGATGGCTACTTGTAGAAGATGGGATTTGTTAAGAGTGACGTAGATCCAAATCTCTACTATCTGGTTGTAGAGAATGAGCCGCTAATCTTAGTATTGTATGTGGATGATCTCCTTTTGACAGGATTATCCAGGCTCATCGGGGATTGCAAGAAGAATCTAGCCACAAAATTCGATATGAAGGATTTGGGGCGAATGCATTATTTCCTAGGGTTGGAAGTTTGGCAGCAAAAGGGAGAGATCTTCCTTGGGCAAGGGAGATATCCTACAGAAGTCTTGAAGAGATTCAGGGTGGAGAACTGTAGACCCATGGCTACTCCAATGATCACCAACTGGAAGAAGATTGATGCATCAGAAGACAAGGATGTTGATCCCACCTTATACAGGCAGCTCATAGGGTCCCTGATGTATCTGGTCAATACCAGGTCAGACATTTGCTACGCTGTCAACACCCTTAGTCAGTTCATGGTGGAAACGAAGAGGGCGCACTGGGCACTAGCCAAACATTTTCTCAGGTATTTACAGGGAACAGTCGATTATGGACTCTTGTACACCAGGAGTAAGGATATCAGATTGAGTGGATTTACTGATGCAGATTGGGTTGGAAGTTCAGTGGATCGGAAAAGTACCTCTGCGTACTGTTTCAACATTGGATCAAGAATGACCTCCTGGTGTGGTGGGAAACAAAAGTCCGTGGGTCTGAGCTCATCTGAGGCAGAATATATGGCGGCAAGCACAACTTCGTGTGAGGCCATATGGCTTAGAAAACTGCTTGTGAACCTATTTAAAAGGAATATGGAGGCGACCAGGATCATGTGCGACAATCAGAGTTGCATCAAGCTCTCTGAGAATCTAGTGTTTCATTATAGGTCGAAGCATATTGATATCTAGTGTCACTTTGTCAGGGACTGTGTCCAATGAGGAGCTATACAGTTGAGCTACACTCCTACAGGAGAATAGGTGGCGGACATCCTCACCAAGGCCCTTAGAAGGACAAAGTTTGACTACTTCAGGGAAAAGATGAGTATGATAAAGAACCTGTTTCAGTAGTAGAAATGGGAGTGATAACAACACGGATGCAGAGGGAGTTGCAGTGCGAATGTGGTGTTGGGAGGAAGGACCAGCAGCAGCACAGATGCAGAGGGAGTTCTCATACAGATGCAACAGTGGCAGTAGCAGGGCTATGGGCAGCAGTACAGGATGCAGCAGTGTAGAGGATGTTGGGCAGGGAGGCTTAACATCAGCACAGGGATCGATGTCGGATGATCGGGGTGATACTCAGTGAGGAGTATTACTTGAGCACAATCCTTGCTAAGAGGGAGTGTTGATTTTGGGTAGCATCGGATGTGCTCTAGCCACGAAAATTGGTGGAGAGGCTAAAGCACATGAGATCTCCAATACCTAGAAATGGTTTGGGCAGATTCTAAACAGTTTGGGAGATATTAAAATAATTAATATTTTTAATGGAGTCCCTAAGTCTAAACTTAGGGAAAATAAAATATTAATGTGAATTAATATAAAATTGTGTTAGAAGGGTCCAAAAGTCATGGATCAAGCCAGAATTAATCTTAGCCGTTGATTAGGGACTTAATCTCGACCGTTGATTTGTCAACGAGAAAAGTATAAGAGGAGGCTTGAGGGTCACTTGGAGGACACACTGAGGGAGACCAGTCAGTGCAATTTCTGGAGCGGGATTAGCTGAGAAATTCAAACTAGTGGTCTGGTGAGTAGTTAAGAGGCAGCAAGTACGAAACAAAGAGAAGGGATCAGCCACTGGAGACCAGTGCCGAGGCAGGAGAGGCAGACGCAGAGGCAGCAGGGGACTACGTAGTCACTAGAGGGCCTGCGTGGGTGACGCAGAGAGGCCCAGGGCTGACGCAGAGTGTCTAGGAGCCACACAGAGGTCAGCCAAGCTGACGCTGGGACTAGGAGAAGTGCTGGAGAATTTTTCTCCCTGTGGGTAAGCCAATTTGGCACCTTGTTGTATTGAAGAATTGCTGAATAATAAAATCCTCCCTTGTTGCATCGGTTTTCCCACATTGGGTTTTTTTGGCGATTATTGTCCAAAATATTTGTGTCAAATTGTCAATGTGTTGATTCTTGTACATGTGTTTGTTTCTGTATTATGGTGTGATATCTGCAACAAAATTTATTTTGATGTTTATTGAAGGAATTTCATAAATAACTTATTGAAGAATAAGTAGGAAAAGTAAATAAGATGTTGCAGTGATAGAATTTTCACATGAGAGTCAACGGGTCAACGCGGGTAAGGGTCTTATGCGTGGGTTCAATGAGAGTGACTCGTTTCGACATGACTCATAATGACCTACGAGTCTTGAAGGGTCTTATAAGTGTCGTGCTTCATTGATTGTTGCACTCAAAGGCTGAGTCTGTTGCAGTTTGAAAGGCAAGCTATGAAGTGGTATGATTATAGCTTGCAGGATTGGTTGATCAGGTGCAAGTGACAACGTGATGACTAGCCAAGGCACCTTGAGATCTATCATCTAGTATCTCTACATCTATGACATGGTACAAAAGAGAGTGATAAGGCTCGATCATATCTCCACCGATGAGCAGATAGTTTATTTTTTGACCAAGTCGTTCCCCGGGGGAAGTTCGTGTACTTTAGAGACAAGTTGGGGCTAATGGAGATTACTCTCTCGTTGAGAGGGAGAGCTGATTTGATATCGACATGGATGGACATTCTCTCGGTAGGGAGGAGAGGCCCAAAGAATGGGTCTAAGAGGCCCAAAGTGCTCAACAGGTAGAGTTGAGTGAGTGCCTCTTGGGGAGACCCGATCACACACCAAGAAAGGGTGTAGTGAGGTTTGTGGACCCGATCACACTTCAGGAAGGGTGTAGTGAGGTCCTTCAACATCTAGATTTGATCACCAACCAGGGAAGGGTTGAGTGAGGTTCTGGACCTGATCAACCACTGGAAGGGTGTAGTGAGGTCCTTTCAGTATCTAGACCCGATCATCAACCAAGAGGGGTTGAGTGAAGTCTTGGCCCAAAGTGCTCACTAGGAAGGGTGGGTGAGTGCTAGCTAGTTGAGGTCTCAACATTTTGGCCGAAGTAGAGACCATGGGGACCGATCATTGTGGAGGAGTGAGTCCTGATATGCTGATGACATTGCCATGGGTTTGGTACGATCTCGAATATGGCCACTAGCAGATATTGATGGTAGATGATGATGTTGTTGTAGGTCAAAAGTGTTGACCTAGATGATGAATGAATTATACCTTTCTTTAGAGAGATCATGTATACAAAGAACATTTGGATAGTCATTATGAATACCTCCCTAGCTAAGAGGAAGTGTTGAATTTTATAGCTATGGTCGGTCTTCATAATATTCTTTTGTACTTGTAATATTGAAATATGAATTATATTTGCAAAAGAAAATTTATATGAAGCATGTTCTTCATGCTTGCAAGAAAAATAAATTATTTATTTGTATGCTCTTTAAGAGCGGAAAAATGAAAATTTAAATTTGTATTTTGCCTCCACAGAGACCAAGTCGGTCTGCCGAAGAGATGTGACCCTTCGCATGCACGAATCACTATGAATAGAGCTTATTCACTCTCCTCCAAAGATAATTTGGATCTGATCTGAGGCAAGAGAACTTGCATTTCTGAGGCATACCTTCTGTGGAACAGCTCGCTGATCTGAGGCATACTCTCGGTGGAATAGTGCGCATGTCTGAGGTTCTTCTCTCTGTGGATTAGTGTGAGGATTCTATAGTATAATGCACATTCTGAGGAAGAGTTGCAGACCTGTTTTCGGCCCTCTCAAAGGCCTCCTTTCTGTGATATATATCTGTGAAATGATGCGCATTATGAGGCTGATATCTGAAGTATAGTGTGAGTTCTAAGGGAGACTTGGAGGACGTTTTTGCAGAGCCCCTGTGGACAGAATTGTGGAGGGTTGACTTGGTTTTTGGAGGTTGGTCATCTTGTTGGTTAGTTGACTTTGATGTATCTCTTGTTGCATTGATTCTCTAAGGAAAAGGTTGGCCGGGTTTTTCCCCATTGTGGGTTTTCCCAGGGTAAAACTTTGTGCTCTTTGTGTGGCTGTCTCTTTATTGTATGGTTGATGTCTTCTGTGTAATTATTGAATGATGGAATTAATGAATAAGAATGTAAAAAGATCATAATCATCAAAGATAATTATCAGTTAAGAAGACTCCTTAAAAATCAACACATGTCACATACGGGAACCGAAGCTGGGTGGGGAGGATAACGACATTTCTCTTAACCACCTTAGCTAATCTGAGTTGACTATACATATATATATGTTGATAAACTATATATATGCAAAATGAGAAAAAATAATAAATTTTAGGAACAATTGAATGAGAATCTGCATTTTAATAATGTAGATTTAGTGATACTCCTTGAAAAGAAGATGATGTTGGGCACCTGAAGTAAATGCTTGACAGCGATTAATCTATGTTGATGAAGAGCTATCTGGCATTATATGAGTATCATCAATTACTATTCTATTATGTGTTTCTTCTTTCTTACAGAGCATGGTACTGATAATCGTACTTATGAAGACTCCTGAAAGCCTAGTGAACCAGCTGAATCCTGTCAGTAATTAAAAGAAGCCTGTAAAGCGTGAGATGTCTTCATGTATGCTGTAGAAAGATGAGCCAAGAATCATATTGTTTTGACAGTTAAACAAAATGACACTATGCTGTTTATAATGAGCTGTGTCTGTCCAGTCTCGTAACTTTGTGTTTTAGTTTGGTCATATTCAAGCATAGATACAAATCCGAAAATGTATATACTGAAAACAAATGGTCACAACTTTTTCGATATGGATCTAGAGAAAACATCCACGATTTGCAAAAGTATAACCTTATGGCATCTTTTTGACTTGGTATTTCATTCTAGGCTGGGTTAATCCCATTATGGCTGACAATAACCTTAGCTATGCCTCAGCGTAGTATTTACTCACTCCTTAATTCACACTAAGGGTAATGGGCCCCGTAAAGGAAGGAAGCTGCTTCGGGCTGACAAGATTGTCATCCATCATTCATTAAAGGCTTCTAATCAAATCTAATTAGGAGTGTAGAACGATGAATCAGAGAGACTCTAAAATCTGCCTGAGCAGAGCTAAGTACCAGGACACGGAGGACTGATAATGATGATTGGTTTTGGCAGGCCTACTACAACTTGCCTGTAGTTTGTGAGAGTGCAATCCTCAAAAGAAACATGCCTTACTCGAGCAGAGAAGGGAAACACTGTCCCAAAAGCAAGGATGGGGGTGGGTGGGTGATGTGGGAGGATTGGGGACACATTGGAGAGGGGGATGTAGGCTAAGCAAGAATACTTACAAGATCACTTGCAGGGGTCCAAGAAGATGCCACAAAGGCCGGCCTTAATTCAGGGAGTGCAAATTCAGTAGCCCAAGAGTTAATACAAATAAATGGATAAAACTAGCATATGAAATTGCATTCTGACCAATGTTTTAAGACTCCGACTCTGACTCCGACTCGGCCGAGGATCGACTCCGACTCCGACTCCGAAACGGTAATGACTCGGCCGGCTCGATTTCAATGACTCGGTCGTTGTAAAAAATACATTAAATATTTTTTTTATTTATTAAAAAACATAATTTTAAATATTTTAAACATAATTTTAAAGATTTTTATTCATGTTTCCAAACACATAGCATTATAATATAGATGGAAGACAACATATGATCAAAGTAGGCTCATGAACCAATCCACTATATCAAAATGGTACCCAATGGCAATACATAGTCAACTGTCATACATGATCAAAGACTCAAAACAAAATACAAATAACCAAGGAGGCTAGAAATGGCCTCTACAACAAAAGTAAACTGTGATGGTGACCAGACTGCAATACTAGTTCTACTGGCTAGTAGCTACTGCCAGAGGAGCCAAGATCATCTCGACCAATCTCTGGATCATCATCATCAGAGTCAGACAAGGGGCCCCATGGCTCCTCATCATCATCATCGTCTCCAACTGCAACTGTAGAAGTGGTACCAGTACCACTAGCAGGCTGTGCAGCAGATGCAAGCTGAGATAGAGTAGATATGCGGCTGCGCTTTTGTCGTGGCTGAGCAGAGGAAGCACCTACAACTGGAGTCCTTGCTGGTTGTGAGATTGAGGCTGGTGGATTGGGATCTGCATCCAACTGAACAGGCTGAATTTGAACAACATGTTCAAGTTCATCAAGATCCTCATCAGGATCAAACTCTGGTGGACGACTCTCCACTACCCAATCTGATGTTGGATCAATGTCTTCCAACACAATGGGATCTGAATCAGGGCTTTTGTTCAGCAATTGGTTTCGTCTGAGCCGAAGGTTGTATTGGACAAAAACTAGATCATTCAACCGTTTTTGATCCAAACGGTTTCTCTTCTTTGTGTGAATCCTCTCAAAGACAGACCAATTGCGCTCACACCCAGATGCACTGCAAGTTTGACTCAAAATACGAATTGCAAACCTTTGCAATTGAGGGCACTGGCCACCAAAGGCCTCCCACCATTGTGCTGCAAAAAACATAGGAGTGTAATGAATTATGAGTTAGATGAAGGCTGAAGCTCAACAAAATTACAAATTATATCTAACTTTCAAATTATAAATGATTTAACAAACTTTAATAAAAAAAAGTAAAACTGTAAAACCATTAAGAAATTGAAAATTGAAATTTTTGTTTACCTGGCTCATCTGCTTCTCTTGCAATCTTTGCTAGGTTCTTCCCAAAGGTACCTGTTGCATTGCTGAAGGATGTGACCTGTTGATGTATCTCCAGCTGATCAGACTCCGATGGGATCATGCGTTCAATGCAATCAACCAGTCCATCTCTGACCTCCCCCCTCAAAGCTCCTGACTCCTTAGCTTTATAATGATACCGTGGGTTCAAAAAATACCCAGCTGCATGTATAGGGCGATGGAGTTGATTGTTCCATCTTTCATCAATGATTGCCCAAATGGGCCCATACTTTGCCACTCTATCCTTGTATGCTGTCTTTATTTGCTCCTTTGCTTGATCCATAGCCTCATAAATGAAGCCCATAGCCAACCTTTCCCCATCCACCAACCGCAACACCTTAACTAGTGGCTCAGCAAGCTTCACAATCTCTGCTGCCTTTCTCCAAAAAGTTTCTTCATGGACTTTCCTTTTCAATTCTTTGCCTTCTGGTTTGTTAGATCAATTGCTTTGATTCCATTCATCACTGGAAAACATCTTTTGCAAGTTTCTATGTTGGGAAAGCATAGATTGCAATGTCAAAAAATGTGTAGCAAATCTAGTGATGGCAGGCCTAATAATATCCTTGCCTCCAGTGTGTTTCCTCATGAGACTCAAAACCAGTGTATGATTGTAGATAAATTTTGTTATGCTTTTGGCATGATCTACAGTGTTTCTGACCCAATCTAATTTTCCAATATCCTCAAGCATGAGGTCTATGCAATGTGCAGCGCATGGGGTCCAAAAGATGGTCTTGTGTTTTTCCTCTAACAGTTTACCAGCAAGAACATAGTTAGAGGCATTATCTGTGATGATTTGAACAACATTAGCCACCCCCACCTCCTCAATAACCTGATCCAATAGTTGAAACAACAAGTGGCCATCTTTTACCTTATCAGATGCATCAACTGATTTTAAAAACATGGTTCCCTGTGGGCAGAAGACAAGAAAGTTTATGATGGTACGGTTTCTTTGATCAGTCCATCCATCTGACATGATGGTACACCCTGTTCTTGCCCATGAGTCCCTGAACTCTTGCAAATACTCATTAATGGATTGAATTTCTTTCTGCAAACGAAACCCCCTTAGCTCTTGCATAGTAGGGCCTTTGAAGCCTTTTCCAGCAGCATGTATGGCATCAAACATAGGCTCATAATATGGTGAACGAGCAACATTAAAGGGGATATCAGCATCATACCACCATATAGCTATGTAGTCACAAGCAGTCTCCCTCAATTCTTTCTTCCAATGGTCATCTAAAGTGGGCTGAATTTGACCTTTACTAACTTCAGGACCATGTGCATCTGATGGAGAGGAGGGAGTGAAATAACTTTTGATAGTCACATCACCCTTTGTCAAATTCATTCTACCCTTTCCCTTATCTTGAACAGAACCAAAAGAGGGAGGAACATAACGGAAAGGGTTGGATGCCTCAGTTTGAGGGATAGAGGAAGAACCCTCAAAATCATAGTGGGGGTTGGTAGCCATCATTTTTTGTATCTCCCTCTTCCTCCCAATTTCAGCCTGTATCTCTTTTTGCCTAGCCTTATCTTCTTTAAATTTCTCAAAGCTGGCCAACAAATTCTTTCTAATCTCCTCAATTTCTGATGAGGTACATGGGGTAATTTGGCCTCTAATCCCTGCCAAGTGTTGTTTCAGCCTATTAATGCCCCCAGGACCTTCCTTAATTTTCCTATGGCAAAATTTGCAATGCATCTGACTATCAACCATTTCAACATATGCCCAAGCAGGATCTTTTGCTCTAGGTGCCATTTTTTGACTAGGAAAACAATCTGAAAATGAAAAAAAATAAAAATTGATTCAATGTTCATTTATTTGACAAAAAACACTCTCTAAGCTTTCTTGATATGCACCTAAAATTTACTAAGCAAAAACAGATTTATAGAGGTGGAAAAAAATACCTCCAGGCACAAACTGCCTCCTCAAGCTTGCTCCAAGAATCAGCTCCTCAATGCTGCTCCAAATGGCTGCCCAAGAAGCTCCTCACTCCAGCTACAATGCTCTTCCAAGACTCCTCACTGCTGCTCCAAAACAAGCTCAAGAACTGCTCGCTAATTCTCAAAGAAGACTCTCACTCAAATGCATAAGACCGCTGTGAGTGAATGAGAACATTGGGGTGTCTTAAATAGGGTTTGGGAGGGGGAAATGGACCCCAAAAGCATTTAACAAATTACTATTACCCTTTGGAATCCATAAACTGCATTTAACTTTGTCAAAAATTACCAAAAAAGTGAATTTTTTTTATCATTTACGCTGCCCAGCCGTCCCAACAGTGACTCGGCCGAGTCATAACGGACCCGGCCGGGTTGACCGAGTCACATATGACTCGGCCGAGTCATTGGATGACTCGGCCGAGTCATATGTGACTCGGTCAACCGGACCGGTTAGCTCGCCGAGTCACTCCCCAGGCCTTTGACTCGGTTCGACTCGGCCGAGTCGGAGTCGATTCGGCCGTTTTGTAAAACAGTGATTCTGACTACTTGGTTGATATTGAAAGTCATGACTTGAGTTGAGCCTTTCAGGAACTTAGCCAAAATTCATGGTGGGAGCTGGAGAATAGGCATATGCCTCAAGTGCAGAGTCCAGATCTTAAAAAACCAAGAAATGCTCAGGATAACTGATGATTGCAATGGTAAAAAATGTCAACAACACACCCAAACTAAAATGTCAACAACACATTCCCTCCCCAATATTCTTCCAACTTCCAGGTTCTCCAAAGAAATGATTGAGTAAATCGTGACTCTGTTAAACATGGTTATCATTCAAAACAATGACAAACATCTATCAGAGCATAACGTGAAGATCACTGCAAAAATGAGCAAAATTCCTGAATTTTGAAGTCCTGTCTATAAACTTAGTTAAATATAGAAAGAACACAGGTCAAGTACATGTACTTTAGGGCCCAGGCCAAAATTCCTAATTTAACACCAAAGTATAAATTACAATGAATGATCTTTATAAAGACCTTCTCCCCTCTCCAAATCTGCTCTATGAAGTTTCTGTTTAGCTCCTGAAAGCATGAACATGAAAAATGATATGAATTAGGCTTTCATGTCTTTTGTAGATAGTTAGAGGAGAAAAAAAGAATAGGGGGGTCGAGCCCTGTCCAGTCACCTGTTGTTTATAGAGAGGCCCCCATTTTCCTGTTGCCTCCAAAATGGACAGGTATATTTGTTTGTTTTTTTCCCTGTTTTTATGCAGGAAATGAATCTGCCAGTGAGAAAAGCTTTTGATATTCGGGAATGTTTCCCAAGACAGGAAAGGTTTCCTATGTAGCTGGTAACAAATTGGGCAGAGAGACTGCTGGACTGTGGAGATTCTGTTGTAGATTAGCAAGTCCACATGTCCAATCTGCACTAGAAATCACTTTACCACCCTTGGGTGGTGTTAACCCCCAGATTTGCTTGTGCAACAGGTGGGTTAAAAGTCTAGCAACTTTCATCAGGTTGGTATTTAGTGACAGGTGTACCTGGTTTTGCAGGGATTAGAGTCCATTTCAGAGGCATGCTCACCAGTTTTGGAGGAAATTGCTTTTTTAGCAGATTTCCAAATTTTTAGGAGCTAGATATATGGGGTCCACAGGTTAGAGGCGATCACATATTATTGGCCCTGGGCAGTTCATGATGCTAATGAGCTTTTTCTGGATGACGTGAGACACTGCTGTTTTTAGCAGTTAAGGTTTTAGTGCTCATATGATGATTTTGAGCATGTATTTGTATTCCTTGTAGAAAATCGAGTTTGATGAGACTGATTTCATTGACATGTCATGTGATGCTATTTTTAGCAATGCTTATTTCTAGGCGTGCTATATTTGGCAGTGGTGTCATAGCAATTCTGTTCATTTTTCGTCTTTCATATTTTTTAAGGTGTCAGACTGCTAATTTTGGCACGTCTATATTTAACAATGTTATTTTTAGTAGGTATGGGCACTAGACTCTTGGTTCCAGTGAGCAGTTGGGAACTGAGCAAGTGGAAGTTTTTCATTGTGAGACATTATAACCATTTCAAGGTTCTCTCACTAGGGAAACTTTAGGTCGCCATCCTTTGTTATTGTTACGAAAAAATCTAGCAACTTAGTGCAATGCCTCACTAGGTTACCTAAACAATGTGCAACACACTGTAGTGATACCATTATTACCTCAACAACTACTCCCCTCTTTTTAGTGAAGTACATAATCCAACACAAGGGAGGCTTCCCTGATAGGGCTTAGGGGTCAAGTAACCCAAGGATCTTAAGCTAAGTGCCCCCTAAGGTTCCTACAACAAGAATGCATTGTATAAATGTATGACAAACTAGGGTTGGGGGTGGGTGGAGGAGTAAATTCAAGTCTTGGGTTCAACAGATCTATCGGTTAATCTAAAGGTTAGGGTTAGTGTATAAGGAGTCTCAAATAAGCTATCCGAACAAACCAAATAAAAAAAAAACTCAAGGCTATTATTATAAACGAAGGTTTTAAGCGAGCAAATTGCTGCAAAACAATTTTATAATCTAAGGTTGTAAGCCAACAAATTGTTGCAAAACAATAGTTAAAAACAACAAGAAATTTAACTGTTAAAATTGTGTAAAAGTTATATAAGATGAAAGCTGAATTTGAGAGTAAACTAAGGATAAAATTGCAACACTATTTTTTATTTAATAAAGCATGTAACAACAAATAAAGTTTGACGTCAGCCCTAGAAATTGACTGAAAAATGCATGAAAAACTCTTAATTAGCTTTTATAATGCATTTTTCAAACAAGACTTAACCCTAGGGCATACATCAATAAGTGTCATTAAAAGCTAAAAACCCAATATTTTGCTGCAATTTAGCCCAAGTTTACCAAAATAAAAATGATTTTTGTATTTTAGAGGAATGGCACAAGTGAGATACACTAGTGCCTTCTCAATCTAGGGCAAATGGAGTCTAGGATACAAACTATTTCAGAATTTCTTTGGAGTGATTCTAAATCTGAACAAGTTAGTGCAAGTAAACTAACTTACCCTAGGGTTTGTAATTTAGGTTCTCAACTTTCCAAATGATTGAAGGAAAGAAAAACCTATCTTTATTCTCCAATATTTCGAGGAAGGGTTTAGCTCAACAAGGGACAATGAAGCAAATACAAATAAACTAATGTAGCACAAGAACATTAATCACATGGAATATAATACCAAGATAAAGCAAATAAACTAACATACTTCACCATGCATATCCCCACCCATAATGTCACTCTACTAGTCCTATATTGGGCACAAGAGAGAATATCACTAATGAATAGAAGTTATGTTCCAAGTGTGACAATGATCTACGAGGACATCGACTCGCCTATTTATATGAGGATATCCAAGTTGGTTTTCCTTCAAATTAGGTTAAACGCCGTAAAATTGATTGAATCCATGATATAAGGTGCAATGGTCATCAAGTTGTGCCCCAAAAGATAGCTAAAATGATGAAATAACATGGAAATAAGCCTCGATTTACCCACACATGTGAATCTAAAATCCTCCAAGGGTGATGCCATCATCGAAAAGGCATGTCTCTCCATGAAAAGGTGCAATGAATAAATCAAGGTATGTATCATAAGTCATGTTTCTCCATTCAAATATGCTTCCTCATCAACAAAATAGCCCTCTATAGCCTAACTACGTCCTCCAAAAGCTCATGTCACCATGAAATGGGATGCTATGATGACATCATCAAGCTATGGCATGACATCATCAAGGTAGAAGGTTCATCTACCCTTTCATTGAGTGATCATCACCATCAAGAGAAGTGAAATGTCCATCAAGAAGGTTCATTGCCAACTTGGGGGCGTTTTGTGGTCTTAGGGGTGCACCAACTCTTCAAGCCAACGTCCTAGTATCAAAGGTCAATGTCCAAGGTCTTGGGGCTATAGGAGGGTCATATCATTTGTGCTAAGTCCTTGTTATGGACAATGCTCTTCAATTGGGCACTAATGTCCTCAATCAATTTTCTTGCATCATCATGGAATGTGGCTAGACATCCTCTACAAAGTGCTAGAGAAGCATCATACCATCCCTGAAGGGATCCTGGTTGCACTTACAAGAATTACCTAATACATACTCAAGGAATCAAGTTAAATCAACATCATGGGTACAAGAAGCATAAAAGCATCAAGGTGGACCATAGTCAATGTCATAGCCATCAAAGAACTTAGAAGTATCATCTTCACATGTCGTACTAACTTATGATTGTGCATTAAGATATTTGGGTATGGGAGAGATAGGTGCTTCCAACCCTAGGGGAGGAGTAGTTCCTAGGCGAACACTTTCAAATGATAGGTACAAGTGATAGGTGCTATGGCTTGGGGTCTACTTTATGAAAGGTGGCATAGTCTTATATTGTTGAGAAAAAGGGTACCAAGGAGGTGTTTCCTAGCGCTTTTTGCCTTTGGCCTTGGAAAACACACGAGACACCTTTTTAGTGTGTGACTTTATGAGTTATTAAAGTCATGTGACTTTTAATCACTTTATATTATTAAAGTTACTTTATGTTTTTAAAGTGACTTTATGTGGAAAAAGGTACAAGGTACAATAACTTAATAATGTGATTAGGGGAAGTCATTAATGAAGGGGGAGACCTAAAAGGGGGTCAATGGGAGATTAGGTCTCCACCCTTGATCAAGGAGAGCTGAGATCTAATCTCAACCATTGATCATAGGGTTAGGGATTCTCATGGCAAGAGAGGAACAGGAGAAAGAAAGAGCAGAGGACGATGCTCCATCTACCCCCTCGAGTGAACATTCACCTTAAGGAGACTAAAAGGGAGAAAAGACAAAGGAGAGACTCATTCTTCAAGTGTAGAGTTGGAGAAGAGGAGGTTGAGATAGCTTCTACAAGAGGAGGCTGAGATAGCTCCTGCTCAAGGAGGCTGAGATAGATTCTATTCAAGGAGGCTGAGATAACCTCTATTGACGAGAAGAGGAGGAGAAGGTTGTGATAGCAGAGACCATTTGCAGGAGGAGAAACCTACAACAACTTGGAGAGATTCCACAACACACAAATCAAGGAGGCAAAGACCAATCTCAGCCTCAAGTTTCAAGGATGAGGTTGTGGCACGCAACTTAAGACACTGGTAGAGGTTCCAGTGCGAATTTCCAGGGAGAAAAGGTGGACTAGTAGGTTCGAAAATCAAGGGACAGTGAGGTCTGACACCCTAAGTTACAAGGAGAAGTCAGGACTGTAATTTCTAGATAGTATCAACGCATTTTTTGAGGCTGTGTTTGCACAAATTTCGAGGTGATAAATTGTCAGCCTAAGGCATGAAGTCCAAGGAGGGTTCGCTGGACTGACAAGCACAAGAATCGAGGTCTGAGTGCTATAAAGTGTCACGCATTTCTATGCCGGAAAATCTGGAAAGTGTTGAAAAGTGTAACTAGGTTCAGTCTTCATAACGACATGTAATTATGATTTTATGTAATGAGATATAAAGAAGAAAAATAAATTTATTGTATTGACTTGCTTCATGGGTTTCATGAGCAAGAGATTTATTTTTGAGTCAAGACTCCCATTGAGAGACTTTAGGATTTATTTGTCATCTATTCATAAAATGTTAGAATCATTGTCATGTAATGAAGTTATGTTACACTTTGTAAAAGGTCAAACTTGTCTATGAAAAGTATCCTCCAAGACCTTGTCACTTATCCTCTTCAAGTCGGCCTACAACGATGGAAGAAACTGTTAGAAGAAGTCGACCTAACCACAAATGATCATATAGGCCTAAAGGACGTGAGGAAAGGTGTATATATAAGCCAAACTCGGCCTCACTTAGAGCAAGCAACTCAACAAGCATTCAATCAAGAAGAAGTGCGAAGTAGAGTCCAGCAAAAGAAGTGTGAAGAAGGTATAGCGAAGGAGATTCTTCTGGGTATTGCGAAGTAGGATTTCTTATGGGATCAAGAAAGAGAGGTTTCTTTTGGGGCAGAAGAAGAGATTCTTTTGGTGCAGTGAAGAGGAGGTTTCTTCTGGGATCAACGAAGAAAGTTTTCTTCTGGGGCAGCGAAGAAAAGATTCTTATGGGACAACAAAGGAGGTTTCTTCTGCGTAGCTGAGATCGAGATTCTCTAGAGGAAGCCAGTGAGATCATAGAGATCGAGTTTCTCTAGAAGGAGCCAAGGAGAGTAGTTCGAGATCAAGAAGGAAGTCGAGAAAGGGAAGAGGCAGAGCATCAAGGTTAGTGACAAGGTTCTTGGGAGGATACTAGAGTCAAGGGTCTGTGTCATGGTCTTGGTACTCATTAATTGAAGATCTAGAAGAAGAATTTTGATCGGGTTTTCCTCTCAAGAGGTGAGAGGTTTTGGCCTTGGCTGACAAGCCTACATACTATGTCACTTGTCTTTTATTGTGCATATTGGTAATTGTCTTGATGAAAAGAACACAATAATAACATAACAAAGAAAAGACTATAAGCTAAGAAGTAAAAGTATATCACAAGCAATTATCAAGCATAGAAATCTTTTAACTGTTCATGCCCTAGATTACTCAACATGGTATTAAAACTTAGGTACTGAAGTCAAGAAGGGGCATTCAAAGCAGGTAGACACACGAGAATCGAGCTTCAAAGAAGGATCAAAGCAAGTCAAAGAACACCGAGCCATTCAAACAAGAAGACATCAAGCATCGAAGAAGAATCATAGTAGATTCAAGTGCTACCAAGGTCAAGATCTTCAAAACCCTAGATCGAAGAAATCTACATCAGCAAGAGTCTTGAATCATCTTCAAGGAAGAGAAAGACTAAAACATTCAAGAATGATCGTGAATCAAGCTCTTTCTCATCAATCTTTCAAGAAGCAAATCCTCTATCAACATCAAGATTAAGGAGGAAGTAAGCATCGATTTCTCAGGTAAGTCTATGACTATATCTGATAATAACAAAATGTCTTTTTGCAAGGAAAGCAATAAATTGGTTGGTGCTACAAATTTGCTTGCATGGAAGAAAAGGACAGACCTAAATTTTATTGAGAATGAGGCCATGGATCCCATCAAGGGATCAATAACCCAACCTCCAAAGGAAAATACTCAAGCACATGCTAGATTCATGAAGGGAGAAGTGAGAGCCTAGAGGATTCTTATAGAATCTATTAAAGACTCTCTAATCCCATCTGTATCAAAGTTGGAGACTGCAAAAGCTATATATGACAAATTGGTAGAGTTGTTTTTCGTAAGTACTGCAGGAGAAGTAATCTCGTTAAGGCAAGAACTCTACAAACTGAAGATATCCAAGGAAGATGGAATAGTCTCATACTTTATGAGGATATCAAAAAACCGAGATCAACTACAAGAACTAGGAGAAGTCATGTCTGATAGAGAGATGACCACAGTGGTACTGAATGCACTACCGGAAGAATGGGTAACTTCACTTCAAGTTTATATGGGAAGAAAGAGACTACTCCATTTCATGATCTATGGTCACTCTGTAACATCGAAGAAACCAAATTGAAGGCAAAAGTTGATGTTGGACCAAATGAGCAGAATCAAGCATATGCTGTTATGGCAAGAAGAAAAGGGAAATTTAGAAAGTTCGGTCCTCAAAAGAAAAGGAAGAACATGGATAAGGTAAGATGCTATGGATGTCAAGAACTTGGGCACTATAGAAGAGATTGTCCTAAACGTAGTAAGGACAAGAGGGATAGGGAAGAAGCCCACATTACTGAAGAAGTGAAAGACCTTGAGACAAAGAAGTTTAAGAATGAAGAAGTAAACGATCTCTACTATGATTGAGATGATCTTCTTCGCTAGAAGGTACTTTTTACTTGTAATTTATAGATAGAAGGCAATGTAAATAAGATAGGATGCATCAGATTAAGAAAATAATATCGTGATAGAAGCATTAGAAGTAAGAGCTCATGACATGGGAAGTAGAAAGAATGTCTGGGATAAATTCTACTATTTACAAAGAATGAGAGCTCTTGGAAACCTCATTGAAACCTCAAGTGATACTTATAGAAAGAAGTAGAGGTCATCATCGACTGGGATCATCATACTATAGTCAATAAGGAAACATCTGTCGGGTGAGGATATGAAAGATCCTCAAGTTTCTTTGATGGAATCCTCATCAAAAGATTCACCGATCTAAAAAGAAAGCAAGAGTTTCATAAGGAATTCCAACTCATGGGATTCAAGGATGATGGTATGATGACATAACAGGAAAGCAGGTCTAAAGGATAAAGTTCTTTCGTTCAAATAAAGCTACTACAAGAAGTCTAGATGACTGAAAGGAAAGATGAGGTATGTATGCTTACATAGGATATTATGAAAGTCATGTCATATGGTTGCAAATAATATGGATCACTATTTCCATCTTGGGAAATATGATCAAGAGAAGAAGGGATCTCCTCCTCCGAAAGATTGCAGAAAGGCATAAGTCACACTAGATGAAATCAACATAATATGTTCTCATATGAATCATGAGGAAGCTGACTACAATTGAGGATCTTTGATTGGAAGCTCCTGGGAATGAAGTGTGAAAAGAAAGGACGAGATCGTGAAAGTATGCAACAAAGGTAGAAGGCATTCAACATCCGAGACCAAGAAGACTTGACTAGAATAACTCCCGGAAAGATATGAAGACTTTGATAGGAGTCGGAAAAAGATGGAGACCCTTGACAATAAATATCTTTGGGAAATGTGTCAATTTGTATGCAGGATGCTGATGCTTATAGGAAGATGTCATGAAGAAAGACCATCACAAAGCTAATGTTCGATTTAAGTGTTCATTTGTTATTCCTGAACTAAAATGTGGATGGGCTTATGTAGGACTGCCAAAGGTAAGATCTGTGGATGACCTCCGAGAGGACCATATTGAAGGATGTAAGATCCTTCTGGAAAATATGGCATGAAAGAAAGCAGAATGACATGAAGCAAAGCCAAATGGAAAACTGATGGATCCCTTTCTAATGAAACGAGGATATGACTAACTCATGGATGAAGATGATGGATGGTCTGTTCCCTATGAAAAAGTCTCCGAAAGATGAAGACTCCATGACAAAAGAAATTGATGACATCGAAGAAGAGAGGAGTTATTCAGGCAGCTGGTTGTTCTACATGAGGAGCTGCAGTAGGTCCCTAATTAAGAGGGAGCCTGGAAAATAAGTTTCTTACTTGGAAGAAACGTGGAACTTCCCAAGCCAAGAGGGAGCTTAGGTACATTCCTTTTTGGTAGGAATAAGTAGATTCCTTTATTGGAATATGTCCTCCCTATTTGAGAGGGAGAGATAGACATGTCATTCTAGTTTTCACCTGGGGAGATAGAATGGAGGATTGGGTAATCATTTGGCATTCGATACTCTTTGAGGATGAGATAGGGCATCCAATAGGTGAGTAGTCGTGGAGGACCGATATTCTTTGAGGGTTGGGGAGTCCAAGATAAGAATAGTCCTCATGGAACACACCCTGAGAACTCGAGCATGGATGTTTCGAGAGAGACAATGATGAGAGTGTCTATAAATCATTGGTCTCGCCAACATTGAGCTTAGATCTTGTGGAGATAAGGAGTTGTTAGTCAATGCCTTGCTATGTAACAATGCTGGTTGATATGATGCTATACAAATGAGTTACAAATCCAAATTCTTCTTATGAGAAATTCTTCAAGATTGAGAAAGTCCAAGTACCATTATGAATACCTCACTAGTTAAGAGGGAGTGTTGAAAAGTGTAACTAGGTTTGGGCTTCATAATGACATGTAATTATGATTTTGTGTAATGAGATGTAAAGAAGAAAAATAAATTTATTGTATTGACTTGCTTCATGGGTTTCATGAGCAAGAGATTTTATTTTTGAGTCAAGACTCCCATTGAGAGTCTTGACTCTCATCTAGTCATAAAATGTTAGAGTCATTGTCATTTAATGAAGTCATGTTACATTTTGTAAAAGGTCAAACTTGTCTACGAAAAGTATCCTCCAAGACCTTGTCACTTGTCCTCTTCAAGTCAGCCTACAACGATGGAAGAAACTGCTAGAAGAAGTCGACCTAACCGCAAGTCATCATGTTGGCTTAAAGGACATGAGGAAAGGTGTATATATTAGCCACACTCGGCCTCACTTAGAGCAAGCAACTCGACAAGCATTCAATCAAGGAGAAAGTGCGAAGTAGAGTCTAGCAAAAGAAGTGCGAAGAAGGTATTGCGAAGAAGGGTTTCTTCTGGGATCAACAAAGAGAGGTTTCTTCTGGGGCAACGAAGAAGAGATTCTTTTGGGGCAGTTAAGAGGAGGTTTCTTCTGGGATCAACGAAGAGAGGTTTCTTCTGGGGCAACGAAGAAGAGATTCTTCTGGGACAACAAAGGAGGTTTCTTCTGGGTAACCAAGATCGAGATTCTCTAGAGGAAGCTAGTGAGATCATAGAGACCGGGTTTCTCTAGAAGGAGCCAAGGAGAGCCGTGCGAGATCAGGAAGGAATTCGAGAAAGGGAAGAGGCAGAGCATCAAGGTTAGTGACAAGGTTCTTGAGAGGATACTAGAGTCAAGGGTCGGTGTCATGGTCTTGGTACTCATTAATTGAAGATCTAGAAGAAGAATTTTGATCGGGTTTTCCTCTCAAGAGGTGAAAGGTTTTGGCCCTGGCTGACAAGCCTACATACTGTGTCACTTGTATTTTATTGTGCATATTGGTAATTGTCTTGATGAAAAGAACACAGTAGTAACATAACGAAGAAAAGTCTATAAGTTAAGAAGTAAAAGTATATCACAAGCAATTATTAAGCAGAGAAATCTTTTAATTATTCGTGCACTAGATTTCTCAACAGAAAGTGGCCCGAAATTATAGGTAGTGAATGCTGGACCTGTGGCACGAGATCCTAGACTAGGATACAAATTTCTAGGAGCTGGTCAGAGTTCTTCAAGGGAGAGATAAGTACTTGAAGTGTATTTAAATGTTGTAATTGATTCTTTGAGATAAGTAATAAAACTCCTCTTCAAACTAGTTTTCCCCTTTAGGGTTTTTCCAGTGTCTGAGATTGACCAAAAATAAGTGTACAATTTATGTTCATGCTTGTGTAAAATTTGTATCAGCTGAAAGTGAAGTTAAAAGTAGTGGTAACCTAACAGTGTTTTGGTTTCAATTTAATATTCATGTTTATGTATTAGCTACATTGAAATGAGTTGTGGGCGGTAAACAATGATGTTAAAACAAACTAAAACTGGCGGGGCTACAAGGACCTTGAATTTTCTACATATTGGTTATATAAAACCTTTATCCATGAGAGCCTTTGAAGACGGAATGCTTAGGTACTTGAGTTACCTTTCCTCACTTTTGTTTTTTGAAGCCTCCATATTTAGCTTTTTGTTTATTTGATATTACTTGTTTAAACGGGCTTCATTGATTCATTGTGTAATAATGGTGCTATAATCCCCTTAAATGATGGGTAGTTTATTGCTTCATCGGGGTTGAGTTGTTCATTGAATGTTCCTTTTACTTTGATAGGTGTGATATGTATTATGCATGGATACTCTTGTATAAGAGGGGGTAGAGCTCAAGCTACATTTGGCTTTTGCTTGCTTTACATCCCTTGCCATTCTTTTGCTTATGCTTTTTTCTTTTCTTACATCTGCATCAACCTTGGGTATTTTCAACCCCTTCTTCTTAGTGGACAAGGTCAGTAGGGAACCAATACGAGTGATTGGCTACAACTAATCAAAAGATGGGATAAAAGACATTGGGACAAGTGTTAAGTATGAATAACACAGAGCGCTACCATCCTCCTATTTATGCCCCTTCTAGAGAGTGAATTAAAGACCCTAAGGAAGGTGAAGCTAGACTAAGGATACATGATAACCATGAAGGTGAAGTAAGGGAACACATATACAACCTGTTGATTATTATAGCTCCAATAGGTGCATTTGCATAAGCTAGGTGTCAACCATGTAGAAATTGTCCAAAGCCTCTCTAGGTACTTTCTTAATTTATTAATTCACTCTTATGATTTTTTGCTAATTCTAAATTAGAAAAAACACATTGATTAATTAATTAATTAATGTTGGCTACTGTGCTATGGTTTTCTAAATAAAAGTGAATTAGATCAAATCTCTATTGTTGACCTCAAGTGAGGTTGAGGATTTAATTCTGGCCATTCATCACTTAGGAGATTAGATTTAGGCATTTGGCTCAATGAGAAACCTAAGGAGAGGAGAAAGACACATTAAACATTGAGAGAGCGATTTTCTCAAATGGAGAGTGAGATACTCAAGGAAACGTTGTAGTAGGAAATTTTGGAGGGAACTTGACGAGGTCAAGATTTTGGAGGGACAAATTTGCAAGGGGGCGAAACTCATCTTGGAGGCTTGTGTAGGGGGGCCTTACAGGTCATGACATAATTGGGGTTGAGATATTCTCCCAGTGCATGGGCTTTACAGAGTTAGGAGAGAGGAGGTTGAATTGCGCACTGGAGAAGCTATTTTTCTAGGGGCCGGAATATTCCAAGGGTTGAGTTTTCAAGGGGATGAATTTTCTAGGGGGTTGAGATTTGAAGGTTCCATTTTTGTTGTATAAATTCTATACTTCTTTGTGGACCATTTTCCCTGTAAGAGACTCCCTATATATTCTGAGTAATAGAAGTGAAGAGTAAATTGGAGAGTTTGAAATTTTTATTTTGTGATTGATTTTCTACTTGTTCTTGTGTTGCATTTTTATTTTTAAATACCATTGTATTTTTTTATTCAACAATTTAAAAATTTAATTTACTGGGATAAATAATAGTTGGGTATAAAATATTGTTGGTAATATTAATTCAGATCTGGAATTGGGGAAAATTAACATGGTACCAGAGCAATAAACTCTGAAGGAGTGAAAGATTGATTTGTCACAGGGTTATTGCAGAATAATTTCCAGATGTAATATTTTTCGTGGTTGAGTGTTTGATTTGGAGGTTGGAGGGATGGCTACAATTGGACTAAGATTTGAAGACCGATTGGAGTGTGCATCCATCTGTAGTCCCTGAGAGGAGAGGATACCATTAGTGCTTATGGAGAATGGGATTTGGGATTTTGCAAATCAGAAACTCATCCTTCCTACTAATGCTACACAACTGGCTTCCCATAACCAAAAGGATGTGAAAGCTAGGAGGATCATTTTGGATGTGGTTAAGGATCATGTGATCCCTCATTTATCTGGATGGAAGAATGCTAGATGTGGGAGGTTCTGATGAAATTATACCAGAGCGATAACCAAAACAGGAAGATGGTGCCGAAGAAGAAACTTAGGGCACGGAGATGACTAAATTAGATACAATAGCATCTTATCTCATCGAGATCTCACAAGTTCATGATGAGTTGGCTATAATTGGGGAGGTCGTGTTAGATCAAGAATTGGTAAGGACGTCCATGAATGGCTTCACTAAGCCATGCGCTCCCTTCGTTAAAGGTATTTTTGTGGCACGAGAGAAACTTCTGGACTGGGAGAGATTGTGGGATGACTCCATCTAAGAAGAGATTTGAAAGGAATCATTACATGGAAGCTAGTGTAGGGGTGATGATGATGTTGAAGGAAATGTAACTAGGTTCAGTCTTCGTAAATGTACTTTTAATATTTGTATTTATTCAAGAAAAGAAATATTATTTCTATAATATATGTCAATGAGTTCCTTGCTCATTGAAATATGTCTAGCACATGTTAAAGTGCTATAGGTGAGAGAAACAGTCAAAATAATAATGTTGAAGACCTTAAGGGCATGTTACACTAGGTATACTTATGTATAAGAGTCAAAGAAGACACCTCCAAGCAAAGTCAAGTCCCCCCAAGCAAAGACACCATCAAAAGAAGCAATCCGTAGCAAAGAAGTCAAGTCGGCCTGCAGTCTTCAACTCGACCTTCAAGTCGGCCTAAAGGAGGGACAATCCTCTATATATAGAGCCTGTCCACTCCTCTAAAGATAGAGTAAAAATCATCTTTGAAATCAACGAAGTAAGAGAGTTGAGTAAAGGGTGAAAGAAGTCGAATAGAAGGATTGATAGTGATTTCATGGTTTATCAAGCAGTAAATTTCCATGGCACTCAGTTTAGTAGATGTCGAGTACATGACTGTGAGTTGTGACGCCATTTGGCTTCGCATGATTCTCCTAGGGTTATTTTCTATGGAGTTGGATCCCATTGTGAATTATCGTGATAATTAGAGTTGCATCAAACTCTTTGAGAATCCAATTTTTCATGACAGGTCCAAGCATGTAGAAATAATATATCACTTCATCAGAGACAGGGTCCAAAGGGGAGCTGTGAAGCTTTAGTACATTTCCACGGATGGACAAGTTGCAAATATTCTCACCAAGCCCCTTGTGAAGGGGAAGTTTGTCTTTTACAATGATAAGATGGGGTGGTGCAAAATATCATCTTCGCTAGGAGGCAGTGTTGATGATTATTGCTTGAAGTTTGAACAAGTTCTTCTGCATAGGCTAGATGTCAAACATGCAAAAGTTGTTCAAAGCCTCTCTAGCTACTTGCTTAATAAGTGATTTTTATGATTTTGTCCCAAGTCTCACTTTTTTCCGAAGTTTTTCCGAGGAAATATCCGAGTAGATCCACTCAAAGGGATCATTTCCCGCTGACTTATTAGCAGAGCCTAACCCCAAGGGCATCAAGGAGAATTGACCACGTGACCTCCCATTAGTGAGGTCCTTTTAGCAATGGGAACTCGACCAATTGAGGTAACCCTCGGGGCTTATCCCAAGTCTCACTTAGGAAAATGACAGTGATTACTTAATAAATGTTGGCTACTGGGCTTAGGTTTTCTAAAGAAAAGTGAATTATTCACTATAATGAATTAGATCTAATCTCTACTGTTGATCTGAAGTGAGTCTTAGGATTTAATCCTAGCCATCTACCCCTTAGGAGATTAGGGTTAGGGATCTAGCTCAAGGAGAAATTATAAAAGAAAGCCTAAGAAGAGGAGGAAGACACATCGAACATTGAGAGAGCAATTTTCTCAAGTGGAGAGTGAGAGACTCAAGGCTAAGGAGAAGGAATTGTTGCAACAGGAAATTCTGGAGGGACCTTGAGGAGGTCAAGATCGTGGAGGGCTGAATTTGCAAGGGGGATAAAACTCATGTTGGAAGCTTGTGCAAGGGGCTGTATAGGTCATGTCCTAGCTGGGGCTGAGATATTCTTCTGGGCTGTAAAGGGCTAGGAGAGAGGAGGCCAAATTGCAGATTGGAGAAGCTGATTTTTCCAGGGGTCAAAGATTTCTAGGTTGCACTTTTGCTCTTTAAATTTGGTGGTTGAATAGTCTTGTTTTTTTCTAGTGGAGTGGCATATGTGCCTTTACTTTGATCTTTTGATCAGTTAAAGTGCATGTCTATCTTCTTTTCTTCTTTCATATTTGGCTGCTGTGAATTGGAATCTCTCATATTATTTGATTTTACAAGTTTCTTGTGTCCTTGGTTGTTTGCACACATATCAAGACAACTACATTGTGTGCTGATCATTTACAAGTGATTGACAGGGCATGAATATTAGGGACATCCCCTTGTGACTGGAGAAACAACAGTCCTAACAGAGGAGTAATTAGTGATGACCTTTGGATCTCAGGTTTGCATGGAGTAGATGTGAGTGATCACAGGTGGAAAATCCGTTAATTTGCACTTCTTCTCGTTTGATACTGGTTATGAGAATTCTTCTTCTCTTGATGTGGATATCGAATATTATTGCATGTGGTGGTCTTTCTGTTCCTTCTTTATTTGAAGTATAAATTGATTGCAACAAGTTGTCTTTCTAAGAGCATTCCAAATTTCAAATAAGTGACTGGGTATAGCTATCTATCAATTTTCATATGTAAATTTCACTGTGCTTTCTACTTTGCACACACACACACACACATATATATAATTTTACTGCTGTTGTACTGTTTCCCAGTGTTTATGTATAATTTCCAGGTAATGAAAGATACCCTTAACTACAAGTCTATATATTTTTGGAAAATTTTAACCATGCAAGAGCACATTTTAACAGTAATCTTGCATATGGTATGTTGAAACAATGATAGTACTTGTGAGTTTTTTGGTTTAAATGTGGTTACGTGGTGTTATGGGAGTTTTTATTTTCATTTTTCATAATAAAACTGCAAATGCTGTATTAGAAGTTGAAGATAAGATTTAAATGTGGTAATTTTACTGCCGTTGTACTGTTTCCCAGTGTTTATGTATAATTTCCAGGTAATGAAAGATAGCCTTATCTACAAGTCTATATATTTTTGGAAAATTTTAACCATGGAAGAGCACATTTTAACAGTAATCTTGCATATGGTATGTTGAAACAATGATAGTACTTGTGAGGTTTTTGATTTAAATGTGGTTACGTGGTGTTATGGGAGTTTTTATTTTCATCTTTCATAATAAAACTGCAAATGCTCTATTAGAAGTAAATATGAAGATCAGATTTAAATGTGTTACGGAAGTTTTTATTTTAATTTTTCATAGTAAAACCACAAATGCTTGATTAGAAGTAAAGTTGAAGATCATGTCTGATAATCATGTGGATTTTCTGATATAGTAGGGGAGAGTGAACAAGAAGCTGATGTTCAAAGTGTTTATTCCATCCAACCGAGATTGAAGGCCTTTTCTGACTGGCTTCTGAAAATTGTTGCGATGGGGGATTTTGATAACTTTTTCCCAGCTGCCACACGTGAGTATGCTCCTTTGGTTGAGGAATTATGGAGGGACCCTGCAATTCAGGCGACATATAAAAGAAGAAATGAGTTGCACATGCTTCCCGATGTTGCTGGTTACTTCTTGGGGCAGGTAGGAGTTTTCTTGTCAATAAATAATATTTGATACACTGTTTAATCCATGGTCATATGGTATTGCATTTATATAACAGCTGCCCTTAGAAGTTGAAGTGTTTGTTTATCTACTTAAACATGTTATTTGGTTATTATGTGAATATTACAGCTGCCCCTGAAAACTACGTTTCACCTTACCCTGCTAATCCTAACTGTCATAGCTCATAGCAAATAAAATACTAAAATTGGCTGTCAGATGATCTTATGTATTGGTCCTGGGGAATCTTTATGATGTAAGAATGACCTACCAAGGTTCTCTTTGTATTGCAAGAAAGTACAAGAGTATGATCCAGGTAAAAGGGTACAAGAGTAGCTATTGGTAGTACAATAGTCTTGGTATAAAGTTCTTGTTGAAGAGACAGGTACAAATCGACTTTGTAGTCTCATTAGGCTACTATTATTGTTATTTCCTATCCTGTATGCAATTTCTCCTGCTTCTCTTTACATGTTTTCAGAGTGTATGCCCTTGTGAATACAAAATATGAGAAGGCTATTACAAGCCTGATCCCATAAAAGAAATAGAGCCACAAGCATGAAAACCAATCATCCCATGATCTGCAACAATCTTAGAATCTGGTGATCAAAATGTGACAGAGAATGACAAGCAGCCATTTTGAACCATTACTGTGCAGTGTGAACATGAACCTGTAGTGGATATTACCAATATACTTTCTGTATATTCGAGTTTGGTACCAATGCACTAGGTCCTTAGTATGTACTAACCATTGACATTAAAAATATAACTGACTAGTTTTATGGATTTAATCAAATTTGCTCTTCCTTAGAGTGCATGAGTCTGCTGGTTCTGTTTCTTTACTCATAATTTTATTCCTTGATTATATTGGTTTTTCAGAATGAATACAGTTGCACAAGAAGACAAGATACTATCTTATTAAACTGTCTTGATTTTCTATTGCTCAGAAACACAGTTTTACATGGTACAGTACAAAATTTGTTCCAAATTGTTGACGTTTGTAGTTCAGGCAGGTACTTCTGCACGAGCCTAAGTGTCTAGGCCTCCAGAAGTTGCTCAAAGTCTCCTTAGGCCTTTTGCTCTAGTGTGAGCAAGTTGCATTTTTAACTTAGCTTAAGTTTTAACGTAGGAAAAACACATAATTGTTATGTTGGCTTATTGAGCTAAAGAAACATCTGAAAAATTTATGTATTTACTTTAGTAATTATGTTTAAACTCAATTCTTGATTTGAAGTGAGGCAAGATCTAATCTTGAATGTCAATCATTTTGGAGATTAGGGTTAGGGATTTAGCTCAACGAAAAGTTAGAAAAGCAAGGCTAAGGAGAGGGAAACTACACACCATATAGCAACACAAGATTGAGAGAGGCATTTCAGTGAGGTGTGTAATACTCTAATGTGTTGGGTCCGAGGAAGTGGGGCAGCAAGGAGATTCACAACAATCAAGGAAGGCTTGATAAACTGGATCAGATCCAGTTGCAATACTTGCGTTTTCTCAGTTGAGCTATTATCCTAGGATGGGAACCCAAGTAGGTTATGAATATTTTAATGATAGACCTATTTAATTGGGTAGAATCTGTTGTGTCATTTTTTTGTGAGATTGGCTATATTTTGCTTGTGCTAATCTAATGTTAATAATCAAGTTGTGTGTTAATTCAGTATATCTGCAATTCAGGATTGTCGTGTTCTAGGTTTGCAGGAAAATTAACATGGTATTAGAGTGATAAACTCAGAGAACCGAATCGCAAGGTGCCAGGTTCATACAAGATTGCCAGGGCCAGTTTTGGTTGGGTCATATGGGGAACACTTTTTTTAAAGGGATTGAGATCAGAGGATGTACAACGTACGACACAGTCGTACAGTGAAGACAACTGAGTAAGACATGGCTGAATTCAATTTTTTTTAGGGGTAATTACAAAAAAAATAAAAAAGGGGGTCTCAAGGAGGGTGTGGTTGACAACCTTGTGTGGGTTGTCAGATCCATCCAACAGTTGGTCACCAAGGTCTACAACCACCGAATAGTCCCCCATGTAGAAATTCAGAACCGGTTGACCAGTTGTTGGAAGGACTAGGCCACTAGTTCTAGCCGAGCGACAACAAATGCAAATTAGGGGTGGCTCGGGACGACTTAGTGTAGCGCAATTATAGGGGATCGAAGTAAGCAAACAACATAGGAGCAACAATTGAGGATTCCACTATTGAGAGGTCATGCGAGTGAAAAGTAGTCAGGTGAGTGGAAAACAACCATTGCAATACAATTGACAGCCAAGATAGAAGAAGCGTTGAGAAATGTTGTAGGGATGTTGTGGTCATGCACGAGTTGGGGGTGGCTAAGAGTCGGTGTACTAGTAGCTAGCTGACAGTTAAGTCAAGCTATATAATTGACATTGCTGTTGTAGGAGAAGACTTAGGGGACCTATAGGTGGAGACACCGACAACAACCAAAACAGAGAGCACAAGCCGCTTAGAGGACAAGCTGACAGAGGCTAACTAGAGGGACTTGATGCGAAATGGTTGGGGAATCTACTAAAGACTCAAGTCATGTAGTCGCTGGGCAAGACAGAGAAGCCATCATCACCATAGAATGGTTGTGGTGCACTAAGAGGAGATCTGTTGTGGGTGACAACTATCATAGGAAAGTATTAGGTTTGTGGAGAATGAGCAAAGGCCATGGCTGTAGTGGAGACCTTGGGGGAGTGGTTGGTCTTAGGTAGAAATTGCCACCAATCGGGCCAATAGTGGGTCAACAAAGTAGTGCGGTGAGCCCATGAAGGTGTGGTGACAACACAAAAGTATTGTTGGGTAATAGGCTAGAGGCGTAGTTAGAGATTGCAAAGTTTTTTCTTTACAAGCAGGATTAGCAGAGGCAACTCGCAGAGGGAGAGAGGGAGACCATACCAATTAGGGTGTAAAAGGACTAGAATTTCTTAGTTTATTTTTTGATTTGGAGATGGCAACAATTGCTCTTAGGTTCGAGGACAAGTTGGATGGCGCTTACAACTTTAGTTTATGGAAGGAGAGGATATGGATAACGACCTATGGGATTTTGTTAACACCTAGATTATAAATCCTTCAGATGCTACAACTCTTGCTTCCCACAAATTGGAAGACGTGAAAGCTAGATGTATCATCATGGATGGGGTGAAGGATTATATGATCCCTCACATATCAAGGAAGAATAGTGCCCATGAGATGTGGACCGCTTTAATGAACCTATATTAGAGTGATAATCATAATTGAAAAATGGTGTTGAGGGAGAAGCTTAGGAACATCGAGATGCCTGGATTAGACATAGTGGCATCACACCTCACTAAGATTCAACAAGTTTGAGATAAGCTTGGAGCTGTTGGGGAACAATTCAACCACAAGGGAGGATTCCCCAGATCACCTAACAAATATTATAACGCTAGGGTTCAAGGTGATGAATAAGAGGTCTATAATATTGGATGTGTTAGAAAATAAAAAAGGTAGAAAGATTGTCTTATGTTGATAATTACCTGTGATATTCTTGTAGCCTTATTAACTTTCTTTATGTTCTTCTTTTATCTTCTTTTCATCAAGCAAACATTAAATCAAAACATGAAGATCAAGGACACTAGATATAGGCACTCAACCAGGGTTAAAACCCCTGTATAGGGGAAAACCCAGTAAACTCTTTCAGTAGCGGATTCAAATCAAACTTGAGGCAATCCGAGACCTTAGAGTAGACCAAAAGACCTTCCTCCTCCACCAAGTCAACTTTCCAAGATGATGAACCAAACACAAAAGTCAACACTTCTTCAATCCAGCTTCAAGTCAGAATTTTAGCCCCCAACTTCAGAATTTCGGCCCTATTGCAACCCTACAATTTCAACCCTCCTCAAGCTTCAATTTATTCACATGTGTGAGATAAAGACAAGATAAATAATCTTCTTCCTTTGCTAGGGATTCTCCTTCTTCGCTTTAGGTTTTCTCCTTCTCTTCTTGTCTTTTTGCACCTTTTTCTCTTCTTCGAACTGCAGATCGAACTTGCTTGAGTGAGTGTCCAAATGAGGTCGAGTAGCTGCCTATTTATAGTTGTTTCTGGCTCCTGTTTGAGGCCGACTTGGTGGAGGAGGCCTAAATGACTTAATTTACATCAATTTCTTCCTTGATAGATAAAGCCCAAGAAGGGTTTGTTACATGATGACAAAGACTAGGACTCAAGACATAAACCCTAGAAGCCTACAATGGAGGCTTTGACCTATTAATCATTGACCCAAGCATGAAACCCATGCTTTAATAAGTCAATTTATTTTAATAATATATATATATATATATATGTATGTATGTATTTTCTTTCTTTTGACCAATACAATTATGAAGACTGACACTATTTACATTCTTTAACAAGATGGAGTACCGTTAAGGCCTTGAAAGGCATATATTTTCTATGTTAGGGTTCAAATACTCAATGGTTAGGTTAGGATATTTATTTCTATGGCTATTAGGTATGCATAAACAATAAAAGAAGGATGATGTCAACCCTTAATGAAGGAGATTTGCCATGCACTATTCACTTTTCTGGTTTTGTATGAGTTATAGATGTAATTCCTAATTTATGAGCCAAAAACATCCACACAAATTTCACTTTTATGCATAAATCTGCCCTAGAAACCCTAGCAGCTAACCTAATCATCACAGAAAGGGAGAAAAAAGATGAATTTCAATAAAATTTATCGGATGATGAACACACCAATGGTTAGTGCCTTATCCTACTAGTGTTTAGTGGAGTCATTTAGGGCTCAATTTTAAGGGAAAGACATTCATGAAGGGTGAATGAATTGAACATCCACTTTCAAACCCTAACTATTACTCTTGTGAGGGGGGGAATTAAATATAGGGAATGCACTGTTAGAGTTTCTCTATAGGCTTTAAAGAGAACAATTTTACATGCAAAAATGTAGCAATATTCCAACAATAATTAAGCATTTAGTCATGGAAAAAATAGAAACCCTACTTCATAAAATCAACATGCAAAGTATCAATGACAAAGCATTAAACTTACAAAATTCTCCAAAAAGGCACTTTTTTCAATTGCAGAACATCTCCATGCAAAAATCGATCCCACAAGAAAGTGGACCACAAAAAGATCACATCTTTTCCATAGTAGCCAAAAAGACTAGCTCACAGTCTCTTAGAGAGGAAAATATATGCTGTGTGATGATCAAATGAAATGAGTGGAGACTCTATTTATATGAGACTTAACTCCCTCCTTTTTACAACAATACAAGTAAGAAACCATAATTACAATTTTACTTTGGGTGTTGTACAAGAGAGAGGTTAAAAGTCAACTTTAAGTTCTCACACTCTCTTAGAGAGGAAAATATATGCTGTGTGATGATCAAATGAAATGAGTGGAGACTCTATTTATATGAGACTTAACTCCCTCTTTTTTACAACAATACAAGTAAGAAACCATAATTACAATTTTACTTTGGGTGTTGTAGAAGGGAGAGGTTAAAAGTCAACTTGTAACTTAAGAACATAACCTATTTTACTGTAAATGGCCACACATGTGGGAGAAATGCCTCTACTATGACATCATCCTCTAAATGAGCTCTAAATGCCACACGAGTGTCAAGTGTGTTGATGAGTGCTCCATACTCCAGATATAACTCTAAGCTAATGGGCATGCCTCTAGATTGCCTTCATACCAAGATGTCCATTAGAGAAATTTTGAGGTCTAAAGTGGGCCTCCTAATGAATATTATAAAGTAATAGTGGAAATAATAAAATAAGATTAGACTACCTCATCAAGTTTTGGAGGGAAAAAATCTATTCTTTCAACTTGTATTTTTAACTTATCTCAATATGATTTTACTCAAATTTTGAGCGGGAGCACTTGTTGGATCTGTAATTTAATTTTGCATCCAAGGAGTACTCATGTTGCATACTTTTGATGTACCCTACTGCACCAAAAATGTGAAATACATAAAAAAGTGTAATTGCAATCAAGCGTGAGTGCTCTCGCTTGAAATTTGAGTAAAATCACAGGGAGATAAGTTGAAAATACAAGTTGAAAAAGTAGTTTTTTATTTTTAATTTTTTTAATTTTTTACCTATTTACTCCAAAAATGGTGAATCATCCCCCATGGTTGACATTATCATATTGAATCCTATTGGTTCTTATAAAGTTGATTTTTGTTGTACATTTTTTTTGAGGCCCTTTTTTGACCTCAATTTCTCTGTTGATCTCAATGGTACCCAACGTCACCCTCTAAAGGGAAAAAGGGGTGATGTGGCACTCTCTTACTTACGCGTTGGGGCTAAAAAGTGATGTGCAAGACCTCCCTTTTCATCTCAAAGATGACCATCATCATTTGGGCCTTGGTAAAAGTAACACCCATTGATCAATGTCAAGGCTAACTTGGGGGTGTCCTAGGTCCACTAGGCACATCATCAATATCTCCAACACCAAGCTTCATGGCTAGCGTTTCTGTGTCTTGGGGTTCGTCTGAGTGTTAAGAACGATGTGGGGTTATCATGTAGCTCAATGCTCTACTCTGGATAGACAACACCTCATCAACAAAGTCACATCCTCTCTTCAGAATGGGTAAAATGGCCTTTGCAATGCTGCTAGATGGAGTGATAATCATGTTTCCAAAGCCCTTTGCTGCTGTGATAATGCCACCTAACAAAACCATCTCAAGATCAAGTGAAAATCACCAATCATTAGGGACAATAACCATATATGTATCATACAACACCTAATGTTGGTGACACAATTATATCTCACTCAAAGCTCACCTTCAAATCTCTTACTAAATCAAATCTTGTAAACAAGCTACCTCCTTATGCTGGGGATGGTTAGATGGATAAAGGTGTTTCTAGCGCCCAAGGGGAAGTGACATGTTCCAAGTTAGCCCATCAATCCATAAGTGTGTGTGAACACAATTGTAATAGAGTGTGAATGACTTCAAGGAGGGCGCCATAACCAAGTGACCAGTTAATGGAAGTCCAACATCCCGAGTGTATAGATGTAAGGAGGGAGCAATCATGGATGCATGAATTACCCCTTTTCTCAACTTGCTTTTTCCACCCCTTTGGTGTGCCTTCTACTTCATTATGGCTTGCTTTGATTTGGGTGCATAGCTCAAAAGCTCAAGGTTTCTTTTTGAGATTAGATCTTGACTCAGTGAGATCAACAACCACAACTTAATCTATCATTGACTTATTTTCTCTTTTATAAAAACGTACTCAACAATTAAAGTAAATTGTTGTCTAAAGCCTTGACTTAGGAACTTCGTTAATTAACTATTGTAAGAGATAATTAAGGTGACTCGCTGCATGTCATGGCACCTGATCCATGCAGAATCGCCTTCCAAGCTACAATCTCAACACTCCCTCTTAACGAGGAAGGTGTTATGCACAACACCCAATTTATCCCTTAAAAACACAAATTTACCTGTCATCAAGGCTTTCGTCAAGATGTCTGCTACTTGCTCGTATGTGAGAATGTACTGCAACTTTAATGTCCCCTTTTGCTCACAATCTTTGATGAAGTGGTACTTGATCTCAATATGATTTGACTTGTCATGGAATATTGGATTCTCAGAGAGTTTAATACAACTCTGATTATGACAACGAATGACAATCGGACCCAACTCTTGATCAAAAATCCCAATAATGTGCTTTGAAAGCCAAATAGCTTCACATGCTGCCATACTGACATCCATGTACTTGGCCTCTGCAGAACTTAGTGCAATTGACCTATGTTTTTTTTGTACCCTCTGTTTTTTTGTACCAAGAGACTGCTTCTAATCCCAAATTGAAACTTCACCCAAAAGTGCTCTTCCTGTCAACTGAACTGTTTGCCCAATCTGCGTCTGTGTACTGCTCCAACTTCACTCCATCCTGCTGAGTGTACCTCAACCCATACTCAATGGTGCCATGGAGATATCCCAAAACATGCTTTGCAGTTACCCAGTGCGCTCGCTTAGGTTCTAGTATCTACCATAAATTGACTGAGTGTGTTCACTACAAAATAAATGTCCTGCCTGGTGTTGACCAGATAGATGAGAGAGCTAATCAACTTTCTATACAAGGTAGGGTCGAGTGCCTTTGATCTAGAAGTATCGATCTTCTTCTAGTTGGTCATAAGTAGTGTAGCCATGGGTTTGCAGTCCCCCATCTTGAAATGCTTCAAGATTCCAACTGTGTATTTCCCTTGTCCAAGGAAAATCTCTCCCTCTCTTTGCCACACCTCCGACCCCAGAAAGTAGTGCACCAACCCTAAATCCTTCATCTCAAACTCTTCTGAAAGATCCTGCTTGCAATGTGTTATGAGCTCTTAAGACCTTGTAAAAAACAGGTCATCAACATATAACACCAATATGAGAGGCTTACCTTTCACCTGAATGTAGTACAGGTTCAGGTCTGCCTCACTCCTGGTGAAGCCCATGCTCTGCAAATAACTGTCAATCTGCACATACCACGCCTAGGGAGCTTGCTTGAATCCATACAATGCTCTTTTCAACCTACACATAAGAATCCCTCCCATGCACCTCAAAACGCTTCAGTTGCTCTATGTAGATCTCTTCCTCAATAATATTGTTGAGGAAGGCCGTCTTCATGTTCATCTGGTGAATCCTCCAACCCTTCTGCGCTATTATAGAAATGATAGCCCTGATGAATGAGTATCTAGCTATTGGAGCACAGGTCTTGTCATAATTGATCCCTTCCTTCTGTGAAACGCCTTACAAAACAAGCTTTAAACTTTTCCACGTTGCTATCCACAACATGCTTGGTCTTGTACACCCATCTTGAGCCCACCACTGACTTTCTCACTAGCTAGGCACAACCTCCAATACGTTGTTCTTCATGATGGAAGAATATTCTTCCACCATGGCAACTATCCACAGATGATATTGGGACGCCTTATTGAGGAAGGTTGTCTTCACGTCCATCTAGTGAATCCTCCAACCCTTCTGCGCTGCTATAGAAATGATAGCCGTAATGGATGAGTATCTGGCTACTGGAGGTAAGGTCTTGTCATAATTGATCCCTTCCTTCCGCGAAAAGCCATTACAAAACGAGCTTTGAACTTCTCCACATTGTTATCCACAACATGCTTGGATGCCTTCTGAAAGATAGCAGGTTCATCCTCAATTAGTTCACTCTTCAACGCCATATACCTCGAATAACACTGAGGAGCCTTGCTTTGTGAATATCTCGGAGCACCAACATACTCTTGGGCCTCTCTCAATGTCTACTTTGCCCACTTGGTCTACTTCTGCACTATGCATGTAGTTTGAGGTTGGGTGTGATTCCCTATTTGTTATCTTAATTTCTCTGCTTGGCATGCTCGCTGCAACATATCACTATCTTGATTTCTCAGCAAATCTTGCCCCAAAAAATCGAATTCTTGATCAACTTGGTGTATCTTCAACTGACCCTCAAGCCTCCTCTTATACCTTTCTTGTTGACGAATCAACGACCGAGATTAAGTCCCTAATCAACGGCTAAGATTTGAACTAGTTTGATCCTCGTCACTTAGAACTTTCTCACCCATATTTTATTAATACACATTAATATGTTTAATTATTTTAATAACTCCTCATCCGGGTGGAATTTCTCCAAACGGTTTCTGGGCCTTGGAGATCTCATGTGCCTTAGCTTCTCCACCAATTTTCAAGGCTAGAGCACATTCGATGCTACCCAAAATCAACACTCCCTCTTAGCGAGGAATGTGCTCTAGCAATGCTTCACCATAGAAGCAACACACTGATCTTCCACATCGGTCCTCTTTGTTGATGCTTGGCTTGTTGCCCCACATCCACTGCATTGCTGCTTCCTATAATGCTGCCCATGACACTGCCACTGCCACTGCTACATTTGTACTGCAGCTCCCTCTCAAAACGCTGCCCATAGCACTGCCACTGCTAATTGCTGCATTGCAACTCAGTTACCGAGAAGTAAGTAACTGACTTCACCCAAACACTGACATCCTGGTCAGTCTGGAAGCCTCGTGATGTGGAAGCTACCTCTGCTGCTATCCTGTGCTCCCTCTGCCGCCATTGCGTTGTTGCTATCCTGTGCTCCCCTTGTTGCCACTGCGCTATTGTAACCTTTTCTGTGCCTCTCGCACTGCTGCAACCTCCACTGCGCTGCTACAGACTTCAGCACTCTAGCACTGCCTTGTCATTCCATCACACCTTGCTCCACCCAACACCTATCATCATGCTATTGTCTTTAAGGGCTCCGTAGCTGTATGTGATCCAAGAGTTTGGGCACCTCAAGGATCCTGCCCCCATGTAGTCCTCTCGACTACAACTCCATGTTGCCCCACCTCTTCTCTAGAGGCGCACGAGCACTCATGGCACAATCATCATTCTCGACATCCTTCTCCACCTTTGTTGGAGCAACCTTTGAGTCAGAAGCTTCTCCCTTGCCTTTCTTCCTGTGGCACTGAGAGGCATAATGTCCCAACTCCCCACAGTTGAAGCAATTGACCTTGGAGATGTCTGAGAAGGAAGGGATCTATCTCCTCTCCTTTCTGCATCTGATATGACCTCAGTTGACTCTCCAATAACATCTTCCGCTGCATGGAAGGTCCCTGGTATAAGGTGGTCAGGGTGCCCCACATCTCCTTTGCTGTTTTCTTCTCAACAATATGTGTTATGACATGATCCTTGACTCCGTCTAGGATCATGCATTTTGTCTTCGCCTGGGCCTCCTCATACTTCTCAGCTGCATTAACGTCAACTGGGACAACTACTACTTTCAAGGCATAGTCCTTGATGCGATGTTTATCCAGGATTGCCAGGATCTTGGCCTTCCAGATGACAAAATTGGAAGCCCCGTCCAGTCTGTCTTTATCCCTCAATTTGTTCACTGCCATCTCCGCTCCTCTTCTCTAGACTCCCTTTGAGTCATGATTTCCCTCTCGGAAATCCTCTGGCCAACTGTCGAATCACTCCTCTCCAATCCTCCTTCGTCGCTGCAACGTGGATCTAGATTTCTTGGCTAGAAATATGTCGAGGTAGTGCTTCCCGCTACCTTGGTTCAACCTCATTAGACGCTAATCTACTCCGATAGAAACAATGTCCCACCAACTCCACCAATCAAAATCTGCATAGCTCCCTTAGCCCCGACAACTCAAAGAATCTGAGCCCTTTAGGCTCTGCGCAATCTCTGCGTGGGCTGAATCTGCTCCTCTCGACCAACTATGTCAATCTTTCCTGGCTCAGAAAGATGACGTGGCTCTGCATGAGCCTGATCTGCCCTCCTTTGTCTCTGCGCTGGCCCTTCTCTTGGCTCAAAGTGCTTCTCTTGGGACAATTGCTTCTTTGTTGCAAATCCTCAGATTTCTCGGCCGGTGTCTTCAGTTGCCTATGATCTGCATTCCCTCTGATACCATGTGGAAATTTCTAAGTCTAACACATCAGAAATCCCTACTGCATTATCTGGTTTATTATATCGTACTTGTTCTTTCCATTAACAAGTTATTTATTAATATAAATACCGAAATAAATACAAATGCAACCTTCACACATATACAGATCAACAACTGAAACAAACTGAGACAACACAAGGGACACCGTTATTTTTGGACAATTGTCCCTAGAAAAACCCAATGCGGGAAAACCGGTGCAACAGATATGAGGGTTTTATTATTTTGCAGTTTTCTGAATACAACTAGGGTGCCAGAAATGGCTCACCCTTTAGAGATTTTCCTTGGTAGAAGTACCTTGCTCCGGAGACAAATATTCCGGTTGATCAACAATCAAATGATGAACCCCACAGTGACTTCATAGTTCCTTAGCTGGACAGTGAAAGCTGCTCCAAGCTTCTCTTTGGAACTGCGTCACCCTCCAGGGACTGTGTCACCCTCTACGGCTCTGCGTGTACCTCTCAGCCCTTAGTCTGCCCCATGAAAACACCACAATGCAGCTCCTCTTGTAACGTTAGCTTTGCTAGCCTTTGCGTCTGCTTGCGTCATCTTCTCGGCCTCCTGTGTCCTCAACGCTGGCCCTCCAAGCCTCTGCGTCAACTCTGGTTGTCTCTGCCTCAACCCAGGCTACCTCTGTGTCAACCCAGGCTGCCTCTCCAACACTATCTCTGCCTCTCTGCTATGTATTCTCGGCCTTTTGTCGAATTGCCCTTCGCTGCAACAGATCACTAACTCGATTTCTCAGCAAACCCTGCCCTAGAAAATCGAATTCTTGATCAACTTGGTGTATCTTCAACTGACCCTCAAGCCTCCTCTTATACTTTTCCTATTGATGAATTAGCGGTCGAGATTAAGTCCCTAATCAATGGCTAAGATTAGAACTAGCTTGATCCTCGTCACTTAGAACTTTCTCACCCATATTTTATTAATACACATTAATATTTTTATTTTCCTAAGTTTAGACTTGGGAACCCATTAAAAATATTAATTATTTTAATAACTCCTCATTCGGGTGGAATTTCTCCAAATGATTTCCGGGTCTTGGAGATCTCATTTGCCTTAGCCTCTCCACCAATTTTGAAGGCTATAGCACATCCAATGCTACCCAAAATCAACATCAACTCTCGCCTTGAACTCCTTGAATCTGCCAAAGACTTCGTCCTTATTTTTCATGAAATAGATCCAGGTCTTTTTGGAGAAGTCGTCAATGAAGGTCACATAATACTGGTACCCACTCAAGGATATTGTTGACATGGGCCCAGTGGAAACAAGTTCCGCTTCCTGACCCCTATTACTTACACTGACTTGGAGTTCTTGGGCCGAACATACACTTTACCCTCGCCAAAGTTCACATTGTGACCCTTGTCCTCCAAGGTAGAAACAAAGATCAGGGCCTTTGTCATACATGAAACATACAATACGTCCTCTACACTCAAGGGTTTGTCGGGCTCCCTCTGAAACTTGACCCTGCCAATACCAGAAGCCCCATTATGAATGTATCACACACTAGTGGCAACTGAACTCAAGAGACATGCAATCAACGAAAACTCATTTTCGAACTGCGCTGCAAACTCGTCCATCTCTGCAGTAGCAACAAATTGCTTCTTCTGCTTGCCCTTCTTCTTATTCGGGAGCTAACTGGCGTAATGACCCAATTGATGGTGTGCATGGCATTTAGCCTTGCTTGGATCCCTCTTCTTCTCACCCTTGGAAGAGGACCCCTCACTAGGCGCTTTCTTGGCCTTTTGCTTACCCTTGGTTGTCAGAGCAAGGTTCTCCTCTTCTTTGAACCTCTTCCTTTGATCTCCCTGTTGACCGCTTTCTTAGATCTTGTCTTGGACAAAATCATCCCAAAGCCTCGCCTAGTCGGGTAGGTGATCACGACCCATAACACACTTTGACAATGACCTACTAGTGCTTCGAAAAGCCATGCAAGTCTATACGCACTAGCTCCTCCTCATCAATCGTCTTTCGTCAACAAATCATATAGGATCAACATAGATCCATCAGTGAAATCTGAGGAGCTTGTACAAGCCCTTCTTTCTACTTTCAAGTATAAGACTTCATCATATACCTCAGAAGCTTGTGGTAGCTTTTATGTACACTTCTTGTTGGAAACACTGAGAGCACGGGTGAATTAGTATTTCCTTTCCAATTGTTATTTTTACCAATTAAGATCACTTATAATTAGAACACAAAATGAAAAATGATGAGAATAATAATTTTATTAATCAGATATATCGAGGACTCCAATCCTCTTTTTACAACAAATCAAGTACAATAAAAATTAGGGCTCCAACCCTAGATGAAGACACCAATCTCCAATCCACCAGGCTTCAACTTGTACTTTGCCAAGCACCGAATTGGACTTCACAAGGCTCCAAACCAAGGATCTTCACCAAGGCTCCAAACTAGTCTCAATCTTGAGGCTCCACCTCCTTAACACTGGAGACATCACGATGGGTGGGCTCTTCAATGGCTCCTTCTCCTGAGGAGCTGTTAATATCTGATCTGCAATAAGGACTCCAATCCTCTTTTTACAACAAATCAAGTACAATAAAAATTAGGGCTCCAACCCTAGATGAAGACACCAATCTCCAATCCACCAGGCTTCAACTTGTACTTTGCCAAGCACCGAATTGGACTTCACAAGGCTCCAACCCTATCTTCCCAAGGCTCCAACCTTGTCTCAATGAGGCACCAACCTCTAGGGCTCCAACCCTCTCACTAGTACGGGCTCCAACCTGGTCTTCTTGAGGACTCCTATCCTCTAGGGTTCCAACCCACTGCTTCAAATCTTTAATATGGATTCAATGATTCTTCAAGGCTCCCAATATCTTCTGCAATAAGCCTTGACAATATCTTTACCTTCAACACTGCCCTCAATCGATCTCCAAAGCTCTTAGCTCATCAATGATAACTTTGTCTCCTTAGGTGTCACCACTGGTCTTCATGTTACCCAAACAATTTCTCCAAGGTGACATCACGATGGCTTCAACAATCTATCGTGTTAACCAAGGATCTCCACGAATCTTCAATGTGCTGCTTCACAAAGTTCTTCAATGCTCCAGTTATCTAACCTGTTTTAAAGGACTTCTACAAGCTGCTCTAATTATGTTTGAACGCGCCTTTAACAAGTCTTCAAAGACTGGTTCAACAAGGGACCTTCAATGTTTCAAAGACTTCCAATACTACTTCAAGACATTATCTGAATATCTTCAATCACAAACTGCTCCAAAGATCTCCACAGGCTCAAAATGCAGTCACAGGTCTGAGATGTTTTTCCTTAAGGCAATCCAAGCTTCACAAATGTCATTGTCACAACAGATTCACTGCAAAGGTAGTATGTCCTCAGAACACTGATCTCCAAACAATGAATTTGTCACAGTCACAAGTCTGAGATATTTAGTCTCAGATCCGGGCTTCTAGGAGTCTGCTCCAATTGCTCTTTTTATGCTCCTATGTTCTGCTTCAAAAGTAATTCAATGGGATGCCTTATCGTCCTTCAAATGATGCCCAAAAGTTGCTTTCACACTAACTCAAAATCTATTCCAAAGGTTGACTATTAGACTGTTCTGAGTTCTGGGCTTCACAAGTTTGAAATTACTGCAACAATGAGTACAACATTCCAATGTTCAAAGACTCCTTTCTCTTCACAAGTCTTCAAGTCTTCAAGCCAGAAAAGAGCTTCAGTCCTTTCTTAGACTGCTCCATACACAGATGTACACAAGCTTCAGGTCCGAGGTGGAATATAAGACTGAAAGAGGACTGTTCACAAACTGCTCTTACTGAACCATAACTTTGGTTTCCACAGGCAGTTTACCCACACACAGGTCAGAAATCTGAGCTACACAACAGGTGATTATCCTTGATCCGAACTTGAATGATGACTGTTCTTTGTCCCTGTCCGAGCTGTAATGGAAGCTGTCACAAATCCGAGCCTTGCTCTTCTCTTCAGGTTCAAGTTCCACAATAGTCTACCACAGATCCGAGGCACAAATCTGAGCCTTCAATCACAGATCCAAGCTCAAGAAATAACCTTCCACAAGGCTGCAATCCCACAGGTCCAAGGTCAAATATAGGTGATTGTTTACTGTCTAAGATATCTGTGGTTACAGCCACTATTCCTGAGGTAAGGTAGCTCAATTTTAAAGAATAACACAACAGAAAATAGCCCAAACAATAGACTTCTTATTCTCCTCGGCCTTGTATCTCCCTGTCTTTTATCTGCCTTTTCTCTGAAATCTTTCACCGAGCTGATGATGAGAAATGAGGTGTCTTTTCCCTTTAACGAATAGACACGTCACTTGGTGAGACATGTCAGCCTACACAAGTCGGCTTAGGTCGACTAGCATAAAAAATATAATATTTCATCATTGAAAAATCATTTTCTCTCGGTCTATGAGGAGTTAGAGAGTGAGTAATAGCTCGTTGGAACGGGAAAAATGTCTTCTACAACCTGGTGCCATTTTCATCCTTGATTGAGGCCATTTTTCCATCAACAAAATTATATTTCTGTGAACTGTCATCATTTTTTTCCATCTATGGCAGCCTTTAGGATTCTATCATTATGTTTTTGGCATTCAAGGTAAAGACTCCTTCTTTAAGGCATCATTCAACAAGGCTAGGGTGCCATTTCAATATGTCTTCATGGGCATCTTTAATCAAGGCTAAGGCTTAGGGCATTCTATTTGCCAATCATTTATCCATGCATCATTATCACATAAGGACAAGGATGTATTACATGCATGTGCCTAGAAGAGTTTTATGGTAAGGGCTTCTTTTCATCATTATGCATCATTAGATTATTCAAGATAGATCATGGGCATCAGGTGACTTGAAAATGTATCATCTTCATGGTTATATTTTTCTCCTAGGGTTTGCATGAGGTTAGGGCAACAACACAAAAGGGTTATTCATGTATCACAAGAATATTTGCCATCTCCAACAATGCCATATTGACATCAATGACAACTTTGACCAACACTTCTTCCCTCGTCAATGAAATCAAACTCTACATCCATCTGATGTAGTTTTCAACAGAAATTAAACCTTTAATAGAAGTGTACCTAATCAAATCCCTTCATATTCTCTCTCCCTCTTATTGAGGTAATCCTTTGCTTTGTACTTCTTACTATCCAATCATACCTTTTCTTAGAAATCACCACTAACTTCTTTCCGGCATGGATCAAGGCATATTTCAAACTTGTAGATATGTTTGCTCCCTTGGAGTCCAGATATCATCTAGTACAATATCTCTCATCTGCTTTGTTCTTCCATCTGCTTCCAAAGTATTGGTAGCCTTCCTTATGTACCTACAATCCTCACTTTTGAGAAGAAAATTAGCTCCCTCTTGATCTTTGGTCTTCTTGCATCCATCTGCAACTTTGTCAACCTTATCGATGTCATCATCCTAATCTCATTCCTTGTAAACGCTAGGGTTTCTACTTTCAGCGAAAACGATCAATCCTAGGGTTTTGTCCACAAACCCTAGGGTTATGTTATTAAAGCCCTTGCTAGGATTTATAAATCCTAGATATTCCAATATCCAAAACCTTGGAATTTGGCCAAGACTTTCAGCCTTCCAAACCCTAGATTTTCTTGCAATGCCATCAAGTCTCAATCCATCAGCAAGATATCAGATTGTGCTGAGATCAAAAAGTATTTTTCTGACATGATTTGATCAAGTTGTGTACTTCAGTCTTCATTCTTTGAAGAGGAGCTTTGACCTCTTGTCATGTCTACCTAACTAAGCAAATGGTGTAACCTCAACATCCTGACTTCAATCCAAAGACTTTTTGCAAATAATATCCTTAGCCTCCTATGGCTCAAATTCAATGCGCAAGACATGCCAATGTATTTGATATGACATAAAGAGGTGAGATATCCCTTACAAGTTCAACTTGACTTCATAATCCAATCCCCACTTTAGAATGCCAAACATTCTTAGCACAAATATGGTTCATACTTGCACAATATTTCATCTGAGAGAGGACATATCATGTTGGCATTACCTCATGTCTTATTTGATGTGTTTACACTTATATTTGTGCAACATATTACAGCATATATAGACTTGCATCTTCAATGTTTCATTGAATTCACTCTTGGACTATGGTTGAATTTCAAGATTTATTGCAATGCATATGAATGACTTGATACGAGTTGCAAAGACTTCTTAAGGCAATCTTGTACAGCCTTAGAGCCAATGATTCAGACTGATCTTACACATCTTTTCAAGGCTATTTGATCTACAATGATTTTAATTCTTTGAAGTGATACAAGCTTAGATCATTAAAAAGTTTAGGAGGCTTGGCCCTTACGTTCTGGAAATGACTTGAGCTCTCAACAAATATTTTTCCAAATGCTTGCAATGCATCTTTGTGATCATACTTCATCTAGCCACCTCAAGCATCAACCCTTCATTCGCTGAGATAGAAATTTTTCCATGACAGAGAGACGAACATTAGTTCTTTAGAGGGTTTCTAAATCTAGTCTTACATTTCAATTTTCTTTCATGCCTTCATCTGAGACTAGTTGACATCAAAATAGATTTCTTTCTCTTTGCTTCTCAAGAACTTCGACCCTACTGAGATTTGGCTTAAGGAACCATTACAGAGATAAGACTTCGGTCTCCATGTAACTTTTTGAGATTTTTGGACCACCTGTGACTTCACACACTTCTGAGAGTTTTGGACTTCTTGTAACTCATTTATGAGATTTTCGGACCTGAGATAATTATTGGTCTGCAGCAAAGGATTAGGAACTCAACCTTCAAGAATGAATCATCATTCCCTTCAACAATGAATAAGACGAAATTTTAACCCTAAACAAATATTCAGATAAGGACTTCTAGAGGCTCGGATTAGGGCTTATTTTTCCTCAAAGAAGGTTGGCTTCATAGGGTTTCTCTTTCACCCATGCCACTGATACCATGTTGATTTTCAATAGGTCTTCTATACTGATAATTGTTTCTAATAATTTATTTCTTTTCTCATTCTTATCAATAGAGAAATCTTCAATTCAACAAAGGTACATCTTACTGAACAAATAGGTCAAACCTGGTCCATGGTTCATCCTCCTAGTCAAGTCAAACTACCCAAAAGATTTTGCCACAGAGCTCAATCCTTCCATATAAATTCATACATTACATGTTGAGAAAATAGGTACCAAGGAAGTGTTTCCTAGCTCTCCCACCCCCCCCGAATCCGCTCCCAAAGCGCACTCCGCTCAGGAGTTGATCTAGAATGACCTCGGGAAGGAGCGAATTCTAGGAGCGCACTCCCTTCAAAAAAAATATGCTTCCTTCCTTTCCGAGAGCGAAAGTGGGAGAGCTCGGGGAGTGATCGCTATCGCTATCATTCGCTCTTGGAGTGATTTTTTAAATCGCAGAGCGGTGGGGGAGCGATCGCTCCCAACCGCTCCCCCTCTTCCAAAAATTCACTCCCCACAGTAAAGATAGCACATGTGATTTTTTATGGTGGAGAGAGGGGAGGGAGCAAAAGAAATAAAAGGTTGCCTCCCCTCCCACAATGCATCATTTGCATATTGAGAGAGCAAGAGAGGGCTTTTGGAGCTTGAGTTGAGGAGGTGAGTGAGAGGAAGATTGAGAGGGTTGCTTGAGGAGCTTGCAAGGGAGATTGGAGCTTGGGATTGAAGGCACCATTGGAGAGCCAAAGAGGTAGGGACAGAGGTAGGGTATAATCCCATTCTTTTTATTTTTCCATGTAGAATTTGTGTTTTTATATGTTCATTGTTGAATGAAAGATGTTCTCTTCTCTCTTTCTCATTCCCATTCCTCCTCCATTTTATTGCAAGCAAGAAACTATAACTCCACCAAACATGATGGGTATATGGCTTGGCATTCTCTTGTTGGTTCCTTTTTTTATGATGTTGTTGGGGAGCAGAAGGAGGAGAAATGATGATGATGATGAAGAAGTGGGTTAGGAAGCCTTGGAGAGGAGTACCAAGAGGAAGAGGAGGAGGATAATGAGAGTGGGGATGATGATGGAAAGAAAACCAAAGTTGACCAAACCTCCTTGTGGAAATATATTACTAGGCTTTCAAGAGAGGAAGGGGGTGGCACCAC